>JARHVA010005896.1:0-105000 GCA_037957365.1 Torreya grandis
AACAAAATCTATAAAAAAAGATTCTACTTTATCCAAGGAACATCCTAGAGCATCCTATGCAACAACACCTGCAACATCTACTTCTTTAATTCCTTCATGCTGATCTTCTACCAACCAACAATATTTCTTTACCTACTCTTTCTTTCCATAACACTGTAATTGACCATTCATGCTTTTCAATTCCTCCATTCTTAGTGTACTTTCTTCTACCATTGCTATACTCCCACTCAATCAAAAACCCCTGAGAGTGACCTATAATCAAACACAAACCTTCTCCCTACAACCTTAGCTCTGATACCAACTGTTAGGACCCGAAAGCACCATTGATTACCAAGCAACTAAACATGCAGAATTAAACTAGAAGTAACAAGTAACTAGAATTCATAAATAACACAGAATATGAGAGACAATACCCAATTATATTAATACTCTTCCAGAAGGAAATACAACAAAGAAGATTACCACAGTCTTCTTCCTTACACACCTCTAGGGCTCCCACACCTCTAGGGCATAAATAGTAAATCTCTTCAAGAGCTCACTCTCTCTTATGGTCCCAACACACAACTCAAAAACAAAGTTGGTGTTCACCTCCAACCAGTCAGTATCACTACTACCAGTACACAAGTGCTCCACACACTCCACAAGTGCTCCATGCACTCCAAGTAGATCTCCCTAATCTTGCACCTTGTTGTGTTGCCCGTCACCTTTGACCTTGTTATCCTGCAGATCCACCTTAGACCTTGCACACACAAACACCTACAAATCAACTAATCATACTTACCATGTAGATCTCTCTACACCTTGAAGAACCCTTGTCCTTGCCTCACCAAGTCCTTATGATTCTTCAACCAGTACCCTGATGGATCTTCTACCAGAACTTGCACAACCTGTAGCTCTACTTGATCATACACACTCAGCACCCCTATGGAACTAGGAGGAACACACCTTGCTCTCTTCCCTCTGAAGGAGCTAACCTTGCTCAACTTAACTAGAAAAAATTACAATACAGCCCATGAGTCTATTATATAGATCTCATGCAAACAATAATTAGACATCCAATTACAATAATTAGATCTGCAGCTTCAAGACTAAAATTAGCCTTTATCATGTAAACAATCAGTTTGTTAACAAACTATCTATAACACTCATAGTTCAGAACCACATAGGTGACCAACATTGGTCCCTGTCTGCCTAGAGATGATTGACGTCAGCTGAATACTGCCAATGTTAGTTGCATTCATGTCTACCCCTGATTGACGTTAGTTGGCCTGACCGATGCCAGTGATAGTGACACTCAACAATCTCCTCCCCTATTTGCATCAGTGAAGATTTTAGCTCCACAACCTAACAGTTATAGATAAATCTCTTATTTCTCAAGGAGGAGTTAGTCCTCTCTTATCAGTTGAGGATGAAGTCATGATGCATACATGTGAAGGTGGACAACCTCAAGGAGAGATCTTCACCAACATCTTAGTTGAGGACACTTTTGTGTTTAATCAAAGAACCTCGGTTATAATAAAAACTAGAGCTAAGATAAAGGCTTTAGGTGGTGATATTAATATTCCTATAGGCTCATTCTATCCTCATATAAAGAAATAAAGTATGGCTATAGGTGTGGCAACCTCAAATACCTCTACACATCTTCCAAATCAAAATGGTGAAATGACTATTCAAGGCACTACAATTATTTAAGTTCCAAGCACTTTCTTACCTTTAATAATCTAAGATAAATTATGTATGGCTTATTTAAACATTGTTTATTCATTTAAGAGTACTAAAATAGCCATTTCCCTTTGGGATGTTCTTCATATGCATGATCAAAAGGAGCTCCTACAAAAATAGTTATCTACTATCCCTATTAGTGTACCTCCTTCAAATCAAATTAATAGTTATGTTATCCTTTAAAATTATCCTAACACTATTATTTATCCATCCAATAGGGATGAGAAACCTCCACCATTCGATCTCACCCTCATAGTGGGTGACAAACTACTCCATAACTACATAGTTGATAATGGAGCTTCTACTTCAATCATGACCAAAGTGGCAACTGATAAGTTAGGCCTACAATATGAGACTCATAGTAAATGAATTATCCAAATATATGGCACACTTTCTAGGATGATAATATTTATAAAAAAACTTGAAATATTTCTTGCATGATTGCCCTAGTTTTCTTATCCTTCAAGATATAGTTGTTGTTGACCTCCTAGCTCACTTTGTAATCTGCCTATCAAGAGACTTTACAACCAAGATAGGTGGCTATATCTCAATGGATTTGTATTTATTGGATTTTAAAATAAGGTATGCAACCAAGGTGATAATTAATACATATCCTCTTGTAATATTTCATATATAACCTTACATTGAAACAAGTTCTAATTTGAACTGTGTGGTTCATGAAGAACAAGATTCTATTTTAGATGATGGTACTTATTCCAAGCTTAAAGGCATTTCTAATTTTTTCTTGATGAATATGGTACAAAGACTTATGAGCATGATCCTTATGCATTCATGGAGGAAATTGATATAGGAGTATATTGTATACATGAAGAAGGAATACCAACACGTCTACTTACTAAAGAAGAGGGTGAAGATGATGAGATGTGGAAAACATTTTTTGATGGCTTGAGAAGTAGAGTTGGTGTAGGATCTAGTGTTGTGTTTGTCTCCCCATATAAATGTCAATATTATGCTTCATATATATTTTATTTCAATTATACTTGTAATGTGGCTGAGTATGAAGATTTGATGCATGGCTTTCAATGAGAAAGGAGAAAAGGAATCAAGAACTTACAAGTATATGAAGATAGTGAATTGGTTATTCATCAAGTTAGGAATGTGATTTCTTCCAAAAAATCTTTGCTTAAGTCATATAAGCATAGGGTATGGGATTTTCTCAAAGACTTTAATGCATTCAAAATATAATCGGTCTCAAGGGATAATAATAATAATCATGTTGATAGACTAGCTTCCATAGGAGCTCAATTTGATACTCCAACTACCATAAAAGAAGAGGGGAAGAAATCTCACATTAAGATCATTATCAAACCTTTTGTACCTGATAATGAAATGTATTGTTAAATTTTTGATAGTGACAAATAATTGTGTGCTTTTTGAAAAATGAGGTTGTGTTTTCTTCAAGGAATCAAAGGAGACTCCAAAAATAGTTTGGTGATTAGATTGTGCAGCTAAAGACAAATAAGATACCTAAAGTTTTGGTGACCTTATAAATTATATTCAATGAGAATGATCAAAATAAGAAGGATAATGTGAGTATGTCTACAAAAGACAAGAATTATGAAATAGTCTTGATCTTCAAAGATAGACTCCTCAAACTAGGCAAGGTGTGTTCTACATTAGAAAAATAAACACTCATTACATTGAGTAAAGAGTTTCTTGATATCTTTACTTAAGAATATAAATATCTCAAAATATTTAATCCTATCCTAGCACACCATACCATTTATTGGAACCTAGAGTTAAACCAATTAGATAAAATCAAATACCCATCAATCCCAAGGTTGAGTAACTCATGAGGTTAGATCTCACTAAACTTATTGAATCTAACATAATCTTCCCTATCAATAATTCAACATGGGTAACTAACCTTGTGCCTATTAGAAAGAGGAATGTAGAGATAAGACATTGTGTGGACTTTAAAGATCTTAATAGGGTATCACTCAAAGATTATTATCCCCTACCTTTAATGGAGCGTATTTTTCAAGTGGTTTTAGTTTCTCAACATTTATCTCTCTTAGATGGATATTTAGGTTATAGTCAGATTCTGGTGAATTAGGATGATCATTTCAAGACAACATTCACTAATAAATGGGGAAATTTTGATTACAAAAATATGCCATTTGGTTTGTTAAATGTTGGTGCTACCTTTAAAAGGGTAATAGACATGGCCTTCAAAGGTTTGATTAATGAGATGTTATTTGTTTATCTAGATGATATAATAGTGTTTTATAAATATGATAATGAACATATGCAACACTTAAGACAAGTGTTTGAAATATGTAGGTAGTATTGAATATCTCTTAATCCAAAAAAATGCATCTTTGTTATCTATGAAGGTAAGCTCTTAAGACACATTATTTCAAAGGATGGCTTGGATATTTTTCCTAAAAGGGTAGAGGATATTTTAGGCCTATCATTTCCCTTACATAAGAAAAGTCTCCAAATTTTCTTAGGTAAGATAAAAAATTTAATGAGATTCATACCTAGTTTTTCATCTTTGGTGAAACCTATCACAGCCATGTTAAAAAAGAATTAGGTCTTTTCTTGGACTAAGGAAGGAAAGAATAGTTTTTAGTCCATTAAAAAGTAAATTTCACAAGATCCTACTCTTATTAATCCTAATTTTTCCAAATAATTAATGTTGTATTAATTTTCTAACCTTGATACTATCTCAACCATATTAATTTAAAATAATGATAAGGGCATAGAATAACCAATTACATTATTTAGTCAAGGTTTAGAAGATTATGAAGTCAAGTACACCATAGAGAAACAAGTCCTTTATATTTTAAAGGTTCTAAATAAGTTTATAAATATTATTTCAAAAAATAAAATTCATGTTATGGTCTCTCATCCTAGTACCAAGGAGTTTCTTTTGAGCAAAGATCTTAGTGAAAAAAGGGCAAGGCTGATCACTAAAGTAATGGAATATGATGTTGATATCAAGGTGACAAAGTTGATAAAGGGTAAAGGCCTTTATTAACACATAACTTCAGATATTCATGATTTAAAAGAAGATGATCTAGTTAATCATGATTTCTCCCAACCAGTTCGTTCCTTACATATACAAAGTTATACACAAGATGTGATCAAATTCCTTTACAGTGGTGAGTATCTTAATGATATGAGTATATCTCAAAGGAGATATTTTAGACTAAAAGATATTTGATTTTTCCTTATATATGGTGTGGTTTTTATAATGGATACTAATGGTGTATTATTAATGTACATTTACAATGACCAATTTGGAGTGTTTATTGAGAAGTTCCATGATGGAACAATAGAAGGTCACTTCTCCCCAAGAACCACAGATGCTAAGATCAGGAGGGCCAGATATTATTGGCCTAGATTATTCAAGGACTACCATTCTTGGGTGAGAAAGTGTGTATAATTTTTTTTATGTAAAAATAGAAGATTTCATCTCTCCCTTTGAATCCTTTCCAAGCAAATCAACCTTTCATGCAATGGGGTCTTGATTTCATTGGCATGATAAACCTCCCATCAAGTGCTAGTCATAAATGGATACTCATGTAAATTGAATATTTTACAATGTGGGTTGAGGTAGTGGCATTTAAGGAAGATAATGAGAATTCTATCATGGATTTGTATGAGAGCATCATAACAAGGTTTGGTACTCATACTATTATTTTAGACAATGCTCTTACTTGTATGGCTAATAAGATAGCTAATTGGGTGAATAATAATGGCATATTCTTGATTAATTCATCTAAATATTACCCTCAAGGTAATGGGTTGGTTTAATCTACTAATAATAATCTAATCGAAATCACCAAGAGTACCTTAGAGCATAACTAGAGAGCTTAGGACACTAGATTGAAGATGGCCTTATGGGATGATAAGATAACTCCCAAGAGGTCTATAGGGAATTCTCCTTTTGTGCTTGTCTATGGAAGAGAGGATAGGTTGTCTATTTATCAAGAGATATCTACTTTAGAGTTGGCAAATCAATTAGAGTTGATTGAAAACACTCCAATGGACGTGAGATTGATAAAGTTAATGGAGCTATAAAAGACTAGAGATAAGGATCATCAACCCATGAAACATCATCAAGTACTAATGAAGAGGTCTTTTAACAAAAAATCAACTTCAATAACATTCCAAGAAGGTGATATAATATTGAAATGGGATGAAGATAGAGCAAAACCAAGGAGGCATACCAAATTTGATACCTTATGGAGTGGACCATTTATCATCATCAAGTGCAAGAAAAGTAATTCTTTCTAATTAACAAGGATGAATGGAGAGGAGATGCATATCCCTATGAATTATATACATTTGAAGCCTTGATACTGAGGTATTGAGGGTCAATTTTTTTAATAGTAAATTAGATGTGTTTTTTGTTTTAACTTTGTTTGTTGTGTTTCCTAAGTGTTCTAGTTAAACACATGAGTGTTTCTAATTTGTGTATTGTTCTTATTTTATTTTTTTTGGTGTGTCATTTTAAGACAATTTGTGTGTAAAATTGTGTATATATAACTCCATATCTCAATTGACATGATTATGCAACTAGTCATGGCATAGTAAGCATACCACCCTTGGGAAATTACCAAAGATCTTGACCATTTTAACCACAAGTCAAAATGAGTCAACCCCGCTATAGTTAAAAACTTATATAGGGGTAACATAGTGTCATATAATGTTTTTTAGTTCATTTTATCTAACTTAATTCCATTTTATCCTTGGTCATAGTCTAATTACGTCTTATGTCAATTTGAGTCACTTAGGGGCCATTTTAGGGTCTTATGTGAAAGTAGCAAGTTTTCATGGTGTCCAAGTAGTCAAGATCATGGAAAGAATTTGGACATGCCTCAATAAGCTCATTCAATATTTCAAAGATCAAGTAATATTTCAAGAAAAATCCTAAGTGAACCAAACCATCATCAGGACATCATGTAGAAATGAATAGGTTAGTTACATGTGCATTTTATAAGTTTGCCTAGAAATCATCCTAGAACCAAAAGACCACATGGAAATGATTATATTAGGGTCAATATCATTCCATAAAAATTTGTTTCCTTCATATTTTTTTAATCCCAAAAAGGACCACATGGAAGTGTTTCTATTAGGATCAATATCATTCCATACAAATTTGGTGCCTTCATATTTTTTTTACTCCCAGATATAAGCCTTCAAAGTTGAACAAATAGATGAAGATAGTCGTATAGACAATAAAATCAAGCCATGGAAAAAAACTACTAGGGTTTAAATTGTGATGATCTCATAGACATCAATGATGGTCTCACAAAGATCAATTATGGGTGTATGGATGTTAAAAGAAACCTCATCAAATAAACTAATGGGTTTTAAATTGTGATGATCATGCGGGCATCAAATACATTCATGTGAAAGTCAAATATGGGTATGCAGATGTCAATTTTTGGCCTCATTAATTATCAATTTGATTTATAATGGAGGCAAACCTAATACTTTTCATTTGAATGTACATCTAAATTTGACGGTGTAAGGATATCCTAATAGAGTTAGTGGGTCTAGGTAAAATCAACTAGTATGTGTTTAATCATTCCAAGTAGATAAATGGTACAAGTGAGATTCAAAGGTTAATAAGCTTAGATTGAGTACAATGATACCAAATGTCATAATCTCGGGAACCTATATCAATGATCAATTTCCAACATTGAAAGTCAAAGTAAAGAGATTCTAGACAAGATTGACTGAGAAAATTTGATCAGGTTCTAGATGGATAAGGTGAGGCTATATGTCTAAATGATGATAGGCATATTCAAAAATAGAATGGGTGACATGGAAATGGAATTATACATATTCATCCATGTAGGATCAAGGATTCTATAGTGGGGTAAGCACTTCAAACTCATACACCACCATGAAAGCTTAATCAAGATATGAGATGAATAGTGACCATTAGCTGTAAAGAGTCAAAGTCTAGGAGACTAATGAGTGCTTATGGATGATGAATACAAGTATCTAGAAGATATATAGAAACTAGGAAAATGTCTTATGACTACCATAGAATAGGTGTTAAATCGCTCCTATCCAGTTTCAAGTTCTTGAGTTAATGATCCATGATGAAGGTAGTTTCATTTTGAGCAAAAGGAGTTATATGCCACATTTTAGAATTTTTTATGTTTCAAGAGCCATTTATCCCATTAGGCCTTACATGGTTTGTTTCTAAATTAATCTTCCTATATATGTAACTCTTCCTATCATCTAGACATGTGTTTTAGTGACCTTTAAACTTCATTCATTTGTCCTCTCTCTAAAATTCTATAAGTAGCTACCATTTTGGCCTTTAAAAAGATACCACACTTGGTATGGTGAAGCCCTTCTAGTTTGATGTCACATTTTTCCTTTTAATAATTCAAAAAATATGGTTTTGAGTTTAAGAATATCTTGTTTGAGTACACAAAGTGATGAATTGTAAGTTTAGTGATTCTATCATTTGCTTTTCCTTATCCTTTCATGTCATCTGCAAGCAACTCTCAATCTAATAGGTCATATAGAGTGTATTCAAGTGTTTTAGGCTAATTTTAAGTGTATTATTGTCTTTGGAGTGTGCAATTTTCCCTCTGGTTTACTTTCTTTATGTTACTTCATACATCTCACCTCTATATTGGAATACTCATGTTAGAATCCTTTAGGACTTTGAGACTAGTTTGTATTCTTTATTTATTAGTGAATGAAATGTGATAGTCATGTGGAAAAAATATTTGTGTATCACCCCATTAGAATAGGTTCAATTCAATAAGTTCTAACTCTTTTCCCCACAAGTAAGCATTAGCATAGAGGAAAGCACTTAAAGATACCTTCAGGGAGATAGCCCTTAAATCTAGAGGCTCACTTCCACTATAGGTACACCCACATACCTGGAAGTGTTACCATGTTTCCCAAATATGGAAGAGGCTTGAACACCCTCTTCTAGGGTGAAAGATTTGGTGACAACATATACATTCCAAGTATTTTATTATTATGTTACAAGCTCAAACTAACTATATTTTTTATTTTATCGAGGTCTTTGAAGGACCATCCCACCTTCATAGAGTGGAATATATGGAGAGTATCATAGGGGAGGAAGATGTAGATATTGGAATCAATGGTAAAAATAGTGAAACTAAATGCACACATGCACACACACATGCACGTGTGCACACGCGCACACACACGCACACACACACACACACACACACACACACACACACACACACACACACACACACACACACACACACACACACACACACACACACACACACACACACACACACACACACACACACACACACACACACACACACACACTTTTACTTGTTGAGATAAATTAAATGTTAATTATATTTTGTGAATGTGTTGAGTGTTTGATTTTTATTATCTATCTTTATAGTTAATATTTCATGTTTGCATTGACTTTAGTTGATTATTTACCTTGTTTTAGCATAATAAATTTAGAATGGATGTTCTTGCTAAACATAATTCATTAATTATAATAATATATATTATCTTTGTGAATCTCTATGAAACCATTATATGGGATAAACTTTGGTTACTATGTTATGAATGGTGATAGACTTATTTATATGCATTATAAATCTTTGGATGTGTGGGATGTTGTATATACTAAAATGGGGTCAAGAAAACACAAGTACTATGTCTTTTGTATCTCTTTCATATGACATTTCTAATGATGATTGATACTCTTATTCCCACATGTATTTTTAGTCTTTGCATCCTTTTGAGATTTTCATGATCTTATCTCTCTCCTATTACACTCCCAATGTTCCCATGTCTTTTTTTGACATAGTGATAAGGGGTCATGCCCATTTTTTTGAGTCTTATTCCATTTTTATCCATTTTAGACAAGAGCACCATGGAGACTAGAGTGTTACTCTAGTTTCCTTCCCAACACTATTATCCAACACCCATTTTAGAGTGTTTTTTGGGTCCCTTATTTTTTAGGTCTCTTATTATGACCATTTTAACTTTGTTTAAGTTGGTCAACATAGAAATAGGTTTTTTAGATTCAAAAATATGAGTAATATATTTAAAGGGTTCCACAAGAAATTTTACAATGGGAGAGCCACTTATCTTTTGGTACTAGCTAATAAAAAGAACATCAATACACATGAAGCTCAATCTCAACATACTATTGAAGTATTTACATACCCAACCTATATTGCATGTTTTGACCAAGAATATGGCCTAAGATAAGATCATTTTAGATAATTTTTTTTATTCATTAATTATGCACATTCCTTAAAGGATAATTACATTGGTCTAAGGTTCCTATCATTGGGGCTATGTAAGAAGCATTTAGGATAATATGGGTTCTGAAACTAGCTCAACCATATTCCACTTTCCCCATTTTTACACCTTTGGAATTGATTTTTTTGTGATCCTTATGTGTAGGAATCCATTAAGGTTTCAAGAGAATAAGTAAAAATATAGGTTTGATATTGTGAACACAGGTAAGTGCCAAAATATCTCATAACAACAAAAGGTTATCTTAGACTTGTAGGTATCAAATCAAGTAGCAAACACTAGAGGACATGAGAAATATTAAGGACAAGAGCACCTTATTCTGGTGTATAATATTTCTCTAGTGTCTAAATTAAAAATTATAGTCAAACAATCATATCTAATAGTGAGGCAAACATCCTACCAATCGAACATAGTCAAATACAATTCATAAGCTCAAGAAAAGGTAAGTTTCTCATCCTTTTTCATGCTTTTATCTAAAACCCTAGTTACTAAATATCATTCTTTATCTAATGAAATGTATGGTTGGATGTTGATTTAGTTATCCATTTCACTTTACTCAGTTTTTTATTTGATTAAGGTTAATTCTATTTAATCACAAAATCAATAAAACATATTGGTGAACCTATCTCCTATTTGAATGTTGCTAAACCCTAACCACAAATGTTTATAGGGATTGCATCTTTATTTTTCATATTACTATTGGTTTTGTTAATATTTTTGGATTTTATATATATTCTATTATAGCATTAATCTTCCAAGTTTTAGTGTCATATTTTATGGATAAAAAATAATATCTTCCTCTCCCTAACCTCCAAGAGGGTAATAACTACTTTCCCTCTAACTAGGTCCATGTTATAACTACACTAATAGGTGAGGTAACCCATCATATAGTACCAAATAAAGATAATCAACCTATCCTTACTTAATCTACTCCACCTCTTACATCTTCTCTTTAGGGTGTGTGCCTACATGTTCAATTTGAAGCACCTAGGGTTTGCCTTTGTGAGACTCTAAAGAATCAAATCATCAGCATGGAAAATTTAATAATAGAGTTATATTATTAAAATAATAATTTCAATGTAAACATCACATTATTGGAAAATAAAATTACATGTGAAAATAATCGAGAATATGTTATTATTAATGATATGTGTGCATCTCCATCTACTAATGTTTTACCATAAAATATTTCATATCAAAATTAGAAACTACAATGAAATACCTCTACAATAAGTTATTAAAAAATTATGCAAATGGATAATAAGATTTCAAGTGGGATTCTAATGGAAATGATTCAAAATAAGTTGATCAAACTACCTCCCTTACATCCTCTAAGAAGATCAAAATACTATCATGCATATAAATAATGTATGAGCATCACACAGATCATTTTTTAGCATTGAAAAATATACTAAAAATGGTAATTGATAGTGGTGGTCCTCTAATTGATACATCATTCAAACAAACCACAATGGAACAAAAAAAAGTATAAAAAGTGACAAATTTAGAATTAGTACAAAAGTGGTTTCCAAAGGACAAATCTTATCAAGATAAGATTCAATAAGAACAATTAAAAAATAAAATAAGAAACAATCTAAGAATTATCAATCAATAGAACATAAGAAATAAGATAAAAAAGAGACATTACAAAGGGAAGAGTTTGAAAATTATTAGTTACAATAAGAACAAATGAAATTACTATAAGAGAAGTTAGCAAATCAAATTCAAGATTAGAAAAAAACATTTTAAAAAGAGTATATCTAATAATGGAGTCTCCAAAGCATGAAATACCTACAAAAGATATAGTTTCAAATATGGTCATAAAGGGGGCAATTCCAAACCTTTCCTCATATCAAGACCCCTTCACTATCATTGCTCACATAGATAGCAAACAATTTACAAATATTAAGATTAAGAAATATCAATAAATTATTTTTTGTTCTATGTCACTTCTTATCTCTCTTAGAAATGAGCATCAAAAATTGGATAAATCTAATTCATTTAAAAAATATATGGGATCGATTAAGTTAATTTTTTTTTTTTTCAAAATAATGTTATCTTACTTTTCATGTTATTTCAAATTAAAGTGCCTATAATATTATTCTTGTAGGATCATGGTTAAAATCAATAGGAATAATTATTAAAAATAATAAAGGTTGCATATTATTTTATCATAAAGGCAAGGTCACATGCTTATCCAAATAAATAACATATTTGGGGTAAGAGAAACAAAAAGAATGCATACTTTCAGATAGCATACAAATAGATACAAGTAATGGCATATCACTAAAGGCACATGACACAATACACATTACAAAGGAGAAATTAGAAAGGTCAATACAATAATATGGGGTATTTATTTATAAATATTAAGATTCAATAGAAGACAAGAGTGGCATTGTACAATTTAAAAATGTAATTGATGATTATAACAATCTAGAGTGGTATGATCCTAATGATATTGATTATGAAAAATATGAATATGGAAATGCTACAAAACCTACATAGCTACATGATACTCTTAATTTAAAAGAGATCACCATTCCTTTTTTCAATGTAGGATCTATTGATGGTAAGAATCTTAAGGGAGTAATCAGTTTGAATAATTGTCTTTATTTATCAATTTATATATATGCAAAGATACAAAAATAGTAAAGTATTGCATAAAATAACAAAATCAAGACCTACGCATGATTATATGTACTTTTGAATACATCAAATAATTTGTGCATATTATTTTATATATGTTTTACCCTAATTTATATCACACATACTTCATTAGTGTATATGAGTGATTGTAGATTACACAAGACATCATTCCCAAAATCAATTAAGTGATTCTAATATTACACTCTTAGAAACTATAGTTAGACAGGAGAATTTTGGAGGATAGGAGCACATTATTCTAGTTTAAATCACCCTACTCTTTTCCAAATGAGCTTATATTGCCACTACTCAGTTCAAAACTTCATATAGGATTCATATAGCATGAACATTCATCAGCTAGCTCATTGAGGGCATGGTAAACACAATTTTTATCCTTATTTTCCCAAATTATCTTACTCACATGCTTAGTAATTTACATTGTATTAAATTTTCAATATTTATCACTCACTAACATTTTGATATACTATTTCTTATCTTAGGTATTGAATAATACTTAGATTACAAATTAGCTCTTGTTGATTAAAATACATAATCATGCATGCTTCTTACATTACTTTTCCTAGCTTTGTATCTTGTATGCACTTTTCTATTTTCTTTGATGACATTTGAATATGTAATTTCCAAGTGTCTCTAAGCCTTGATGTCTCTAATTATATATGTGTAAGGACATTTGAACATGTCTGTATGTGTGTTTTTTATATGTGAATGTGGACATGTGAAAATGTATTTTTATGTGGCTTTAAGCCTCCATTACTTCCTTATATGAGAATTATGGCATTTGATCATGCCTTTATATGTGACTTTTATTTGAGGGAGTAAAATTTGAACATGTCCCTTGTTTATGGCCCCTTGGCCTTTTAACATATGTTCTTTGTGTTATGTGCATACTCTTTGATTATGTTTAACCCTAAATGCAATCTAGGTGATCTTATTGTTGGCCCTGGGTTTGATTAAATGGGTATATGTAAATAAAATGGCATAAGGGTAATAATCATATCTATAAAAGGCCAATTATATGTTAAACTCACATATAAGCATATGTTGAATTCATAAAACTTAGATAATCTAAATATGGAAAGTATAGCTATGATAAGTATAGAAATAACAAAGAATTAACATACTTAGCTTGTTCTAATGCTAATGAAATTCTAGATCTAAAAAAATTAGGAATGAGGTTGTAAATAAATATATAATAGTTGTCAAATTATAAATATGATACTTTTAGCACATTAGACACTAACGTCAACCTAACATAGTTTCATGATTATTATTATATGGGTTTGATGTAAGTTTACTATATGGTATACCTACTAGAAATAATGTGACCACTTGTATGCTTCTAGGTTTTGCTTCACTTTTGCTCTAGTGCATTTATATTTGGGTCATGGATTATAACTCCTTGTGAAATGGAAAAACCCTAGTTCTCCATCTCTATAGTGACCTTAGGGAGAAAGGGTTAGCGATCACATAGTGTTGAGATAACCCCAAATAACCCATTATAAGAGGGAACTATCTACATGGCTAATACTCTATAATAGGTCCTTATACTCATGTAGTTATCCTTTATCTATTGGCTTATGTGTTAATCATGAAATATGTGGAAAGAAAGTACAAAAATGACCTAATTTATAACTTGGAAAATTAGGCTCTTAGGCTACTCCTTTTGGTACTTTAGACCTATAAATGTGTTTTACTTATGACTAGTGTGGAAATAGGGAAGCTTTATGCAATTGAATGCTTTTTAGAGTGATTTTGTTAATTTGCCTTGGTTTCTTTAATATTTTACTATGTGAAAAATGAATGAGGGTTAATATTGTATTTATATTAATCCCTTTAGAGGAATAAATCACATTAAATAACTTTGGTTAGCCATTAGGATTCATTTCATTTTCAAATTGGATGACTTTAGGGCACTAGACACTAACATCAGGTCAACCAACTAGTGTCTATCCCAGATGTTAGTGTCTAAGGAGAAGGAAAGTAGGTATAGGTTTATAACTTGAAAGGATGGAAGATAAGTAAATTTTAAAAAAAATTAATAAGATATCATGTATTTTTCATTAACATAATACTGGTTGTACTAAGATATATAGGTTAAGGGGTATAAGAAGAGTGATTGTGAAACTTGTAGAAACACAAAAAGTCTAGAATAAAGAGGAATAGGCAAGGTTTAAGTTTTCCAAGTGTACAAGACTAAGGTGTTATATAATTTATAAAGATCATATACATTTTCCCTCCCTTTATTCTAGTAATGAAACTACTAGTTTAAAGGAAAATAATGTGTACATAGGTGTGTATGCACAACTTATCTTTACATGTGCCCAAATTGAGTGTTTTTTGGTGATTGACATAATCTAGAATTGATAGTAATTGAAATATAATTAAATTAAAAGAGAAAATTTTATGAGTACACTTGTGTATCGATATAATCACCTTGCCTATTGGCAAGATGGTATAAAAAACTATATCATTTTAAGGCTTTGAAATTGAGATTAAGACAAATATAAATAAAATTGTGAAATTGAATATATCTAAGTATATAGATAGATATAGAGGGAGAGAGTGATATTTGAAGGGCACATGCCCCCAACTTTAGAGAAAAAGTGAGTTTCCACCTGGTAGTTGAGATTATTTCAGCCATACAACCTAGTGATACTTATAACTTGGTGAGGTTGGATGATATAATAAATTCCAACCTAAAAAAATGGAAATATTAAGTTATTTGGTTACCTCAACCATACCAAAAATTAAACCAACTACTATAGTCTATTGGCTCAATAAAGTCCATAAAAAATCTATAGGGTATTAGTATAAAAAAAATTGTGATGTGGTAATAGTCCATAAAATAGTTTTATAATCTAAAAT
Organism: Torreya grandis; assembly: GCA_037957365.1. Taxonomy (NCBI): domain Eukaryota; kingdom Viridiplantae; phylum Streptophyta; class Pinopsida; order Cupressales; family Taxaceae; genus Torreya; species Torreya grandis. The sequence continues at coordinate 15,529 of JARHVA010005896.1, forward strand.
TGATTTGTATTTTTTAATATTATGCACATGTTTCATATAATATGCACCTTAGATTTGTCTCATGTTGAAATTGTGTATAAAAATAATATCAATGTATAAAAATTTTCCACAACTATGAATTTGAATCATATAACTATGTGCTTTGGCCAATTCATAAAATTGTTTAAGTGTGGGATACATGATTCCACATCATGACCCTACTATATATGGATAAATATAAAAATTAATATAATTAACAATGTGGATACCATGTTCCCAAAACATGCTCCCATTATAATTTGGAGATGTTGAATATTGAATATATGTGGAGAACATGTTTCCCAATCATACCCTGACTAAATCTCAGAACTATGAATGTGTGGAAGCCATGCCCATATGACATTCCCCCACTATTTTATAACTTATATAAGTACCACATATTTAATTAGTGTGAAGATCATGCTTCCAAATCATTCCTTCATTGAATCTAGAAACTATGAATGTGTAGAATCCATGCCCATATGACATTCTCCCACTGAATATGAAAAATGTTTCAAGTGTGGAAAACATTCCTCTATGAAATTCCCCTACTAATGTGCCTCCTTTTGAGGTGATGGAAAGATAAGAATTGGTATTTCCTTGTAATCATCTAAAAATGATACTTGAGTACTAAGAGTGTTACTTGAGACCACCCATCCCTGGTTTATCCCTAGACCTATCTTAGGGCCTATTTAGACACTTATCCATCCTTTGTATAGGCCACACACATCCCTAAACATCAATAAAGTAGTCTAAACCCCTCACTTTAACATCTTGGCCCTTAGTGCCTTAGGTTGTACCACTTGAACACTACCACCATAATTTCGATAGTAGTGTCAATGGCACTAGTGTCCCAATTTGGGAGTTATTGTCTTTTCCCACCTTTTTCCACCAATAGATATATATTCAAATCAACAATCACCTAGGGTCAGCCTTGTTCTCTTTTAAGAACTACATAAAAATTATAATAGTATATATACATGACTTTTATCCCATTATTTACTAGATGGAAATCAAATGCAAATAACACAAATTAACTCAAAACAAGTTATACACAATCAAGGTTATCAATCTTTATTATGCCCTACTTATGCATATATTCATTTATATCCATCCAAAGTTCAAAATAATCATATTTATAATCTCAATCTCCACTCAAAATCACTAAAAATAGCATTCATACTAGCTTCACTTACACTTACATCAACACTTAGGTGAGAACTACATTAGGCTTGATCCCTCTTCATAGTATTAGTATGTAGGAAACTCTCATCATAACAAGGTGTTGAGGATGTCTATCCTAACCCATTAACATCACATACTAATAACATCACACTTTTCTAATTTTTCTAATAGGATTCCATAAAAATATGGAAATCTAGGGTTTACACACAAAATTAATCAAAATAAGGTCATCAATAGGGATTCAAAACTTATGCACATAGTAATAGTCTTGGCAGACTCAGACATAGGTGCACCTAACAGTTCATAATAGGTATACATAGAGGATACTAGTGAAAAAATGAGGACATTAATGAAATTAGTGTTACTATATAGTTAGGTCACTACCATCTAAGAAAGGATTTGAAACCTAGATCCTATTTGCAACATGTAGATTAGATCTAGTCCTAGTTTGTAGCCTCCAGAGCTCCCATCTCAATCAATTTATATCTAAGTACTTGTTTACATAGTTTATTGTTATTTTTAGAAAGGTCAAACTAGGTCAATTCTATTACAAATCAATGTTTGTATTTATTTCATATTTCTACCATGATTCACTACATGCATCCCCTTTAACAACCTAGGGCTTAAATTCCATAACCCTAAAATGTTAAATCATTTGGTGAACCTAACTTACTTTTAATAGTGAAAAACCCCTAACCCTAGATAACATTAGGGTTTATATTTTGATCCTTATAGGAACCACATTTAGATTTTAGATCCCTATATTGTTTTTATTTTTATTTCATAAATTCATGATAATAATGATAGATGAAATTTATCACTTTTTAATACAAAGTTTTCTAGCTTCCTTTGCATGCTTGTTTCTTTTCATTTGGAATGAATTAAAAGATTAAATAAAATATATGTACCTAATGATTTATATTAGTTAAAATGTATTTCATATTTCATTCTATTTCTAGCATGTTATTGTTATATTATGTGGAATTAAATTAAGAAACAAATCCTTACATATATAAAGGGTATATTTCATAAGCTAACAACCAAGTTTCAAGTTTCAATGTCATATCTTATTCATAAGAAATAATCTCCTTATCCTCCTCATCTCCATGAGGGTGATAACTACTTTCCCAATAATTAGGTCCATGTTATCACTAACCCATAAGATGAATCAACCTATATTATTATTACTATTGCCCATACTTAGCCTATCCATGCCTCCACCTCTTCTCTACAAGGCATGTGCCTACATATTCAATCAGAAGTAACTAGGATTTGTACTTATGAGACTCTAAGGGATCAAATTATTGATATGCATAGGTTCATTTCAAAATTACAAAGTTAGAATCAAATATTACATGAAAATATTATAACATTAAAAAATTAGATTACAAGACAAAATCCTCTAGGGCACACTAGTGTCAATTAAGTATATGCATCTTCACCTAGTCAATTTGTGGCAACCAATTTTATATATCAAACAATAAATCACAAAAAAGTACTCAATATCAAAATAATATAAAATATGGGAATCATGATACTCTCCCCACTTAACAATGAAAAACTTATTGCCAAAAAGGATGAGATTTTATAGAGTTTTAGATATATACTTCAGGAACAACGCAATGATCATGCATATATTTTGTAAGACATAATGAAAATAAAGAACAAATCAAATAATGGCCAATCTTATACTCCCCTAGATAATAATATTTTTATACCTAATTTGGGGGCAACTCAACTTGTGCAACAACCCATTTTTACTCGAAAACATCCAACAATGACTATACCTTCTATGGCTAGTTCCTCCTCTCTACATGTATAATCCCTTATGCATGAGATTCATTCTCTATAGGATAAGGTGTAACATCTTTAGAAAGATGACACTATGCCATCACATGCCTTGGATTCTCATTTACTTTTACATATACCTTTGGCACAACACAGTGTTAAATCCTTTTCCATCTAGTTTTGTGGCACCTAAGCTTACTTTGTATGATTGTAAGGATGAGCCAAAACACCATCTATGAGCTTTCCAAATAGCATGTTTGGACTACGTGTCCAATGATTGGATCCTTACTAAGTTGTTTCCATCTATTCTAAAGTATTATACATTACAGTGGTTCTATGATCTTCCAAATTTGTCCATAACTACATTTAATCCATTTATAGATATATTTTTAGCACACTTTTCAATTAACATCAGTGATAATATCTCATATGCTCAAATGACACAACATAAGAAAAAATATATTGAGCCTATTGAAAATTATGTCTTGTGATATAAAATGATATTATTAAAGATGACTAGCCCCATGGCAAATAGAGAACTCTAAGACATATTAAAATAGATTTTACTACCAGTATTGCATGAAGCTATCTTATTCAAGAAGATTCCAATATTCATAGATTTATGACACATAGTGAAGGAAAGGGAAATCAAACTTCTCTCTATATTCAAATTAAAATATAAAAATGGATTAAAATCAAATACTAAGATTTATAATAATCCTTCATACAAATTAAGGGCCATTAAAAATAAGAGTTATCAAAAGTTTGTAGTTAATATAACTTCATAGCCACCTTCTTGCTTGGTTTTATCAACTCCTCCATAGAGAATTTTCACCAATCTTCCAAAATCATGGGTAGTATATCTTAGAATAAAATGGCATATATATCCTTCCCATCAAAAATGTTGATATTACATGACCTTTTACAAATATCTATGAATCCAACACATCTTATGACTATCACAAGGCACCTAGATATATTACAAATAGATGCATCAACTTGAAACATAAGATGCAATATTTGATAGAAGCTAACATCATTGATGTGGGAAAAACCATAGAGGCAAATAAATTTCAACAAATAAAAGCTAAGGCATTGTAATTATTTTTGGATCCATTCCCAAAATATACAGTTAATGAGAGAGGTAGTGCTTTACATGTTCACTATACCTATCAAACACATCCACCACTGGAATCATATCACACTACTAAAAAGGATGCAGACCCCATACATAATATCATTAGTTCATATCATACTATAGTACCAATTAGACCACACATCACTTTCTCAGTTCAAGATATTTTTGAAGACATTTCATATGTGTATGTACTCTTTATATGAGCCTACATTAATCATCATCTTATTCATAGTGTTATGGTTGATAATGGGTCAAGTATTAATATGTGTAGTATCATACTTATATAGAATTTGGGTTATTTAAAGTATGACATTTATCTGACTGACGTAGTTATTCATGGTTTTAGTGGCCATGTTAAGAGATCCACTAAGGATATTGTACTTCCACTACAAGTTGGACCAACACATGTGACCACTAGATTATTAGTAGTACCAAGTGTAGGCACATTTCATATGTTATTGGGTAGGCCATGGATACATAATCTATGAGCCATTCCATCCACTATGCATAGATGCTCTAAGTAAATACATGTTAATTAGGTCTTTACAATTGAGATTCTTTCATATGAGTATCCTTTATCTATTCCACATGCATTCACATTATAGCTACTAGTTGTATAACCCATCAATACACCATATATTTTAATTGAGCCACCAATGCAGGTGAGTTCTACTCCTATAGTGTTACCATGTATGCATACTCTCCCATATAGACCCTTATTAGAGAGACCTGTGCATAATAAATATGTTTTATATTCTATAACGCTTCACTCTACCATTTTATTTTTGAGATTAGTGTTATTATTTTCCCAAGGTTCTCAACACAAGGTTCCCATGCCAACTACAACATATTCTACCAAATTAGTCTCTAAGACCCCTACAGTTCAGAACATACCCCAATTAGCTTCATGGATTCCTAACACCACTACATAGGTAGTGATAGCTATAAATCACTTAGTACTTCATATTTTTGGGCATTAGTTACATTATTGTATAACACATAGTTATTATTCATTTATTTGACTAGGCCACATTGATAGTGAATCTCCCATGAGACTCATCAGTTAGTATGTTCCTCTCTACTTGTATATAGTTCCTCTTACCTTGTTCCTTGTATATAATTCAATTTAATGTTACTTGTACATAAATTATATATATATAATATAAAAACAATATAATATGTCAAATATATAAAAGCATTCAGATATATTTAGTCATAAAATATAAATTATAGATTGTATGCATTGTTATATTTACACTTCTTATACTTGTCAGTAACTACATATGATAGTTATATTAGTATAGTTAGTTTTTTTATCATATACATATATACATATATATATATATAGATATATATATATATATACATATATATATATATATCTATATATATACATACATATATATATATACATACATATATATATATATACATATATATATACATATATATACATATATATATATATACATATATATATACATAGATATATATATACATATATATATATATATATATACATATATATATATACATATATATATACATATATATATATAGATACATATATGTGTGTGTGTGTATGTGTCTGTGTGTGTGTGTGTGTGTGTGTGTGTGTGTCTCACTTATTCTTGTCAAGTGTTTGCATATACTTATAGGACCCAGGTCCACTACACAGATTTAGATTTGCTACTATCTACCCACTAGGGGAATATACATAGATACATGGGTTCTTTATTTGATACATTCACCCATTTGGGACATCTTATACACATTTTCAATTTATGGGTTACATCTTTATAAACTCTACATCATAGATTTAACATTTTTATATCTTTATATTGATCATCCTACACTACTCAGATTCATTACTATATACTACTCCTCTAGACTCAGGTTATGTACATCTTTACTCTTATATACATTTGTACCACATGTCCATACATACTCTCATTTCTATATTTCCTAATTTATTCTTGATTATGTCTATATGATTTTACATCTATTTGAGGGAATTTGAATATGCCATTGATTTATGGCTCTATGCCACTTATTTTCATTCTACATATACTTTAGACATGTACCCATGTCCTTGTGTGTGCCTTCTTGATTGTGTATGCAAATATTTGAACATGCCCTTCCATGTGGCTCTAATCCATCTTTCTTGTTTTTTATGTAAGTATACATTTGAACATATTTTTGTATGTCTTGTTTTCTCAAATTCAATGACATGTGCCCATGTCCCATGTATTGTGGCCCCTTTGCCTACTTTGTGTGCCTCATGTGTGTTATATGTATGCTTTCTTGTATGTGTCATGACCATGATACTTGTCTCTTAATTATTACACACTCTTGTTTTAAATTACATGAGGGACCTCATGCATCTCCCCTTCCTACTCAGATTCCTTGATAGACATCATGCCCCACCCCCCTAGGTAGTTACTTGGTATATTTCTCATATTTTTCACTCATATACATTTTTATATCTATCTTGACAGCCTTATGAATACTATATCTAACATACATTTTACATTAAAAAATTATGCTCATATCATCTAGATTTTTGATGTTATGTATGCACATTATATTGGTTTATTACATAGATATCATTTATGCTTTGGCTAACACACATCTTGTAAACCTTTTTATTTTAAGGATAATTATTGCATAGGATCAAAAACTCCCCTCAAAATATGGGGTATTCATAGAGGTTTGTCACAAAGATCAAGCTATTTGAATGCACTCAAAGTATATATTTCAATACACATGCATAGAATATAGAAATGAATTTTAGGAAAACATAGTGGGAAATAGTTACATAGAGACTAGTTTTAGTTGAACATAAATTAGTAAAGTTGGACATTGACATCAAAATTGGGACAATAGCACCACTAGTGATACTATCCAATATATGAAACTAATTTCCAATAGTCTGAGTTTTGATAAATTATATATTGGATAGAAAAGTATATTAGGTATAATTTAGATTTGCATAGGTTCAATTATAGATTACTAGCTTTTTCTCAATTTATTACATATTCATACCAATTTGTTCAAATAGGGGGAATCATGCATGGCATGATAATTCCCATTTTAGTTTCAAATACTTAGATATAGATTATTACAACTCAATCTAGAATCCATATTCTCATATACCGTATTTGGGGGCATGTGTAGGCACATTACTTTTGCATGTTAACTTAGGCAATAGTTAATTAGATGGAATGAAAAAATCCATATCATTATATATATTGTACACACTAGACACCATGTTCCATGTTACACACTAGATTTATGCCTTAATTTATCTATAGTGGTTGGCATTCTTGAGTGGCTTAGAGCCACCTAATATTACCAAATGTCCCAAAGCCACCTGATAATCCCAACTAGCCTAGAGTTATTTTATATTTTAGAGTTTTTGAGTGGGCTAGAGCCATATTATACAATTAAATTACATCACGTAATTTTAGTTTCATATGCATCTACTACACATGGGTAGGTAATGATGGATTTATAGTCTAATTGAGTTCTTGAGCCACCTACGTGAGAGGGTTAGACACACCATCAATCTTATCCAAGTTATTCACAAGTCATGATCCACCAAGTAGGGGTGGGAAATGATAGATTCAAAACAAAATTGAGTTCTTGAGCCACACACACATGGATATTGAGCAAGTCATTAGCTTAGTCCAAGTTTATCATGGATTGATCACTATCTACATGCACACATAGAGGTTGTCACCAAGTTTATGAATTGATTCACATACCTAGTGAGGTGTATTTATTCCTTTCCTATCTCTTATTTATTTACTCAATTTATCTTTTGATTTTTATATCTCTTAAGTAAATACTAATTTTTTCATGTTTCATTTAACAGACATGTAATGGAGCATACTTCACACACTCAGACCTAGATTCATAAGCTTCAAATCTTAGGTAAGTCTAGGTATCCTTATTTTTAATTTATCCTAGTCATTTTTATTTGTTTAATTTATATAATAAATGTGGGGGTGAATGTTATTATTTAAAAATGAAACTTGATGCTAAGAGTGTTACTTGATACCACCCATCCCTAGCTTAGCCCTAGACCTACCATAGGGCCTATTTAGACACTTACCCAATATTCATATAGGCCACATGAATCCATAAACATCCATAAAGTAGTTATAGACTCACATCTTAGCATAATATCCCCTATTTCCTTTGGTTCTACCACCTAGACACTAGCACCATAATTTGGATAATATAGCCAATGGAGCTAGTGTCCCAGTTTGGGTGCTATTTTCCTTTTCCTACCTTTTACGACTAGTGGATACCTTTTCAAATAAACAACACCTAAGGTTGGCCTAAAACTCTTTTAAAACCTACAAAAACACTATAAAAGTATATATACATGACTTGTATCCCATTATTCACTAGATGGAAATTAGATGCAAATAACATAAACTAACTCAACAATTTATGCACAGTTAAGGTTTTCAAACCCTATTCTTCCATACTTCTACATATAGTCATCTATAGCCATCCCAAGCTCAAAATACTCAAATTTTTAGTATCAATATCTAATTAAAATTACTAAAATAGGCATTCATAATATCTTCACTTGTACTTAAACCAATATTTAGGTGGGGAAAACTACATCAGGCTTGATCCCTCCTCGGAGTATTGGTATGTAGGCAACTCTCATCATAACGGGGTGTTAAGGATGTTCAACATACCCTAATAACATCAAAATTTTCTAATTTTGCCATTCAAATTCCCTAATAACATGTAGGTCTAAGGTTTACATACAAAATCAGTCAAAATAGGTCACTGATAGGGAATCAAAACTTATGCATACAATAATAAGCTTGGTAGACTCATACATAGGTACACCCAAAAACTCAAAATAGTTATACACAGAGGACACTAGCACCAAAAGGAGGACACTAGTGTTATTGATACTACTATCTAGTTGGGGTGTTATTGCCTAATAAGGGTTTTGACACTTGGATCTTATCTATGACACATAGATCAGCTCTTGTCCCAATTTGTAGCCTCCAAATTTCCCAACTCAGTCAATTTCTAGTTAAGTACTTTATAACATTATTATTATTTTTTTAGAAAGGTTAAACTAATAAAACTCTATTACAAATTATATGTTGTATTCATTTCATATTTCTACCATGATTCATTATACTCAACCCCTTTAACAACTTAGGGCTTAAACTCCATAACTATAAAAATTTAAATCATTCCCTTACCTTAAAAGGATAAGACAACTATATAACTTTTGAATGTAACCATATAACATATAGAAGGAACATGTCTAGGAAAATATAATATTAAATCACATAAAACCAATGTGATCACATGTAGGCCTAATATGCATGATAAGGATCATGGAAACATCTAGATAGTAATAATACAAGCTCAATAAGAAAATAAGCACACACACAAGATCATTCAAAATAAATTCAAAAGGTAATGGTCTAAGGAGATTATAAATAAAGGTCATTTTAAAATGTCACACAATCAAAGGGACTTAGTCAAATGTCCAAAAAGGTGAGGATGACATATTTAAATGTCCATATAATAAATAATGACATATGAAAATGTCAATGAAAGCATACATAGGCATGGGGGCCACAATAAAAAGAGCATATTCAAATCCTTAAATAATGAATACAATATCAAGGAAAGACACTCAACTAAGTACATAAAATAAAGTAGAAGCAACCAACATAAACATGTCATAATATCCCATGGATCAATGTGTTAGGAAAAAATTTCAAGTGTATAACATATCAAGTACCCTATGTAAGATATAATCATGGATAAATTCATGTGTAAGTACATGTGTAAGCTCAAACATGATAATGAAATGTGATCATCAAACCATATAACATGTGTGTAACAAGATCAAAGAAGTGGATTCCCTCAATGTCCATGTGACATGAGTAAAGGGAAGACCCAACATCCAAAATAGGATTAGGTCATGTATCTGTGTATATATGTATCACACTCAATTATAAGTGTGACACATATGTGTGTATGTAAGACTAAATATTTCATCCATCAACATGCAAATAACACATATATTACAAGGAGCCAATGTAACATGTAGGTACCAAAAGTGTTTTTAGATTTTTTAATGTTATTTTTTTTTTTTTTTTTTAGTATTTTTATAATTTTTGAAGAGGAAAGATCATCCTATGATTCCATCTAATGGATGGTCATATATGTCTCTCCAATATGAACCTCATGTAATACCCTATTTATGTTGTTTAGGATCATGTATAGGTTAAATATATATCATCATGGTATCAATGGTGTTCTACATATCTAAAATAAAACTCTATGGTCATGAAGCAATAGTAGGAGTAATAGGAGTAGGGGTTCTTGGAACCCATCATTAAGTTTTTTTTTTGTTTTTTTGGCATAGAATTAATATGTACATTTGGAGGTGTTATAAATATATAAATATGGTATAAAATACATGAAGTAAATAAATATTAGGACAAAGTAGGTAATAATCATCCTATAGGGTATGCTTTGGTAAAAAAGATGTTCAAATATCAAGTTCACCAAATGTTCAACCTTAAAATGTAATCTAAGTGATATTATTGTTAGCCATACATTTTATTAAAGGGTTATATATAAATAAAATTCCACAAGGGTGATAATTATATCTATATCAATTTAATTAGATGCTAAACTCAGATATATGCATATGATAAATTCATAAAATTTAGATAGTCTAAATATGGAAAGTACAACTATGCTATGTATATAAATAAAAAATAATTAATATGCTTATCCTATTTTGATGCTAATGTAGTTCAAAATGTGGAACAAGTAGGGAGAAGGATGGAAGATAGTTTTGGAATAGTCATCAAATCCAAGATCTGACACTTCTAGCACTCTAAAAATTAATTTCATCTTAGGATAGTTATGTTGAAGCTATTGTCTAGGTTCAACATAAGTTTCTTATATGAAATATCTACTAGAAAAGGATGTGACCACCTATATTCTTATGGGTTTTACTTCAATTTTTCTTTGGTGCATGTATTTTTGGGTCATGGACTTTTTCTCCTTTTGAAATGGAAATACCCTAGTTCTCCATCTCCATAGTGACCTTGGGTAAAATGGGTTAATGAGCACATAGTGTCAAGCTGACCCTAAAGACCTCATTATTAGATCATGTTTCTTACATATCTAATACTCTAAAATAGGGCCTTATACTCATGTATTTATCTCCTACATGTTATCTTGTGAGTGAATTATGCAATATATGGAAAGCAATTACAATAGTGACCTAACTTGTAACTTGGAAAATCAAGCTCTTGGGATACTCTTTTAGTACTTTAGATAGTAGATGTGATGTACCTATGATTGGTGTGTAAATAGGGAAGCATTGTTACACTGAATGCTTGATAGCATGATTTTTATAAGTTATCTTGGTCTCTTTGGTTTTTTAATAGGTGAGAAATGAATGAGGGTTGATCTTGTATTTATATCAATCCCTTTGGAATGATAACTCACATTAAATAACTTAGGATGACCATTAAGATCCATTTCACTTGTAAATTTGATGACTTTAGGGCACTGAACACTAGCATCAGGTCAAGACACTAATGTTAATGATAATATATGTCCCAAACATTAGTGTTTAGGGAGCAGGAAAGATGGTACAAGTTCAAAACTTGTAGATATGAAAGATAAGTACATTTTAAGAATTTTGGGAAAGATAAAATGTCAATGGCATCAATGTATGACTATTTGGACTAAGAGATATAGGCTAAGGGGAATAAGGTACAGTAGATGTGAGACTTGAAAAATCTAGAAAGGTTTAGAACTAAGAAAAATAGCCAATGTATGAGTTTTCCAAGTGTACAAGACTAAGGTGCTATATAATCCATAAATCTTTTCTACGTTTCCCCTCCTTTAATCTAGTAATGAAATTACTATTTTAAAAGGAATAAATGTGTACCTCGATGTGTATGCACACTTTTTCCTTGTGTGTGCCTAACTTGAGTGCTTTTTTGGTGACTAACCTACAACCAAGAGCATGTTACAATGTATAATCAATGCATATAATCTAGAATTGATAGTACTTGAAATATATTTAAATTGAAAGAGTGAGGTTTATGAGTACACATGTGTGTCGACATAACTGCCTTGCCTATTGGCAAGTTGATATGAAAAACATGTATAATTGTAAGGAACTAAAACTAAGATTAGCAAAAATATAGATTAATATTTAAAGTGCATATATACAAGGAGATAGATAGAGATGTGTGGATATATATATACAATACACACACACACACACACACACACACACACACACACACACACACACACACACACACAGAGAGATATAAATTGGGGGCATGTACCTCCCTATATATATATAGGGAGGTACAGCCCCCAATTTTTGATAAAAAATGAGTTTACAACTATAATTTGAGATTAGCTCAATCATGCAACCCAATGATACTTGTAACTTGGTGAGGTTGTATGATACAATCAAGACCAACCTTAAAACTTGGAAATATTGAGTGGTTTGATCACATCAATCATACCAAAAAATAAACCAACTACTGCAATAGATTGGCTCAATAAAGTTTGTAAAGAGTCTATGGGGTATCAATATGAAAAAGCCTATGATGTGGTAATAGTCCATAAATTTTTTTTGGAATATTAAAATAATTTTTATTTTTAAATATTAGGCACATGTTTCATAATATATTATTCTTAGATATGTCTTATGATGAAACTATGTATACAAATAGTACCAATGTATAGAATTATGCCACAACTATGAGTCTAAATTAGATAACTGTGAGCTTTGGCTAGTTCATAAAACTATGTGAGGGGGATATGATTATAAATCATGACCCACTATATATGGATAATTATGAAAACTAATATAAGTACTAATGTTGATAACATATTTCCAAAACATGCCCCCACTATAAGTTTAGATGTTGAATACTTAATATGTGTGGAGAACATGCTTCAAAGCATGCCCCCATTGAATATGAGAACTATGAATGTGTGGAACCCATAACCACATGACATGATCCTAATAAATATGAAAAATGATATAAGTACCACATATTTAATGTGTGAATAACATGCTTACAAATCATGCCCCTACTGAATTTGGAAACTATGAAGGTGTGGAATCCATGCCTATATGACATGCCTCCACTAAATTTTAAAATTATGCCAAGAGCGGAGAACATGATTCTATTAAATTCCCCCACTAATATTCCCTCCTTTTGAGGTGATTAAAACATATGAATTGGTATTTATATTACCACAAAAGGATAAGATAACTGAATAATCTATGAATGTAACCATATAATATATAAAAGGAACATGTCTAGGTAGATACAACATTAAAGTGCATTGAACCAATACAATCAGATGTAGTCCTAAGATGCATGATAAGGATCATGAAAATATATATATCAAAAATAAAGTTCAACAATCACACAATATCACTCAAAAGAAAGTCAAAAGGCAATGGTCTAAGGAGACCGTAAATAAGGGGTATGTTCAAATTTTGCACAATCAAAGGGACATGACTTAGTCAAATGTTCATACAACAAAAAATTACGTATGAAAATTTCAATGAAAGCATACATAGTCACAGGGGATGAAAGTAAAGGAACATATCCAAATACTTAAACAAATAATATAATATCAAGGAAAAAAATTCAAGAAAGTGCATAAATTAAAGCATAAGCAACTAGTATAAACATGTCATAGTAACCCATAGATCAATGTGTTATGTAAAAAATTTCAAGTGTATAATATATCAATTACCCTATGTAATATATAATCATGTATAAAGGCATGTGTAAGTACATGTGTAAGCTCACACATGATAATGAAATGTTATCATCAAACTATATAACCTATGTGTATCAATATCAAAGAAGAAGATTCCCCCAATGTCCATGTGATATGAGTAGAGCAAAGGCCCAACATCTAAATTATGAGTATATCATGTATTTGTTTATGCCTTTATCATACTCAAGTATAAGTGTGACATATATATGTATATGTAGGAGTAACTAAATATGTCGTCCATCAACATGGAAATAACACATAGATGCCAAATAGCTAATGGAACATGTAGGTGCCAAAAGTGTCTTTGAATTTTCTAATGTTTTTATTTATTTATTTTTGTATAATTTTTTGAATTTTTTAAGAGGCAATATCATCCTATGATTCCATCCAATAGATGGTCATATATGTCTCCCTAATATGAACTCAGTATAATACCCCATTTATGTTATTGAGGAGCATGTATAAGTGCAATATTTATCATTGTGGTATCAATGGTGTTTTATATATGTAAAAAATACTCTATGGTCATGAATCAATAGTAATAATAATATGAGTAGGGGTTCTTGGAACCCATTATTAAGTGTTAATTTATTTCTTGGGATAGCAGTAATATGTACATTTGAAGGTGCTCTAGATATCTAAACATGGTATAAAATACATGAAGTAAATAAATATTAGGAGAAATTAGGTAATAAACATATTTTTAAGGATTTTTTGGTAGAAAGATGTTCAAAAATTGTGTTCACCAAATGTTTGACCCTAAAATGCAATCTAGGTGATCTTATTGTTATCTCTAGATTTGATTAAAGAGGTATATAGAAATCAAATGGCCCAAGAATGATAATTAGATCTATAGAATGCCAATTAGATGCTAAACTTATATGTATGGATATGTTGAATTATTAAAACTAAGATAGTATAAATATGGAAAATATAGTTATGCTAAATATATAAATAATAAATAAGTAATATACTTAGTTTGTTTTGATGCTAATGTAGTTCTAGATCTAGAATATGCTGGAAGATAGTTATAGAATAGTTGTTAGATTTTGGAGATGATAATTTTTGTGCTCTAAACACTAAATTAATCTTAGGATGGTTGTATCAACACTACTATCTAGGTTTAATGTAAGTGTTTTATATAAAATACCTATTGGAAAAGGATGTAACCTCCTATATGCCTATGGGTTTTAATTCAATTTCACTCTAATACATTCAAATATGGGTTATGTCTTGCCACTCCTTATGAAATGTTAAAACCCTAGTTCTCCATCTCCATAGTGACCTTAGGGTAAAATGGGTTAGTGGGCACACTATGTCAAGCTAAGGGCACTGCCTACATAGTCAATACTATAGAAGAAGGCCTTAGACTCATGTATTTTTTCCCTATGTGTTGGCTTGTGTGTTAATCATGGAATATGTGTAAATAAATTATAACAATGATCTATCTTGTAACTTAGAAAATTGAGCTCTTGGGTTACTCTTTTAGTACTTCAAACATGTATATGTGTTATACCTATGACTGGTGTGGAAATAGGGATGCTTTGTTCAATTGAATGCTTATGTTTTAACCTTTTAGGACTTAGTGATTGTAAATCCTATGTTCTTAAAGAGATGAGTATATTAAATTAGGTTATAAATATACAATAAATATATCCACATATTTTTTTATAGAATTAACTAATTTGACCTTTCTTAAAATATCCAATAAATAATACAAATAAAAACTTAAATTGAAAATGACTAGGATAGATGATCTAGAGGCTTAAAACTAAGGTAAAATATGGTCTTAGTGTCAAAAATAGGTTCCAAGTGCCAAAACCTCTCCTAGACAATAACACCATAATTGGACAATAGCACCATGTGGTGTTAGTGTCCCTATTTTAGTAGTAGTGTCCTCTATGCATGACTATTCCAAGATTTTGGGTGTACTTGTGTCTAGATTTGTAAGGTTTGTTCCTACATGAATGAGTTATAAAACCATGTATATGGTCTATTTGTATTTATTTTTTGAGAAAACCCTAATCCTCCATGCTCTTAGGGCATCCATTTGATATACGTAGAAAGTATGTTTTGTTAGTGGGGTAGATTGTACATCCTCAACACCCCACTATGATGAGAGTTGCCTATATACCAATACTCCAAAGATGTATTAACATAAATGTATATCTCCCCATATAAGTGCTAGTGCAAGTGCAAGTCAAGATAGTATGATATTTGACTTGAGTGCTTTAAATGTGCTTGAAAATAGAAATCTAAATAATCTGAGCTTAGGAATGTTGTAAATGGTAGTATGTAGAAGTAGGCAAGAATAGGGATTAATAACCTTAATTATGTACAACTTGTTCTAAGTTTGCATATGTAATTTGCATATGATTTTCATTTAGTGGATAGAGGGCTAAAATTCATGTATTTTTACTATTTTGGTGATTTTATGGGTGCTAAAAGAGTTCTAGGATGACTCTAGGAGGTCTAATATTTAAAAATATATCCATTTTTGAAAAGAGGAGGGAAAGGATAGTAGCACCAAAATTGGGACACTAATATCATGTGGTTCTACTATCAATATTCTAGTGTTAGTGTATAGGTGGTAGAACCTAAATCATGAAGGGAAAGGATGTAAAAATGAGGGTTTAAGACTACTTTAGGGATGACTAGGGATGATTGTGGCTTTCAAGAATGCTAGATAAGTGTTAAAATAGGCCCTAATATAGGTCTAGGTCTAATCTAGGGATAGGTCATCTCAATAAGAACTCTTATCACTCAAGTGTCACTTTTAAGTTATTACATTTGCCCCCTCTTTATCCTATAAATAAAACAAAGTGAAATGACTAGGATAAAGGATAAAGAAATTTACCTAGACTTACCAAGATGTGAATCCCATGAGTCTAGATCCAAGTATGTGAAGCAAGCTCTAATGCATGTCATGTAAGTTAAATGTTCATAGATTGGTCTTTACTTAAGAGATATCAAAAGTAAAGATAAAATTGAGTAAATAAGAAAAATTGAGTAAAACTAAGTAAAGGAATAAGAGAGAGGAAAGGAATGAATACACCTCACTGGGTATGTGAACCAATACATAAACCCAATGACAACCTATTATTTGTATGTATACATAAATTAATCGATGAATATATTTGACTTAGTTGATGGCTTACTCAATCCTCATGTGTGGGTGGCTCAAGAACTCAATCTAGTTTTGAATCTATCATTGTCCACCCCTACTTGGTGGAACATGACCTATATATAGCTTGGATTGGACTCATAGTGTGTCCAGCCATCTCATGTAGGTGGATAAAGAACTTAAGTAGACTATGAATCCATCATTACCTACCTATGTGTAGTAGATGCATCCAAAACTAAAATTTCATGATGTAACTAGAAATGTCAGATCTATGACCACTTGGGTATATTAGGTAGTTTTGGGCCACTTTAGAATGCCAACCACTTTAGATGGAGTAAGGTATGAAATTGGTGTATAACCTGGAATATGATGTCTAATGTATACAACATAGAGAATGACATGGAATTTTTCATTCCATCTAATCAACCAGTGTGTAAGTTAGCATACAAAAATAATGTGTCACACACATGCCCCAAATTTGATAGATGAGCATATGGATTCTAGACTAA
Source organism: Torreya grandis (assembly GCA_037957365.1). Lineage (NCBI taxonomy): Eukaryota > Viridiplantae > Streptophyta > Pinopsida > Cupressales > Taxaceae > Torreya > Torreya grandis. Next base: position 33,137 of record JARHVA010005896.1, read on the forward strand.
GTTGTAATAATCTATGTTTGAGTATCTAAACTATAAATTAGAATGGTCATGTCATGCATGATTCCCTCAATATAAGTAAACTCATATGAATCTAGGTTAATTTGGTTTTAATATAAGTTAAACTAAGTAAAACTAGTAAATCTATAATTGAACCTATGCAAACCTAGACTTTACCTAATGTACTTTTTTGGCTTTTTTTTTTTTAAACTAAGGTTATTGGATAGTATCACCATGTGGTTCTAGTGTCCTAATTTGGGTGATAATGTTCATCTACTCTAATTTCTATGTAATTATACTGATCTCTATGTCATTATTTTGATACTCTATTTACCTGAGTCTAATTTTTATAATATGAGCCTCTATGATAAAAATGTATTTTAAGTGCATTATGGGAACCTAATATCTATAACAAACCCCTATGAATGCCACCTCTTTTGAAGGGATTTTTTGAACCTATGTAAAAAATATCCTTCAAAGAAAAAGCTCTACAATATGTGTGTTAGCTGAAGCATATACAATATCTAAACAGTAAATGGGAATGGTCATGTCATGCATGATGCCCCTAATTTGAGAAAACTAATATAAATCTAAGTTAAACTAGTATGAATCATGGCCATGACATATACAACCAATTAGGCCAAGGAACCACAATATAAGTGATATGAGAACATGTCATTAAATCTAATAAGGCAAGACATACAAGGACATGTTCAAATGTCCACATATGCAAATAATAATCAAGTTGGCTTAGATCCATATAGAAGGACATGTTTAAATGTTTTCATACACAATTAAGAAAAGTACACACAAGGACATGGGCACATGTCAAAACCATACATATTATGAAAAGAAGTGGCATAGATCCAAAGAGCAATGGCATATTCAAATTCCCTCAAATAGAAGAAGCATAGAGATAAAATAAAATCTAAACTAGGAAAGCTAGAAATGAAAATATGCATGAACATGTAAGATAAATCTATGTAAGGGATAAGATGTACATATACTAAGTCTAATGTATTAGTAGCTAAAAAAAATGTAAGTATAACATTATCAATATAAAGCTATAACAATGCTAAAGATATGATGTAGAGTATACAAAGATGTAACCTGGTAATCAAAACTATTTATAGGGTGCCCCCAAATGGGAAAATGTGTCAAATAGAGAACTCATATATCTATGTATATTCCCCCAATGGGTAGATAATATAAAATTTGGATTTGTGTAGTGGACCTAAGTTCTATAATAAACCTAAAATCACTTGACAAGAATAAGTGAAGCATGTATGTATGATAATAGTGACTATACTAAGATAGTTAGCATATGTAGTGTCCCAAAAATATAAGATATGTAAACATGTAAATGTATACATTCTATAATTTTCTATTTTTTGAGTAAATATTTTAATGTTTTTATGTTTTTTTTTAAAAATTTATTCTATTTTTGTATTTTTTGGATATAAGTTATGTATAAGAAACATAAATATGAACTATTTACAAGGAAAAATAATGAAGGAAAATATTTACAAGTAGAGAGGAACAGTACTAACTAATGAGTCTCATGGAAGACTCACTATTACTAGGACCTGTGTCAAAAATAGGAATGGAAATCTTTCATTCAGTGTGATTACTATAATGGATTTGAATGGTGTTGAAGTATGAATCTGGGTGTTGTTCATCATCAAAATCATAATATTCATAATAACCTAAAATGCTAGATTAAATTTCCTTATACTATGGAGTTGACCATTTTGAATTGTGCTTTAGAATATTGATTGCAAGTTTTCCCTTTAAAACTGTACTTATTGTAGATATATGGTGTTATAGAGGTTATTTTGCTAGAAAGCCTTTTTTGAGAATGTTTGTTGACTTAGCATGATTTTAACTTTATAAATTAAATTCTTGTTCTTTTTGTAACATTTTCTATGTATCTAGAATTTTTGATTTGATATACTATAGCTATGAATTATTTGCCTTAGGATGTTTAATATATCCCAAATCTTATTGACCAACATTATCAATTACAAGAATAGGAATAGTGATGTCTTGGGCCTACTTGCCTAAACCTTGAATATGATAATCAAAGTGTTGTAGATATTTTTGACCAAACCCATACTACTTTGAAAGTTGAGCCTCATTTTGGAGAGGTAGATTTATATCTTTTACTTGCTTTAACTATGCATGTTTTATTGTTGCTTGATTTGATTGTCCTTTTCAACCTTTTATTGTTTTAATTTATGATTTAGTAACCATTTTTGTACTATTTCTAAATTTGACCCTTTTTGAATTTGTACATGTGCCATTGTATATTATTTATATGATGTGTCACTATATGAGTCATATGTATCCATTATCTATTGCATTTTCCTTTTCAATATTAAACATGAATGAATGTGGTGCCCAAACATTTTGTGATGTGCATAATAATATCTGGATCTCCTCATTGGGTGTAGAGGAGGTAGGTTGATCAACTTTACTTTAATAATTTCCATTAGTATCACACTAACGCTCTTATTCTAGCCTTGTAAGATTTTTGAATCACTCATAATAGATGCATTATGTTATACTTTATTATTTGGATATGAAATATTGCTAGGCACAACTTTGTTAATTATAGATGCATATACATGGTTTACACTAATATATTCTAAAGACTATGTACATATAATGTGATTTTCCAATAATGTGACTGTCAGGAATCTAGAACAACAAACATGCTCTGATCCCACTTGTCAGGATGCGAAACCGGAAACATACAATTGATTACAAAACTTCAAGCAACTTAATATGCGGAAATAAACCAGATTCACCAAGTAACTAGAATTCAGAATAACACAGCATATGAGAGACAATACACAACTTGTATTAACACTTTATACAAAAAAGAATACAATAAAGAAGATGCCACTTCTTCTCCACCACCTTACAGAGGTTTCCCACACCTCAAGTGAACAGTACTTCTTCTCCCCAAAGCTCTCCCTCTCACAGGTCACAACACTCAACTCAAATACAGAGTTGGTGTTCACCTCCCATGCTCCACGCATAACACAAGTGCTCCATGCACTCCACAAGCACTCCACGTGCTCCACAAGTACTCAAGGTACTTCAAGTAGATCTCCCATGAATCTGCAACAACCTGCAATTCAACAAACCATACTTATGGAAGGAACTACCTTGCCTTCCTCTTGCTCTATCCGAGTACACACCTATACTCCAAGTAGATCCTGCCTGATACTGCTCCCTGTTGTGTTGCTGTCTGTATGACCTTGCACACCTGCAAATCAAACAATGGTTCTGCTCACCTGTGAACCTCGACCTTGCACACACATACACTTACAGATCAACGATCTTACTTACCATGTAGATCTCCTATATAGGCCATGCAACTGTGACCAAGATCCTACACTCCTGAAGAACCCAGCTGGCTCTCCAATCCAGCACCAACACACCTGGTACTGTGGCACTAGGAGGAACGCACCATTGCTCTACCTCACACACAGAAGGAGCTTATAATTATGCTCTCTTACTCCCTAGCACACTTTTCCAATACAACCATGAGTCTATTATATAGATCTCATCCAAACAATAATTAGACATCTAATTACAATAATTAGATCTGCAGCTATGAGTCTAAAATTAGCACTCATCATGCAAACACTTGGTTCGTTAGCTAACTGCCCGTAAATAGCTCGCAGTCGAACCACATAGGCGACCGACGTCGGTCCCTGTCTGCCTGGAGGTGACCGACGTCGGCCGATATATGACCGACGTCGGTTGCTTCCCTTTGCTATCCTGCCGACGTCGGCTGATCAGACCGACCCCAACTTCTCTGCAACTCAGCAACCCTCCTCTCCTGTTTGCATCAGTGAAGCTTTTAGCTCCACAATCCTAACAGTGACCTTTTCACTTAATAACTAATTTTGATTTTGTAATTTTGATATTAGCTTGCTCATACTAATAATTTGATACCAAGTGTAAACGCTAGTTTCTTCAAATTGAACATGTAGGCATACATCCTATAGGGGAGAGGTGTAGGTAGGATGAATATGGGCATTAGTAACAATAGTATGGGTTTCTTCATCTTATAAAGGAGTGATAACATGAACCTAGTTAGAGGGAAAGTAGTTATTGTAGACACCCAATTTTGGCCACAACCAAATTTTTGACTAGACTTCAAACTGATTTCTACCAAACATTGAAACTTATGACTAGGAATCATTAAACATCCTAATTTCATCCATGCATCATTAATTAATGCTTAGAATCATGTTAAGACATCCATATTTGGGGTACTAGCCCATTTACAATAATAACCTCTCATAGATTAATCTCTAATCACCTTGTGACCTAAAAATTGGTAGTTTGGCCTATGGACCTATTAAGTGGGGTACTTGATCAAATATTAAAAGAGTTAAAATTCTAATCAAATTGAATCATCTAATAGTTGACCAAATTTGACCTTGTAGGTAAAATTGGACCCTCTATAGGTAAAAACTTGATTTTTTAGATTTTTATGGGTCTAATAGTTTTTCATAGGGTGTATTATAATCTATTTGATCTACTTTAATTTCATATTATCCTTGGTCATTAGTCATTTTAGTCCTTGTCTTTTTGAGTCATTTTAAGGGTCAAAATAGAACATTAAATGACTTATACAACATAATATGTAAATTTTAAGGTTTCAAAGGATGATTTCACATACCATGTGTCTTAATAAGTCTTTATTAATAGTTAGTAACTAAAAAGTGGTAGGTTATTTATAAAAAAAGGTAGTTTTGTTGAAAAAATGAGTATTTAATGAGGTGTACAGAATTGTACAAACTTATACAGTTGGGTAAATTTTAGGAGTGTCTCTTGGCTTTCTATATACTTAATTTAGTGATCATTTTGATCATAAACTTTAATAAATTAATAAAACCACTTCTCTCCCCTTCTACTAGGCTTGGCAAGTAAAAATGGTCTTCAGGTTTGTACTTGGTACAGTTAGCAATAGAGGTTTCAAGAAAAAATTATCTTGGGGGTTTATTATACACTTATTAACCTCCCATTTTATTTTATTTTGTAGATGAATGGTGTTATTTTATTTATTAACTATTCCTAAGAAGTTGACCTTTTTAATTTGCTTGCTATTCTATGCACCCTATAGGTTTTGCCTTGATTTGAAGAAGTACATATAATCTAGATGTTGTGATTGATTAAAAATTTCTTTTACTCACCTATCACATGTTCCCCATATGTTTTTTCAATTTTTGAGTTGGTTTTAAGAGCCAATCACGTCAGGTTTGTAGACTGGTCTGATTTTGTATAATAGGCAAGTTTCCACCACTCCAAACATTTTCATGCCTTGGTAATGGTGTTAAAAGATGGAGAGGGTTTGTCTCCATGTTTAATTTTTTTTTTACTTCCATTATATTCTCATTCTCCAAGCAATTATCCATGAGGGTTCAATCACAAACACCATACAGTTAGTCTACCCTAAGACTGTCATACATAGTCAACTAGGTGCCATGAAAAGAAGTGAAATGCTGAAAATGAGGTGTGAAGACTTGTCCTAAGATTTGAAAAATATTTATATTTCATCTAAACTCCATTGAAGATAAATTATATATACAAGAAAATTCTTTGAACATATGAACCTTTCTGCTCATTGTCTACAAGTATCTCAAATTGTACCTGTAAATGCCATCATAGAAGCTATCATATTGAAAAATAAGTGTCTAATATAAGTAAGGTTTTTATAATGAGGAAAGTCTATTTAGAAATTTTTGACAAGGAAAAAACATCATTGAATCTCACAAATTATGCATATTTTTTTTAGGGTTCCTCATTACCTGTATACTAGAATAACCACTTATATGTGGCTTAATAGGGAACTAAAGTACTAGTATAGAGAAGATTAGAAAAGTGGTGAAACTTATCATAACGTCATAAAATTTTGAGAAGGATCCTATGATACATATTTGTAAGGGTAGACTATTAGTAAAATTTGTGAATCACCTTCCAAAGATCCAATGACTGTGTTTAGGCAATAAGTCCCTAAAAGTGCAAGATAGAGATCCAAGGCATTTTATGAATATCTTGTAGTAAGGCTATCAAGATATATAGAGCATTTAAATAGGTTAATATTGCAGCCTCTATCATGGAAAATATCTATTCAAAATATGGAGGTCAAAAATTTAGTGGACTTTAGAAGTTGGATGTCCTAAATATGCCTTTTAAGCATTAAAACCCTACATTCATATCTATAGGAATTCACTTTTAGGTGACCATTGACATCCTAAAGAGAAAATGGAACATACCTTCATGTTTTTAATGACCCTAGTGATTGAATGGTGAACAAATAATCATGAATATAATTAATATAAGGTTCATATTTAGTGCTTCAAACCTTAATAACACCTACAAGTATCCCATTATCCAAATGCATACCTACAACTGACTGTAAGACTACACAGTCTAAAATGGAAACTTGAACCTGGGATCATTAGGGTTGGAAGATGGTTGAATGTTTCTAAAAAGTTGAAAATAATGTTATGACCTAATATATCATCTAAATAGGATGATATATTTATCTTTTAATCTCACATACACCTACATGTATCTTAAGCCTTGAAAGACCCACCTATGGCTTGGTAGGTAGATAGTGACCTAGGCATGGTGTCTTGGTAATGATTTAGCTTATACAAAGTGAATACAGGTATAAGATAGATTATATGTGATCTAAAATATTCAATTATTGGATCTACACATCATAATCAAGGTCTTATTAGAGAAATATGCACCTACAAGAATCATATTGGCAGAGTATCATAGTTAGGAGATAAAATCAATTTTGTGAGCTCAAGGTACACATAAAGGGTATAGGGAAAGTTGAAATGATGAAATAAACCTATGATAAAATCCATGATGACCATGATATTATATATATTATTTTTATAGTGGATATAAAACAAATAAGGGTTCTAGATAGGTAATACACATTCCATATGATGAAAACCCTGCAAATAGTACCTTTTTCCAAGTCAATCTTAGGTTTTTATGATTTATGAGGTCAAATGGAATGATAAAGGAGAAATATTTGGTACAGATAATATTTCAAACTTGATTAAGTTCATCTATCTTTAATTTTTTATGATGAAATAGGGTAAGTACCCCTTATTTTGTCTAAAATAGAGGGTACTTCCCTGTATGCATAAGCTGGCAAGTTTGAGAAAGAGTGACAAAGGGATGAGATAGGATATAATTGAGAATTGAGGAGACATTTTTAAAGTTTTAAATAAAATAAACCAACATTATTAACAAATAAATAAATGTTGAAACTCAATAGGTGGCCCAAACCCACAAGAATTGCAGTTAGGCCTCGTAGGCATGGTTAGGCCTAGGTTTCAAATGATAGGTCGCTTTAATTTATAACCTTATTCAATATTTATAATGGATTGGATAATTATTATGGGGTCATAATAGACATTTAAAAACTTTTGGTATAAAAATAAACCCCTAGAAATCCACTTTTATCTTAGAAACAGTCCAAACATGCAAGAAATGTGAAAACAAGCTCGATAAGGTGATTTCAAATGCTCGCATATTTCATGAGGATTTTCATGGATGTAAAATAATTTTATATGGGTTATTAGTGGTCTGTGACATCATTTTTTTGGATTTTTTTGGAAATTCAAACCTCTCAACTTTATGAACAATGCTTAAGGGCAAAAATGGCCTAAACCCCTTGTAAACCCCTTGCTAGTGACTAGTTTGAGGAAATGAAAGAGATAGTGCACTAAAACATCATATTTTCCCATAAAAATGATTGGAAGTTGTATATTACTTATTTAGGCTCACTACCACTATAATAAGTTCTATAAAATCTATACGAACATGGTATAAAACTACTTTTTTGACTATTTTATGCATTGTGTAGGTTCTAGGAGGTTTCAAGAGATGAGATAAACTTTTAGAGTGATATATAAACTTAATATAAATTCCTATTTACATTTAATTCCTTTTAAAAATTCCTAAGCATGCCTTCTATCTACATCATCTTATCCAATTAGAACTGGCATAGTGAACATAGTAGTGAGAAGTGTGAAAACTTTAAGTGGATGGCTTTTTATGGTGTACCAATGACTATAATTCCATGGAGTGTATTTAAAAGTTTCATCCACTAAATTTTACTAATTTTCATGGAAAATTATGAATTTTTAGAAGTCAAGTGTGAGGGGTGACTAAAAGAGGAGTTTTTTTTTATTACATGCAGTGATAGCTCATTTCCAGATGATTCTAGATGACTAAGACTAAAACCAATGCATGGAGTGGCATGTCTTCAACCCTTCCCCCTCATTCCATTCATAATAACTATCTCTAGTCAATTTTTGGATGTTCAAATAGGGATAAATCATGAAGGTAGTTTTTTGAGCCAGAATGAGAACTCCTACACCACTTTTCAAGAGTTTCATGACTTGGGGTTACACTTGTGCTTATTAAATTTGTATGATTAGTTTCAAAATATTTTAATATGAATAATTAACTCATTTTTTCATCTTTATAAGTGTCCTTATGACCTTTGGACTTCTTTCTTCTCCTCTCTCTCTCAAGTTCTATAAGAACTAGCCATTTTTCCCTTTGTAAGTCATGTTGCACATGAGTATGGTGAATCCCTACCCATTTTCATACCATAGATCAATAAATAATACTAATTTTTATCTATTCCATGACTTTTCATAGTTTTTTCCCTTGGATTATTTATTTTGATTAGTGATGACTTATTGTTTCTTTAGCATTATTGTTTCATTCTCACCTATTTATAGTTGTAAAGATTCTTCTTGTAGGTCGTGTGAAGTGTTCTATTGATTTTTAAAGGTTTAATGAGTTATTATATTCAAACAATTCCATTGTATATCTATTTTTTAGTCCTCCTATCCTAAACATTCATCACAACCTCAAAATTAAATATTGAAGTGAGAAGATGTAGATTAGAGAAGTGTATGTTTGATTAGTCCCTTGTTCTTATGTGTAACATGCAGATGGATGGTAGTCATCAACTAATTTAGTGTATCACCTCATTTAGGATAGTTTAATTTCAATTTTCTCTCCCTTTTACCTCACAAGCATAGGTTTAGTATTGGTCTACAAGTGGTACATCAAGGGAGCTATCCCTATCTAGTGATTCATCTCATTCTTAAGCTACTCATAGCCTAGATGTGTTTCAATTGTGCCACTTGGATGAGGAGAGCTGAGACATCTTCTAAAAGGTTGAAAATCCAAGTGAAAACACTAATTATACAACATTAAATACTTATTTGAATTATCCATTTACAATTAATGAATATCTAAAAATAAAAATTACAAAATTCAAAATATCAAGCCTTTTCATCATTACCTTTATAAGTTGTCAAGCTCTTCCGAAATATCTCAAATTATCTAATTTGAGAGCCATGCCTAGTAATTAACAATCATAATTGCATGACAAATTTTAACTCAACTAGAGTTATCCTCAACTCACCTATGTTTAGTTTGAACTCATTCCATGTTTAAACTCAATCTTAACTTACCTTAGGTGATAACTTTTAGAGGCTATAAATATAAGGACATATCTATTTATCTATAATATTTGATGGTGTAAAGTTATTATGCCTAAAAATTTATCTTGGTTTAATGTTATAATTCTAAAATAGATACACATAAATATTTTAAGCAATGTTACCATGCTAGCTTTGTAAGTCAACTAGCCAATCCAAAGTGCCAAGGAGAGAAGGAACAAATAAATATTCATTGTCAAATAATTCTTGATCATAAATTGATAAAGCCACTTCAAAAATCCATTTAGAACACCAAAGAAGGTAAAAGAGTGATTTATTTTATGTTCTATTTGTGATTCCATTTGTATGTTTGTTACCTATGCTCTCCCTAATGTCTAGGCTATAGGTGTTAGGATTTTAGTGTGATATTTTGATTTGTTTTATTGAACTAACATGAGACTAATGTCCCCTATACATATTAATTATTCACATCATGACATGCTTGGTGGGACCCACACCACAAAAAAATATTCCTAAGGCATTTTAAGACATCCTCTTAACAATTTTCATGTTAAAATCCAAACTTGTTGATCAAAAAAGTGGAAATTGAAGGCTAAAGGACCTTTTTCTATAAATTTTAAATTTGATCTACATAGTCATGTTCTTCCTCTCTATAATTGTAATATTTCATAATATCACTACTTATACAGACATGGTTTTGTCATAATTTCTATGGTATTGCACTAACTTTAATGATATTATGCTTAACTTCCATAGTTTTACTAATTATTTGTGTTTATAAGGAAGAATTATGATATTGATAATATCACAACTTTGTAGTTGTGACATTGACAGTATCATGACTATGCAGTCATAGTATCACCAAAACTTTTGCAATATTGTTATAGCTTTCAAAATATTGTCTTTAGCCATGATGGTTTGGTATTAATTGTTTTGTGTTTGTAGGGTAGAGTTTCGATTTTGCATTAAGAGTAGCAATATTATGTTAATTTTTGAAATATTGTTGTAATAACTATAGTTTTATAGTAATTCTATTTTCTATAGGGAAGTTGTGATATTGTGTTAATAGTTATGGTTTTATAGAAAAATTGGTGATATTACTCTATGTTTTTATGGTTTTTCACTTTATGTAAAATTTGGGAAACCCAAGAGCTAAAACTCAAAAGTCATTTGCCCATTTATTTTTAATTATAATCATGAGGACCCCCTAACATATTTTGTAGGACGCAAACACCAAGAAAAGATTATTTTAAACACTCTAAGTTGTAAAACTCACATTTTAATTTGGTGCTTTAAAATCTTTTTACTTGAGTTATTTTTTATTTTGTTTAATTTTTTCAACACAATGTCAAGGGGCTCAAACTTCATAACATATTTTATTTTGGTGATATAAAAATGAATCCACACTTTAATTAAATACTTATAATATTTTTCATTTTTATGCTTGTTTGTTGAAGAGTTTTGATTATCAAGATGAGTGTTGTGTGTATGCTTTCCCTCCGTCCCCTTTAGGGAACTTGGGTGATCAAAAATGCTCATTTTTTTCATTTAGCACTTTAATCCAAAAGCATGGAAGGAAAGTCACTAAGTCCCTCCCCAAAATACAATATATTTGGGTGACCCCAAAATAACCTAAATTCCTTTCACTTTATTTGTTTTTCATACACTTTGGCTTATGCATGGGAGTTCATCGCCTCCCCATGAGTTCTCTAGGGAAGCATTGACCTAGGAATTCATCTCTTAGTATAATTTCAACCCCACTCCATGTTGGGGTATATAAATTTAGTAAACATTTTAGGACACTTGATTTAGTAGTTAAAAAAGATATGTTAGTGGTACCTAGACTCAAACTGTAGGGGTAACTTAGACATAAGCAATTGATGGATGTAGTGGTTGTTAAAATCATAAGACCTTTTCACAACAAGTCAATTAACATGTATCCAAATAATGTTATGTGCCATTGTATTTTCCACACATATGGGGCCATTTAGAAATGAATGAAAATTTATAGTTTTGACAACCCCACTTACCACAGACATATTATTGATGCAGGGAGAGTATCCTAAAGTTCCATATCATTGTAAGAAAATATTAAGAGAATAGGGGGCCTAAAAACCCTAATTTTCATGAAATTTTAATTTTGTATTAATAAATTAAAATCATATCAAGATCAATTATATATATGTAATTTTATAGTATGATAAAACCTTCTTAGTTTTAGGATTTAGGATGTTACACTTAGATGTTTTTGTCATTTGTCATTTTTACTTACATGGTATTGAGTTAAAACTATTGGTTTATATACCATGTCCAAAAAAATTATTATTTATGCATTAATCCTTTGTTTGAAGAGGCAATATTCCATATATTTGATATCACATATTTTATTTAGTTGTTTATTAAAACATTTTTGTGTCTGTCACTTTCTTGAAAGGGGCATTGTTACACTACCCATTTCATTCTAGGTCTTTTGCCTTAAAATCTTTGAAACAAACCATTTTCTGTACTTTTAGAGTAATATATCATCGTTACGCTTCTCAAATTATTTCAAATACTTATTTCCTTGTGTCCAAATTAAAATTTTAAAGACATATTGGTCTATGCCTAGTACTGTCATGTTGTCTAGCTTGTTGTCTATTTGAGGAACCTAGTATTCTAAATCAAGTTGAAAGTTAACCTTGATAATTTTAGATCTAAACATTGATTGTTTTTTTACTTAGGTCTCACCTAATTTTGGTGTAGACATTTGCCTTTCACTTTTGGTTTGTGTAACTTAGACTAATTTCTTGCTCCATTTAAAAGACTATTTTTATGCCTAAAATTTGGGGAGGTGGTCTATGTTCCATATGCCTAAAGTTCAATGTATTTTTCCAAATGATCAAGTGTGTTCTTAAATATGAATGCCTAGTTTGTGTTAAATTATTTCAAAAAAATTATATTAAATTTCTTGCCTCTTAGACCTAGTTTTGTTTAAAGTCTAATTTTTATGCCTTATTTCCAAAAGACCTAGAAATTCCTATTTTGAGTCTAGATTTTGTGCCTTGTTTCTAAAAGACCTAACAACCTTTGTTTATTTAGACCTAAATTAGACTTGTTTGAAACAATTTTTACCTAAGTTTGGAAATCTAATTTCATTCATACACTTGAACATTTTTGTAAAGACATTTTATGTTAGACTATTTTATACCAAGTTTATCATTAACCTCTTTTTGGAGATACGATTCCATTTCTTAGACTAAGTTAGACCAATTTTGGATCATTTGTCTTTTATAAATTGTGTTTAATATTTTATAGAAATATAGACCTATCTTCATAGAATGTTAATTATTAATTTGTATATGTCTCATTATACTCTTAGCAGAGCCATGCATAATCTAGGTTATGATAACATCATTGCACAAGATGACTTTGTTCAAGACCCCTATGGTGATGATGTATTTTTTGAGATGGATCCTTATTCTCCTTACATTTATAAATCTAGGGAATAAATCCAATATCTATTAACCCATTATTTAGTTAACACTCCCCCTACTTAGAGTAGGAATAAGAGTAACTGTGTAATATCTAGCTAGCATATTATCGATTGTAGAACAAGTTCAAAAATAATTATATTAAATTATTATGACATTGACATATGATCCTTATTTTTTTATTTTTTATTTCTTTAAAATAAGGATGAGGTTTTAGTTAGAGATGTTGAGGTAAGGGCCAAGCTTCTAGTAGACTTACCCCATGAAAATTTGCCTAGTCTAGTTAGAGTGCCTCTAAGCATGCCTTATAACCAAATCACTGAATAGGCCTCTACTAGTAATCTTAAGTGTTAATGTTGATGTTGTATCAAAACCCAAATATGCTTTTTAAAATGAAATGACCTCATGGAGGACCACTTTATATAAATACAATAAGCATATCAAACCTATTTAAATCTAGCACATAATTTTAATACCATGGCCATGTCAAATGCTTCCCTTATAGAGCTATCTCCTTCCATAGGAGTATTAATTAAATTTTTAGGTCAAAATAATCTAGGTATAGACTTATTTTCACAAAACACTTTAGTTGGTGACATGTATAATATCCTAGATATTAAAGAAGTGATTATTTCTTCTACATAGAATAACATGCCAAACATGGTGGATAACATGAAAGTGTCTTCCAATCTAGGATAAAGTGGTTTAACTATACTAACATCTAGTCTACAACAAGAAGTTCCTTGAGTTAATACTATGAGTGGTTTATAATAGTAGGGGGAAGGAACTCTTACATCCCAACCACAATAAGTTACCTCTAATCCTTAACCAACTACTTCATCAAGCACACAACCATAAGGATTAAGTAATTAAGCACTGACTAGTGTCTTGCCTCAACAAAAAGTGGAAAATGCTACTCCACCTCAACAAGTGATGATTAACATTCCAAAATAGCAAGAATAGTTTAATATACCATTACAATAGAGGCCTAACACTATGCCACCTTAATAGGGGAAATAAATGTTCCACCTCGATAGGTAATGAAAAATGTACCTCTATAGTCCTAGACCAACATGACTTTACAATCACAAACATTGCCTAATCAATAACGTATGTCCATTGGCTAAAGATAAATATTGAACACCCTACCAGTGTCTACTTCAAAATATGTGTTTACAAAACAAAGAGGTACCACTATCTAACAAGTACCAATTAGGTAACAATTTTCTTTCATTCAACACATGCCATAGATTCAATGACAGGGCCTTGGTCCACAATAAGTTCCCCTTATTCAAGTAGGTTTGACTAGTCAGTAATAAGTCCTTACTCAACCTTAGTAGGCACAATAATTTACCTTGAGCCATATCTTTCCATATAACCACAATTCCCTCAAAATTAGACCTATATACCAAATTTAAACCATAATATCACACCATACTATGTGTAATAAAAATAACTACATCCCAATCTATGGATGCATATTCTTGGTTGGTTCACTCATCAAACCAACATTCCACAACAAACCATACCTCCATTATACCCTAGTCAAGGTAATCCAACTTTGACCACCTAGCCTCTACCTCAACCAAATGTTCCCTCTAATTTCTTAGCATAAAAAATGTAGAAAATTAATGATGTAATTATTTCCATCCAAGCAAGTAAACAAACCAAAAAGTTTAAATTAGATGATGTGTGTTCTACCTATTCAACATGGAGTACCTTTAGATACCATTTACTCTAGGGTATGAACCACTAAATTTTGATAAATACAAGGGTAAAGGATACCCTAGGGCTCATTTTATATAATTCTTTATTGTTTTCCATCCAATGGCTTACATTAACATTTACTTACTCCTCTTGTTTCATCAAAGTCTAACAAGATATGATTTGGAGTGGTTCCTAAAATTGCCAAAAAAAATCATGTCTAATTTTTATGATGTCTTAGATAAATTTGTGCAGCATTTATCCTATAACCTTGAGCATGAGATTTAATTAGTATATTTGACTCAAGTCCAATAGAAAGTTAGTGAAAGATTTGCAAACTATCTATAGAGATGGAAATACTTACTAGTCATTTCACTTATAGCTTATTAAATAATTAGGTTATATGTTTATTTAAAAATTTCATAGTGAGATATCCTATCATCTAGAGCTTTAGTTTGCACATACCTTAAATTAAATCATTGATAAAGTTTTGTTAATTCAAAAGGCCCTTATTAACAAAGGTATTATCAATCTCACCTCATCAAACCAAAAACAAAGAATAGGCTAAAATTAAAACCAAAACCAAGTCCAAGCATAAGCATCGACACTAACCCAGGCTAATAATTATGAAAAATCTAATCGATTCAATTACAACAAGAATTTTATTGGAAATGGAGTAACCAAGTTGCATCATGTCCAAATGGTGTAAACATAATCTACAAAGCTTATGCCATAAATGTAGCTTACTCCTCATCAAAAACGTATTCAACAAGTATAACCTTCATAGCAACCTAGACCTATTCCATAAACATAAAAACCATTACCTTTGTAAACCCCTCTTCCAAGAAGAAATTCCCCTACTCATCGAGTCTTCAATGACCTTGGAAACCTATTGAAGCTATGTTTTGCAAGATAGTTATAGCTAATATAATTAATTAGTCAATTCTAAAATAGTATCCTAAGGGTATTTTGAATATGAACTAGTATAAAGAGAATGATTTATATGAATAACATCATGTTTAGGGACATAATCTACATTTTTGTGTGTATATAAAACACCTCATCAAAAATATGTTAGAAAATGAGGAGATTACATTTGATAATTAAGCATCTACATCCAATTAGAACCTTGGTATTTATCAAAACCCTTTTCTACAACATAATAGTAGCAATCATCAACATCAATAAACAAGGCCAGTAAACAATAATAGCATCAATAGCCACAACAACAACATCAATATCAACATCAACCAAATGGGGTGAATTAAGGCCAAAATGATTCCAACAACCAACAAACTTATTGTGAAGTTACACATGAATACACCAAAGTTGTGGGTCATATTATGGGAGGTCATGTTTTAACCATCACCATTAATCCTACACCAAGTACCAATAGAACAAGACTATTTATAAATAATTCCAATCAACTCATCTATGCTAGTAATCCTTCCTTGACAAAGGACCACAAATAAGCACAACAACAAATAGGGATTACTATTTTAGGAACTTATAATGATAACTTGTCATTTCCATGTGACCACAACCAGGTGCATCAATAATTGAGACTTATCCTATCTATCCCTCTCCATCATCATTTTCAATAAATAATGGTCTTGTATCTGATATTTATTATGTGATCTTAACTTATCAATCAAATATTACCATTCTAGGTCCACAACCACTTGCCAACAAACCATTCAAATCCACTGTCCTAGCTAAGAACAATCCATATACCACTATTAAAGAAAAGACATTCAACATTTTAGAACAAATTTAGAAGATGACCACACAAATCTCCATTTTAGATTTGTTACATAAATATACTATCCATAATAATATCTTAACATAATTCATAGGCCAATCCCAAGTTCCAAATGACATAACCCTAGACAAATTCCAAGTTTTTGTTGGACATCTAGCCCTAAGCCAACTATTGACCTTTGACCAAAGTGATATGTCATCTCTTGGCCCTCTCCATAACAATATATTATACATTGAAGTTTTCATAATGTGGCACAAAGTCAAACATGTCCTCATATAAAATGGATTGGGCCTAAATATTGTGTCTCTAAAGCTCATCAAGCATATCAAATATATAACAGTCAATCTATATTCAGAGATAATCACTATCAAGGCCTATGATAATGAAGAATGGGAATGACAAAACACCATAATCTTGTCATCTATAATTTGGCCCTTGACCCAAAATACACTTTTCTATGTATTAGACCTAAATATATCTTACAATTTGCTTCTAAGATGGCCTTGGGTATCTGAAATTCATGCAATCCCTTAGACATTGCATTAGTGTCTCAAGTTATTTCACTCAGGCATGGATGTCACTATCAATGAAGACATGTAGCCTTATGAACATTGCAAAAATTTGGAAGCTAAGTAAAAAAGTTACAACTACTACTTAGGCCTAAATTTAATTCCCAAAAAAGATAAAGACAAAGAAATACTTGTTGAGTTATCATAAGCTAATTGTATAGACCCAAATATTCTTGATTCATCTTCACATATACCTCCTCTTAAAATTTCTAATCATTTTACCATCTCATCCAATAACTAAGGAGAGTATTTGACCCATGACACATTTCAAATTGCCAAGCTTCTAATAAGCCCATAAAATGGCTCATTTTATCCTTAAAATAACATCCTTTTTCTTTCATAGGAAGTGGATCTAAATGTAGTTTCTAAACTTATGGTTTATTTAGAATAAAATAGTAAGTATAAATCATGGTTATGTATTTATAATTCTTTCTTATCTATATTTATCTATTATTAATTATTATTGCTAAAAATTTGTCATTGAGTGCATACACATTTCATATTAAGCTAAGAATGATTCAAAGTATGAAAAGTAACCATTCAAGAATAATGTTGGAGTAGTGTCAGATTCTTTTACAATGGATCTATAATTTTGGTCAAGTTATAGGTTTATTATATATTCCTAAAGGCTTGATACAACAACTATAGATCACATCATAAACTCTTACAGGCTTGCTACAACAACTATGGATTACAACAGGCTTGCTACAATAGCTATGGATTACAACAATATTACTACAACAACTATAGATTACAATATGATTTCTATGGATCAACTATAGATTTCATTAGTTTAGCTTCATACCAGCTATAGATTACATTAGACCAGCTACAGATTTCATCAGGCTTACTATGGATTTCAGTAGGCTTGTTATAGATTTTTATAGGTTGCCATGGATTTCAATATAATTACTATAGATTTTAACAGAACTATTACAAACATGTTTGGAAAGTATTTATAAATATATTCTAATGTTCTATCTATCATGAAGAAGTATTTTCATTTGGATTCTTTGTATGTGTGTGTGTGTGTGTGTGTGTGTGTGTGTGTGTGTGTGTGTGTGTGTGTGTGTGTGTGTGTGTGTGTGTGTGTGTGTGTGTGTGTAGACTTTTAATTATATATTATATTTGAATATAAATTTATGTAATTTGATTTCAATAAATATCTCTCTCCATATTAGGTAGAGATTGAGATAGGATAAAGTATCTCAATTTTTACTCTCAAATAAGGTGTTGGTTGGAAGCATGGAGTTATAAATGAAACCTTCCATACCTAAATGAATAATCAATCAATAGTTTTCCTTTCATTATTCTGAGTAGTCTATCTAAAACTTATATTTTGAATAAATCTTCTTATGAGGAATGGATTGGCCACTCGTTCCAATGAAGATGGATCAATGTACTTTTATTTATTTTTGTATTTTGTAATTACTATGTTGTTATAAATTCTTTTTTTTTTTTGCTACTGTAATAATTTATTTTTGTATAGTTTATGTGAACCTGTAGGTGTTTGATTTGTTTATCATTTATTTTCAATTCAATAATTTACCTTCTGCAAGTTTGCTTTAATTTATGCAAGTGTGATTTACTTTCTATAAGTGTGATTTCATTTTTAAAAGTATGATTTAATTTATACAAGCATGATTTTCAATTTCTATAAAGTGTGGAGTGTGATAGAAATAACCATTTACCAAAGATATATTTCTCCTTTTGCATATAGCCTTCAAACACCAACCCTAGATTGACATTATTAAATGAATGGGATTGATTATCCATATCATTTTTGGCATCATTTCTAAGGACCATGGTGTTATTAAGAGATTCAGGATCTTCTAAGGAGATTCTTAGTGAGAGGGAATATCTTTTTGCAAATTTTGTGATAGGAGATACTAAGTTAATGGTTTCTTTAGGATTTATTTTATACAATATAGATTAAAATTTATTTTTCTAAAGTTTAAGAATTTTAGACTTAAAAATTTAAAAAAAACAAATAATAACATTATTTTGGAGGAAATAACAATTATTAACATCATGAAGGAAGATCTAATTGTTAATGCAGGTTAAAATTGAAATTCTACGACAACCAAAAAGATGGAGAAAACAACCTATTGCATGAATTTCTATTATTATTCATAATAAAGAAATATAAAATAGATAATCATATATATAACATGCATATTTAGGGAATGATTTGTATTTTGAATTAGTTATATTGACTATATATGGTTGTGTGAAACCTGTACAAATATAGTTTCACTTTTTCCAAAAACTACCTATAATAGATCATACATCTTTTTGGATGATTCTAGAAAAGTTACACGTGATCCTTATTTTTGTTAAGAAATAGGTGAAAATCATCACTAAATTGATCTCTGACTATTTTAATTTGTCTCATACCTACATTCCTACAATAAAAATGGTTTGTTCTTTTCTATTTGGTTAAAAAACACAAACAAATTCTAGCAAGATAAGATTGCATGTCAGATTTTGAATGGAAATAAAATTCAAAAATGGATGAAGTTTATGAAGGGATGGCTAAAGTGAACAAGGAGATGGCATTTTATTTTGTGTACTTATTGAATTAAGACTCTTTAGCTGAAGTTATGTGGGTATTGGATCTCCTAAGAACTGTTACTCTAACAAAAATCATTACAAGTTTATTTGGTAAAGTGTTACATGTAGAATAGATTTCATTATGATTTGGCTAACCAATTTTTATTCATGGTAATGGTTTTCATGGTTTTGTTGCTAATTCATGTTATTACCTAGAGATATTTATATGGATAATCACCAAATCAAGTCAAATCAATGGATAGAGAGATTCATGTAGAGATGCATAGATGGAATACACAAATATAGACTCTTATAATCTTGCATGCAATAGCACCATGCATAAAATTTTATTTCAAACAAATTCCACATGGGTAAAATAAGTAAAAAATAATAAAATCTGCATGTAAGTTAGATCATAACAGGAGAAGATAGAGGTCATGTAACAACTTTGGCATCATAAATATATAGTTCCAGATTTTGTGTGAGTCAAAAATCTGAACTTAATGGTAAGTTTTAAATAATCACTAATTTTTAAAAACTTACTAATTTTTAGCATGTATCAGTTTGAGCAATCTAAATATTTAAATTTGTATTTTCTCTTGGATTAATATCTAAGTTTATATCAAATTTTTAAAAATTCTTTCTAAATTATAGTCATAACGTCTAAAAAATATATCAATTAAAATACTTAGGGAATTTAATTAATCTAGTCTCAGTATTAGTTATTTATATTATTTTTTGTGTTTGCTTTTAAATCTACATGGATGATGAAAGTTGTAATTAAAAAATGACAATAGTCTAAAAATAATCAAACTTACATCCTAGGATAGACTAATATGCAAAGCAGAATATAAAATTTAAATAGTCACATGAAACCATGTATTTAGTAATTTTTGAGTGCTACAGATGCTAAAAATTAGCAGGAATTACATGCTTTCATAAATCTATCCAAAATAACATGCAATCATTAAAAAAATCTCCAATGCAAAGTAAATATGTGGTTACAAAAATGGTAAATTGGGTCTAGCTTCGAGGGGTTATGCCCCTCAACCCTACCATGTATCACAATAGGGAGCGTGTAAGTGACACTGCCCCTTGACCCCATTGGAGATTGCCACCCAAGGCCCCCACTTTTGATTTCACAGCTAAAGAAGAAGATAGTGAAAAGCTTGATCAACATGATGCAAATCCAAGATAAGTTGTAGATAAAGAACATAGAATTTTTAGCTGTAAATAAGGCATGTTAAATCTATTTACAATAAGGAAGCCAAGGATCTCCAAAATTTAGCTACTCAGGTATGTTTTTTAGTTTCTAATTTCCATCAACTAATTTATCAATATCTTCCCTATACAATTAATAGTTAGTATTTTCTACATATTTCATATATAAAAAAGAATTGATAATATTTCATTTCACTCATTTCCATCCATCTTCAAGAATTATCTAAGTCCATATCCACTTGCATAATAATAGAGCTTGTCTAAGGAGGTTCTTATTCTTCATAATAAAATCCCATTAGAAATAATGTTAATTCTAAAACCATCGATCATTCTT
The DNA here is from genome assembly GCA_037957365.1 of Torreya grandis. Lineage (NCBI taxonomy): Eukaryota > Viridiplantae > Streptophyta > Pinopsida > Cupressales > Taxaceae > Torreya > Torreya grandis. Next base: position 54,283 of record JARHVA010005896.1, read on the forward strand.
ACATAGGCTGAACTACATTCTTCCATATGCATTCAAATGTTCATCTTAACATTTTAATGTTGGCATTTATGTTTCTTTTACATTGCTGATATTATGCTTGTTTGGAAAGGTTTTGTTTATTTTTTATTTTTACAGGATAATTTCATTACAAAGAGTCACTCTAGAGATGAAAATTTATATCCATACTTTTATCAAGTAGTTGGCACATAATCTTGAGTTGCCTTTGACAATAGATTGTAGTAGAACCAACAAGTGTGTATCACCAGTTATTGGTCATTACTCTATAGACCAATGTTGAAGAAATGTCAACATACAAAAAAATTCATGCCACATTTTTAAGTAGTATGAATATGCATAGAGTCTATGGCTAACCTTTTGCATGTCATCAATTTTATAAAATTTAAGAAAAAAACCAACAATGAAAATCTTCAAATATTGTTGTCAGTCTTGGTTTGAAAACTAGCTTGTTGATGGATCAAGTGCTAGAATAAAGATCCCTTATTAGAAAACTAATTTACTGGCTAGTCAAGGGCAAAAACATAAAAATAAAAAGAATATAATTTGTCTAATGGAATAATTACTACAATTTTTTGTACTTGGTTGCTTACTTCTATGTTATTATTTTATAGCATAGTAGGATTGTACTTTTATCAACACATTTCCCAACCTTTTTCACTCTGGCTATCATGAAAGAAGAAATGAAGACTAAGATATGCCAAGGTGTTTGAATTTATTATTTTACATTTAAATTTACTTATAATTTTTGTTATTACATGAAGATCCACTCTTGCAAACAACTTTGTTTTGGGGAAATGAACCACCTTCCATCTTATCTATGTAATATCATCCCACTTTATTCATTTGGCATGCATGAAGACATGTATGAGTTTAGGTGTGGTGGAGGAGAATAGATTCAAATATATAATAATTGGGCTTATCCAAACACACAAGTTAATGTAAATATAGTTTGATCTTGATTATAGTCCATAGTTTTGAAAGGAACATGATTTTTTTTATGTTAAAAGCTACGTTTTGGTCAAAATAAATATGTGTAGACACATCAGGAAATTCTCAACATAAGAACCTACTCTCACCTCATTAAAAATTAAAAAAAAAGAAATAAATACTATAAGATGAAGAGATCATTAGGAAAATTCCATGTAAGAACTTGTGTCAAAAGGATAAAAAAGAATTTAAGGATAGTAGGAAAACCCTCCACATAAGAACCTATCCTTAAATGCCCATTTTCATTGGACACTTTTGTCTAAGATTTTAAAAGATAAATTTAACTATACTTATTCAAATTAAATCAATTTAGGAAGCCCATTTGAATTATGAAGCTAATTTTAACCCATGCATATATACCATGATGTTTTAAATAGTGGCATGCATGAGGACATTCATGAGATTAGGTGTGGGGGAGATGATGAGCCCATAGAATGGTTCATGATATCCTTAAAATAACATATTTTTTTTGCATATGAATTAGATATAAATGTAGTTTATAAAATTATGGTTTATTTAGAATAAAATAGTAAGTATATATCATGGTTATGTGTTTAGAATTTTTTATTATCTATTTTTTTAGCTATTACTAATTATTATTGGAAAAAATATGTAAATGAGTGCATACACAGTTCATAATAAGCTAAGAATGATTCAAAGTATGAAGAGTAACCATTCAATAATAATGTTGTAGTGTCAGAGTATTCTAAAATGGATCCAACATTTTGATCAAGTTATAGGCCTAATAAAGACTCCTACAAGCTTGCTACAATAGCTAGAGATTATATCATAAACTCCTATAGGCTTGCTACAAAATCTATGGATTACAATAGGCTTGATATAATAGTTATGGATTACAATAGGATTGTTACAATAGCTACAAATTATAACAGACTTGTTATGGACCAACTACAGACTACATCAGTCCAACTACATATCAGCTATAGATTACATTAGATCAGTTATGAATTTCGTTAGGATTGTTACATATTTCAATAGGTTTGCTATGTATTTTAGTAGGTTGCTATAGATTTCAACAAAATTGCTACAGACTTCAATAAAATTGCTATAAATGTGTTTGGAAATTATTTCTAAATGTATTCTAATGCTCTAGCTATCATAAAGAATTCTTTCCATTTAGATTCTTTCTATATCTATATTTCTATGTATAGACTTTCCATTATAAATTGTATTCGAATATAAATTAATGTAGTTTGCTTTCAATAAACAACTCTCTCTATATTAGGTGGAGATCAAGATTATGTTGTAATATATTTCATTATTAGAATAAATATTAATCTCCATATTTTTTGGAGATTGAGATAGGATAAATTATCTCCGTTATTACTCCCAAATAAGGTGTTGGTTGGAAGCATGGAATTATAAATGCAACCTTCCACACCTAAACGAATAATCAATCATATTTTTGCTTCTAATGTTCTGAGCAGTCCATCTGAAACTTGTGTTTTAAATAAATCCTCTTCCAAAGAATGAGTAGGCTATACAATCCAAGTAAGATGGATCAATGTAATTTTATTTATTTTTGTATTTTATAATTATTAAGTTGTAAATTCTTATTTTTTTGTTGCTATAATCATTTATTTTTTATAGTTTGTGTGAACCTGTAGGTGTTTGATTTTTTGTCATTTATTTTCAATTTAGAGATTAATCTTCTATAAGTGTGCTTTAATTTTTGTAAGTGTGATTTACTTTTTATAAGTGTTATTTCATTTTTGTAAGTGTTATTTAATTTATACAAGCATGATTTTCAATTCTTGTAAAGTGTGGAGTGTGATAGAAAGAACTATTTGCTAAAGATCTCTTTCTCCTTTTGCATACAACCTTTAGACACCAACCTTAGATTGACATTATTAAATGAAGTGGGTTTATAACCCCCATCAACTTCCATATAACCCCAAGTACTATATAAGACATAAATCCAAGCCACCTTACATGGAATGTCAATGAAAGGGAAAGGGAAAACTTCATAGTATAACTCCTATCATTTTCACACCAGCCACTAAATAAAAAGAGGACCCACTTGCCAATAATGAATCATATTTTACAATGACAAATTAGTTTATTGCTATAAAAATTCCAAGAATCCCATTCCTAACCATATCATGAAGAACCAATACAATGAAGGAGGAGGCCTTGGGCCAAATGAACAGGGTACTCTTGAGCTAATATCTATAACTCATTACAAAAGAACTTATAGTTTTTAATATAAATTATCTAGGGGTGACCCCATGTATCTTATTTGTGTTCCAATGCCAATGTATAGTGACAATGATGTTGGCAAAGATGTAGAGTTTGATCATAGCATTTATAAAGACCTTGCCAATACCATTTTGTTTGACACCCATACCATTTATATTATTACCCTAGTGAGCCAACATAATCTACTTCCTCTATTTCACCCTTAACTTATAGCTTGGGACCAATAAGAATCTATAGTGCCTTTAGATGAGTTTGAGAATTATGAGGCCTTTAATGATTTTCTAGGCCTAAGAGACAATGTTTCATTAGGAGAACACAAATACAGTTCTCAATCAAACTAGATCTTGTAGCCTATTTTGGAGAATAGGTGAACACCCTTAGCCAAAAATAAATAAGTAAAACATTGAGATTCCAAAGTGAAAACCTTTTTGAGGTGATTTTGGACCAAGGTAAAATTAAATACAAATGCCAATATTTTGGTGAAAAATTGTTTTAGGCACTATTTAATGGGGTTGTTCAAATTTTTAGAATAAAGCTCAGGAGACCACCAATGATGAACTTGATTTTGGGTCCAAGTTTATTTATGTTAAACAACATGTTTTTGATCATATTGCCCAAGAATTTATAGAAATTTTTGTTACATGGCCATCCCTACCATCAGGAGATTTTGATTCTTCTTTTTTATATGATCTTGAAGAACCAGTCCAAATAGAGAATTTTATAATTAAAGACCAATTCAAATCATTACCGACTATTCTAGAAGATGATTAGACTCTCCTCATAGAATATACTATAAAAGTCAACATCAGGACACCCAATGACCTGAAATGGATCAAATTAGGTGCATCCCTCATCGAGGAAGAGCATGAAGTTTTTACAACCCTTCTGAGAGAATTTGTTGACATCTTTATTTGGGCCTATTTAGACATGCCAAGTTTATACCTCACCTTAGTTATACATCATCTTGTTGTACATCTTGATGTCAAACCTATGATGCATAAATTATGCAAGATGCATCCTTGTATTATTGTAATAGTAAAGAAAGAGTTCAAAAAACTCTTAGAAGTAAGATGCATCTGACTAATTGACTCCTTAGAGTGGATTTCAAATGTTATGATAGTAAGAATGCATAAGGAATCAGAATCTACACTAATTTCAAAGATATAAACAAGGCCTACACCAAGGATAACTTTCCTCTACCAGACATTGACATGATAGTTGACTCCATAGTGGGGTATAAAATGCTTGCACTTATAGATGGATTTCTAGGATACAACTAGATCAAGATTACACTAGAATACCAACACAAGACAATGTTCACCACTCCATGGGGAACTTTCTATTATCAAGTTATGCCATTTGGTTTCAATAATGTTGGGGACACATATCAAAAAATCATGACCATCATATTTCATGATATGATGCATGGCATTGTTAAAGACTGTGTCAACAACATATTAGGTAAATTAAAGACCTATGTCAATCATCTAACTATACTATGGAGAATATTTGAGAAGTTTCATGAATACAAGGTCAGACTCAATCCCCAAAAGTGTGTTTTTAATGTCACTTTAGATAAATTAATAGGCTTCATCATCTCTTGTTGAGTCATTGAAGTTGATCCTACCAAAATACAAACCATTACTAAGATGTCACCACCTTCTAATTTAAAATAACTCCATAGTTTATAGGTTTAAATTCAATCTATCAGATGCTTCATCTATTAGTTAGCTAACAAATTCCATCCATTTACATACTTATTGAAGAAGGGTGTCACATTTTATTTTGATAAAGAAAGCCAAAAATCCTTTTAGCACCTACAAGACTATCTTGCCAATCCACCTATTTTGTTAATGAAAATGCTATCAAATTCATGTATACTATACCTATCTACCATAAACAAATCCTTGGGGACACTTTTAGCTTAGCATGATGATAATAGAAAAGAACATATTATGTACTATCTAAGCTATATATTGGTCACATATGAACACAACTATATGCCAATAGAAAAATATTTCTTAGATATGGTCTTTGCATCTTAAAAGATGTAAAACTACATGCTTAACAATAAGACCATAGTTATTTCTAAAGTATATCCTCTTAGGTATATACTATCCAAGTCAGCTTTACAATGTCGCATAGTTAAATGGATCATGCTTTTGAGCGATTACAAGATCGAGTATGTCAACCATAAAATTATAAAGGGATAAGTACTTTTAGATTATCTTGTTAAATCTCCCCTTATAGACATCAAACCTATCACTTTTCAATTATTAGACAAATCCATCATGACCATCATTGAAACACATCATGAGGAGAAACACTAAAATCTATATTTTGATGGATCATTCACATCACATTAATCAAGGGAAGGATTATTTTTTATTACAACATAGGGGGATCTTATCCCTAAAAAATTTTGTATCATCTTTCCTTATACTAATAATATGGATGAATATGAAGCACTCATTTTAGGGCTTCATCAAGTTGTATAATGGAATATTCATCATCTCAAGATTTATGATGATTCTTAGTTAATCATCAATCAAGTTACAAGCCACTTTCAAACTAAAGATGATAAGGTGGTGCCATATAAGGCCATGGTTGACATTATCAAGAAATAGATTATTGATATACATTTTGAACACATACCAAGGGTTAGTAATAAAATAGTGGATGCGATGGAAACCATTGGCTCTTTGATCCACCACACTAACAAGGCAAAAGAATATTATTTCCTTGTTGAAAATACTCTAGCATCTAATCCTAAAATTTCAACCATCATAATGATCTATGATATTGTTAGTCATATCTCCATATGGTATTCAAATCTTTTTACCTATGTCCATGACCATATCATGCCACCAAACCTATCATGAAAACAACAAAAGGCCTTTACCCATCAAGCCTCATGATATAACTTACATGGTCAAACCCTTTATCACCACAACTTTGATATAACTCTACTTCATTATTTAAATTTAGTAGAAGAAACATTATCATTATGGGAAGTTCATGAAGGAATATGTGGAACCCACACTAGTGGGGACATCCTATCCAAAAATCTCCTATGTATCAGTTATTATTGGCTAACTATGGAAGTAGATGTAGTTGATTATGTCAAAAGGTGTGATAAATGTCAAATACATGCCAATTTGATTCATTCCCTAGCCAAAACACTAAAACTAATGCATACACCATGACAATTTGCTACATGAGGACTCAATCTCATTTTAAATATTAACCTTACCTCATTTGATGGCCATAAACATGTCCTTACCACTACTGAATATTTCACTAAGTGGATTGAATCTATACCCCTCACTTACGTGAGTAGAAAATAAATTTCCAAGTTCATCTTCAATCATTTCATATGTCTATATGGTATTTAATCCAACATTATATCTGATAATGGTAGATCATTCAACAACAAATATGTCAAAATTCTTTGTGTCAAGTATAATATCACCCAACATTTTTATATCACATATTACCCATAAGGTAATGGCCAATCACAGGCATCCAGTAAAGAATTGTCAACATCCCTAATAAAATTATCAATGATTTTATCCATGATTGGCACCTATAAATATTTTGTGCCCTCTGGGCATATCACACTAATTATCATACCACAACATGAGCCATTCCATATTCCCTAGTTTATGCTACTAAGGTCATCCTTCATATTGAGGTTGAGTTACCATCTCTACATATCTCATTGAAACACATCCTAGATGATGAAGATTATAGAGTAGCTTGCTTACAATATCTAGAGTTACTTGATGAAAAATACATGGCCATTGTCAATAGCCTTCAAGCATACCAAAAAAGACTCTATGGCCACTATAATAGGTGGGTCAAACATAGAGAGTCGATATTGGATATATTATTCTAAAATAAAACCAAAAGAACACCATGGATAATAAGAAGAAAAAAGGCAAGTTTAAACCTAATTGGATAGGCCCCTATATCATTGTTGTAAATTATGGCTCTAGAACATACAGGCTCGCTACACTAGATGGAGATGAACTTGATGTGCTGATGAAGATTATACATCTCAAGTGTTACTTCAATTGAGAGACTTAAATTATTATATATGAGTCACATTTCTATTTTTAATTTAATATTGTCATCTTTCTTTGTACCATACCATATATCATTATGCCATACCTTCCCTATCAACCAAATTTGTTTTTACCCTCCCTACCCAACCCTTTGACCTTAGTTACATCCCATTAGTTCTTCATCCACCTTAAGTAAAGGGATTCACATAATTTTCTATAATTTGATTTAATATTCTAGATAGAGGTAGTATTTTGGACTAGTATGATAATAGTTTGGCAGTTGCATCCTTTATTTCTTGTTGTGTTTCATTTCAAGTGTTCTTGATTATAAATACCTTTGGGAAAATAAGTGTTCCACTCCATTCTACTAATATAAAAACCTTTAGGAAAATTATTATCATTGACCTATGTCATTTTTACCTAATTATAACTACTTATGGGCAAATTAGGAACATCTTTACCATGCCTTGAATTCTCACCTTCCCATTCCTATACCATATTATGCCATTTGCCTAATTTGAGAACTTGTTACTACCTAGTAGAATTCCTCCACTATAAGATATAACTATAGTGACTTGAGGTACTAATGGGACTATGTAATAAGTTTTTGATTTACATTGAGGTTAGCTCAGTCATCCTTTACCATGCTCTCACCAATTTGTGATCAGTTTAAAGTTTTAATGCTCTCACTATTTTGTGAGTTGAATCATTTCATATCTTGTAATTCTTTTTTGAGTTGAGATACATATAAAATTTCAAAAACATTCTTAAAAGACTTATAGAATATTAAAAATCATCAAATCAACCACTTCTTTGCCTTAAGGATTATAGTACCCCTAACTATTTCATAAGCACCTACTTATCATTTAGTTTCCCCATATTTATTTATCCTAAGACTTATGCTCTCACCATTTTGTGAGTTCATGTTATGCATATTATAGATTTGAATTTGATACATTAATGACTTATATGCTTCATTTTAATGCTCTCACCATTTTATGACACCATTATCATTGTTCTTCTACAAAATAATCATGTTTTTTTCAATCATCATTTTCTTCTATCCCAAATCCTAGGAGAACTATATTTGGCATAAATTTTTTGTTCGATCTTATGCCCATGAAACTATGTAAGCAGTGTCCAATTTCCTAGTGCATCTAAAGTTAGATCATCTACCCCTTCCTTTTCTTCTCCCCCCCCAATTTTGTTTTTTATTTTGTTGTCTCTTATGGCCTAGGGTGATGTTTGTCCTGTTTTTTATGTCATTATGTTGTTTGAACTAACATTGTATTAACCATTGATGTGTTTGTTTCATTTTATTCTCGTTGTTTTATTTTATTTTGTTCACTTTTCATTTATTAGTGTTTATATCTTCCTATTTGTTTATTTGTTTACTTTTTTGTTTACTTTCATTATTTTGCATTGAATTAATATACTTGCATTCATTGGGTGATTCATTATTAATTATACTTAAGTCCATCCATAGTCATACATCAACATTATCATCATGGTTTTTTATCATTAGTGCATTATTTTTTATTGTTTATTAAATCGTGTGTCAATACTTATGCATATTTTAGCTAATTTATCATGGTGTTCTATATCATGGTTCCTACCATCATGTGTTATAGTAAAAATTAGCTGAGTAAATCTTACAAGCAATGTGGCTATGGTACTTCTCCTTGGTCACATAAAAAATTCATGATCTATCCAAATCATTTCCCAAACACAAAGTAATTAAAATACAAATGAATTTTAATCCTTGATAGTTAGGACATGCATCTCCATACTAATAGGTTTCTCAAATTCATCTTTCTCCTCTATACCAGCTTACTCTTACTCTATGAGTAAGATTTAGTATGCAATCCCATTATCTAATTTGACATATTATCCCACAAGTACTAATGGTTATAACTACCTTTGGGAAAATCATTATGTTTTAATTCCACCTTGCCATGACAATGATTATAACTACATTTAGGCAAATAATTATGTTTCAATTTATTTGGATGATAATGCTTATAACCACTTTTGGGAAAACATTATCTCTATCTACCCAACTAGGGCATGTTTTCATCTTTCCAATGATTATAACCACCAGTGGGAAAATCATTGTTTTCCTTTTAATGATTATAATTGCCTTTGGGAAAATCATTCTCTGGTTACGCTTTCATTTGGATAATGATTATAACCACCTTTGGGTAAATCATATTTTTTATGTTCCCAATTAAGGCAGCTCACTGCACCACTAATTATAACTTCCTATGGGCAAATCAGTCTTTTCTATCCCCCTTTACCTTTTTGGTCTTGTCATTTCCTTCTTTCAAGGGACCAATCTTCGATCTTATTTTCTAACCAATCCCTCACAAGGGCATCCAAATCTAATCTATCACTTGTTTGGGAATTATGCACATAAGACCTTTTCATTATTTGATAAGATGTTATTATGCCTATAGATTATAATGCCTTCCCAAACATAGGCAAATTTTAGACACCTAATTATATCCACAAATGGATTTCCAACTGAACTTAAGACTAATTTCCAAACATTGTAAATTAAAGATAGGAATCACTTAACATCTCAATTTTATCCACACATCATTCATCAATACTCAAAATCATGTTGAGGAATCCCTATTTGGGTTACAAGCCCATATGCAACAATAACATCTCACAGATTCATTCCTAATCACCTTGCAACCTAGCAACTAGCAGTTTGGCCTATGGACCTTTAAGTGGGGCACTTGATCAAATATTAAAATAGATAAAATTCTAATCAAATTAAATCATATAATTAAACAAGATTAAATTCTTAGTTAAATTATCCATTTTAAATTAATGAATATTTAAAAATGGAAATTTCAAAAATAAAAATATCAAGCCTTTTCATCATTACCTTTATGAGTTGCCAATCTCTTCCAAAATATCTCAAAATATCTAATTTGATAACCATGCCTAGTAATTCAAAATAATAATTACATGACAAATTTTAACTCAACTATAGTTATCCTCAACTCACCTAGGGTTAGTTTGAACTCATTCCATGTTTAAACTCAACCTTAACTCACCTTGGGTGAGAGTTAACTTTTAGAGGCTATATATACAAGGCCATACCTATTGCTCTCTAATCTTTAATGGTGTAAAGTTATTATTACTAAATGTATTCAAAATATATCTTGTTGTAATGTTATAATTCTCAATAGATGCATATAAATATTTCAAGTAATATTTCCATGTTAAATTCATAAGCCAAGCAACCAATCTAAGGTGCCAAGGAGAGAAAGAGCAAATAAATCTTCATTTTTAAAGACTTCTTGATGCATAAACTGAGAAATACAATTCAATAAACCATTTGGATATCTAAGGAAGGTAAAATAGTGATTTATTTTATGTTCTAGTTGTTCTTTCATTTGTATGTTTGTTACCTATGCTCTCCCTAGTGTTTAGACTAGAGGTGTTAGGATTTTAGTGTGTTATTTTTATTTGTTTTATTGGACTAACACAAGACTAATCTCCCCTCTAATTATTATTTGTTCACATATATCACCCTCATGTGATAAGGAGGAGAAAGAGATTCTTTCTTGTGACTAAGATATGACATTGAAACATAAAACATAGTTACTAGATTATATAGTATATCCTCTATGTATGTAAGGGTTTATTTCTTAAATTGAATTCCATATAAGAGATCAATAACATGTTAGAGATAAAATAAAATGTGACATACATTAAAATTTATATAAATCATAATATATACATGTGTTTATGTATTTTTTGAGTTCATTTTGAGTTAGAGGAAATAAGAATGTAAATGAAAGTATTAAAGTTTGTAACAAAAAGTGATAAACTTATCCTATCAAGATTATCATGATTATATCAAAGAATAATTATAAGATATATGGATCTAAAATATGAGTTTGGTTCTTAAAAGGATAGAAATGTAAACTCTAAGGTTATCTAGGATTAGGGTTTGTTAATATTTAAAGTAAGTTAGGTTCACCAAACATTTTAACTTTTTAGGACATAGTGAATGTAAATCCTATATTGTTAAAGAGTCGAGTATGGTAAATCAAAGTAGAAATATGAAATAAATATATCCATTAATTTATTAAAAAATTGACTAATTTGACATTTTGAAAGATATCTAAAAATAATGAAAATAAGAACTTAGCTAGAAAATGATTGGATGGATAATCTAGAGGCTGAAAACTAATAAAAAAGCTAGTCTAAGTGTCATAAATGTGGTATAGGTGTTAAATCCCCTCTTGGATAGTATCACCACAATTAGATAATAACACCATATGGTGTTAGTGTCTTTATTTGTTGGTAGTGTCCTCTATGTAAGACTATCACGAGATTTTGGGTGCATCTATGTTTGGAGCTATAAGGTCTTTTCCTATATGCATAATTTGTAAAACCCTATATATGGCTTATTTTTACTAATTTTTTGAGTAAACCCTATTCCTTCATATTACTAGGGCATTTTATTGATACAAGTATAAAGTGTGTTTTGTTAGTGGGTTAGTCTGGACATCCTCAACACCCCATTATGATGAGATTTTACTAGATACCAATACCCTGAAGAGGGATCAGGACTGATGTAGTTCTCCCCACCTATGTGTTTGTGCAAGTGTAAGTGAATCTAGTATGATAGTTTATTTGAGTGATTTTAGTGTGCTTGAGACTATAAATCTAAGTAATATAAGCTTATGAATGTTTTATATGCTAGTATTCGTAAGTATGGAAGAATAGGGAATAATAATCTTAATTAAGCACAATTTGTTCTAAGTTTGCATATAATTTACATCTAGTGGGTAGATGGCTAAAATTCATGTATTTATTATATTTTGGTACTTGTGCAGGTGATAAAAGAGGTCTAGGCCAATCCTAGGAGATCTAATATTTGAAATGATATCTCTTTGTGAAAATATGAGGGAAATGATAATAACACCAAAATTGGGACACTAGCACCATGTAGCATGAATGCACCTTTTATGGTGATAGTATTTAGGTGTTATAACCTAAGGCACAAAGGGCCAAGATGTAAGAATGAAGGTCTAAGAATACTTTAGGTATGAGTAGGGATACATATGGCCCATAAGATTGGATAAGTTTGAAAATATTCCCTAAGATAGGTTTAGGGCTAAGTTAGGGATAAGTGGTCTCAAGTAACACTCTTAGCATTCAAGTGTCACATTTAGTGATTACAACTTGATAGAGTGCTTTTGATAGTTTACCTTAGTCTCATTGGTATTTTTATAGGTGAAAAATTAATGAGGGTTGATCTTATATTTATATCAATCCCTTTGGAGTAATAACTCACATTAAAGTACTTAGGTTGAACATTAGGATACATCTCATTTGTAAATTGGATGACTTTAGTGTATTAGATATTGGCATCAAGTCAAGACACTAACTTCAATGTTAGTGTCTATCATAGATGCTAGTGTCTATGGAGTATGAAAATAGGTATAGGTTTAAAACTTGTAGAGCTAGAAGATAATTACATTTTAAGCATTATGCATAAGATAATATGCCTATGTCATCAATATAAGATTGGTTAGACTAAGAGATATAGGCCAAGGGGCACAAGGTAGAGTAGATATAAGAATTATAAAAATGGGAAAGGTATATATCTAAGAGGAAAAACCAAGGTCTAATTTTTCTAAGTGTACAAGACTAAGGTGTTATGTAATCCATAAATATTGCCTATATATTATGTGTGTCATGGCCATGACACTTTTCTTACTTTCTTTCATATTTTGAGTTGCCATGATGGACACCATGAACCCACACATTTACAATTCCATAATAGACATCATGAAATGATCCCTAAGTAGTTATATTCAGCATTATATACTCAATTTATTAGCTATCTACATGATTCATTAACACATCCATCTAGACACACTTCTTGTAAATGTATTTTTTCACATGCATCTTTCATTATCACTATGCTTAATTTCCATACATAATGATGCCATGTTTTTCCCTGATGTCATACACTTTTAGGTGATTACATCTTGATAGAGTACTTTTGATAAGTTACCTTAGTCTCATTGGTCTTTTTCTAGGTGAAGAATGAATGAGGGTTGATCTTGTATTTATATCAATCCCTTTGGAGTAATAACTCACATTAAATCACTTAGGTTGAATATTATGATGCATCTCATTTGTAAATTGGATAAATTTAAGGTATTAGAAACTAGCATTAGGTCAGGAACTAACTTTAATTTTAGTGTCTATCATAGATGTTAGTGTCCATGGAGTAGGAAAATAGGTATAGGTTTAGAACTTATCAAGATGGAAGATAAGTAAATTTTAAGCATTCTACATAAGATAACATGCCTATGTCATCAATATAAGATTGGTTAGACTAAGATATATAGGCCAAGGGGCACAAGGTAGAGTAGAAGTAAGACTTTAAAAAATGGAAAAGGTCTATAAATAAGAAGAAAAACCAAGGTCTAAGTTTTTCAAGTGTATAAGACTGAGGTGTTATATCATCTATAAATATTGTCTATATATTATGTGTCATGGCCATGACACTTTGCTTGCTTTTTTCTCAATTTTAGTTTCCGTGATGGACATCATGAACCTACCCATTTAAAATGCCATAATGGACATCATGAATTGCTCCCTAAGTAGTTTTATTCAACACTATATACTCAATTTATTAGTTATCTACATGCTTCATTATCACATCTATCTAGACACACTTCTTGTGAATGTTTTTTTTCACATGCATCTTGCATTATCATTATGCTTAATTTACATAAATAATGATGCCATGTTTTTCTATGATGTTATTATTACTCATATTTATAATTGTACATTATAAAAACCTACTATAAAACCTTTTCTTTTGAATTAAGTTCTTATACAGGCTTAGAAACTCACCTTAAAATAATGGGTATTCACAAAGGATTGTCATAGATACCAGGCTTTCTAATTTAATACAAAAATAAGATATAAATGTGATTAAATAATTGACACACTTTTAGGCTTAGAAAACACATAAAAAGTTAATTTAGGTAGGAGTGCCACATTAGATAAGAGATTACTATTCTAGTGTCCTTCCCAATGCTATTGTACAAATTCCAAAAATAGATATCTTTAGAATTTATCAAAACCTTAGTTTACTTAGATCAGTATTGAATAGTTTCATAATCTTGGTTTCTAAAATTACATAGTTTTGTTTCATATTTGCTCAATTTGGGGGCAATGATGCGTAGCACATTTTTCCAAGTTAGCACTAAGGTTTTACTTAGAATCATAGCTTTTTTTACTTAGTATCAAAATCTATATGCACTAGATATTAGTTGGGGGTAGGTGCATAGCACATTATTTCTTCATTATGCCAATTTTTTTCACCAGTTTCATAGATGGAATGATAATTCATGTCATTATCCACATTGTATATAATAGAACAATATTATACATAGTATTTTCAATATTTTTACACCATAATTGAACCTTATTCCATCTTTAGTGATTGGCTTACTATTTACACTAGTTTTTACACTAGTTATGTATACCATGATTCATAAAGGGATTCCAAGTTAATCCACTAATCTAGGATGATGATGATAGATTCAAACACAATTGATTTATTGATCACATCCACTTATAGATGAGGATTTGGGAATGCACACTCCAATACAATCTATTCAATATTAATAAAAAAAGCACAACATGCCATAGACACTAATTTTTGTACTATTTTTTTCAACAAAAAAGGCAAAATAATTTGCATAATCAACCAAGTGTATTTATTCCTTGTCACTCTCTAGTTTCATGTTTTTTACCTTTTGATTATCTATTTTAATTAAAGGATGATATTGCATATGTTTCACTATAGGTTTGTGTGAATTATAGCTTAGTATTATGACCTACATCCAAGACTCCTTCCCACATGTAGGTTTAGGTACACACTATTTTTCCTTTTACTCTTGTACTTTCACTTCATTACATCACTAGAATAAAAGGGGGGAAAATGTATACACCTAAATTTTGTCAAGAAAACACAAGTATTATGTTTTTTTTAATATTTCACATGATTTTATTAATGATGATTGAGACTCTTATTCTTACATGTCATTGTGGTCTTTTTGCATCCTTTTGACATTTTCATGATCTTATGTCTCTCCTATTACACTCCTAGTGTCCCATATTAGTACCTAATACATTATAGGGGCCCCTACTAATTTGTTTGAGTCTTACCCCATTTATATCCATTTTGGACAAGAGCACCATGGAGGACACTAGAGTGTTTCTCTAGTGTCATTCCTAGTGTTGCCATCCAACACCCATTATAAAGTGTTTTTCAGGTCCCTTCTTTTTTGGGTCTCTTTTTATGAACATTTTAATACTTAATTTAAGTTGATCAATGCATAAATAGGTTTTTTAAATTAAAAATTAGTGGTTTTATATTTAAAATTTTCCAAAATACATTTCATAAGGGGGAGAGGAACTTGTCTTTCTCCACTAGCTAATAAAAATAGCATCAATACACAACAAGCTTAATTTTTGTATATTACTGAAGTATTTACATACCACACCCAGATTACATGCTTTGACCAACATGAGGGCTTAGGAAAAGAGTTTTTTAGATACTCACTTGTGAAATTTTGATTATTCAAATTCCCTATGGGAGAGCTACATTGATCTAATGTCCGTATCATTAAGTCTATGTAAGCAACACTCAAAAAAATAGTGGTTTTGAGGATAAATCAACCTTATCCCTCTTTCTTTATTTTTTTCCTCTTTGGTATTATATATTTATGAGTTCATTTTATGTAATACTCTATTAGGGTTTTTAAGAGAAGGTGGAAAAATATAGGTCTAATATTACAAACATGAATTAGTGACAAAATGTTAGCAAAAAAGTATGCACATTGGGTGTTATCATAGCATAATGACATGTTAGCAGTCTACCAAGTCAACGTACATGGGATAATTAGTCATCAACTATATTACCTTTTGAATAGATTGAATGTATTTAGATTTCTCTAACTTGGGAAGCCTATAATGGTGTTATAGTTGTTAAAGATTCCAAACACAATTTATTGTAACCATGTGTTTAAGATAGAGATAGTGATTTATGTATAAATGTAAATTATGAATAGTTAGAATGGGTTAGAAATTAAAGAAATAGATAATTAATCCATGTAATAGAGGCATCTTGTAAAAGTGTAGAGTATTAGGTTGATCTCTACTTAGTAATTATAAGTTTATATGGTTTATAATTGAATGTGTTCTGTAACACCACCATAGAATTTATATATTGACTATGATAATATTATATATATATATATATAAGGTTTTATAATTAATTGGATATCCTAGATTGTGTAATGATTGTTGAGTCTACATTGCTATATTGATTAACTTCAGATGAGAATCACACTAGCCTAAACATCTAGGTTTTATTGTATTTCTATGATATGTCTTTATGAATCAATGTTTCTAAAAATTAAGGGCATGTTACCTCTCCTAAATTTTTCCTCATAATTATAAATTTATAGGAAACTATGAACCTCTACTAACAATGGTTTAGTGAGCGTGGATAATTGTGGATTACTAGAGAGAGGATATGCTCTGATGGTTACTAAGTTAGAGAGATTTGTAAGAATGGTGGGATCAAAAAATATATGAGTTTACACAAAAAGAGTTGAGAAGGGTAGGGTGTATATAAAAAGAACTCATCGAGAATCATGTGTATGATGATGTACATGAAATATTCTAGTGTGAATTTCTAAGCCTACTCATTGTGTGGTTGGTGAGATTAGAATTTTTTTTTTTAGGCCAGATCTACATCTAAAATTTAGTGGATTAATAATATAATCAAATATTTATATAGCATTGAGGTTTCTTGGACCTATGTGATTGATCACTAGACATAAACCACTATAGATGGATATATAATGGAATTCATAGTCCGTAGTTATATTTCTTTTAACACTGCATAAGACCTATTTGTGTGGGGGACTAGAGGAAAGTTTTTGTAATGAATACTAATTCTTATCAAGATGTTGGTCATTAAAAAATCCATAGTATCCTACCCACTCATGATGGAGTAGCCTTTTGGTACATTATGGGGATGTGTGCAATTAGGATGTGAGATGGTATAGAGCTAATCTATAAAGTTGGCTAGTGGAAACTAAATGAAAGGAACTCAAAAAATATTATAGATATAGATAGAGAACTATGACAATAAAAGAGGTGGAATATATCAAGGAATACATGAGTGAAAACAAGCATAAGTAGAGCTATAATTAGGGGAAGAGATTGAATATCTGTAGGAGACCAAAAAGAGGAAGAAAAAGTTGATGAAAGAGTAAGAGAGGAAAGAGTTTATGAGAGAGAAGAAGATCCATAATTAGTGAGACTGAAGAATGAGTAAAGAATCAATTAGAAGATGATAAGAAAGGAAAAATAATAGATGTAGGTAGTTTGATAGTTGGTATTAGATTGTAGTCACTCAAGGAGACATCTTTCTCTTTCATATAAGAGTTACCTAATTTTAGAGGCACAATCAACCATAGGTATAGTAATGTCTATAATTTTCACATGAGGAGAATCAAATAATGAGACCTTTTACCCCCTCAACACACATCCCCAAAGCCATATTTTATATAATAACTCCTATTTATATTTATCCATAAAGATTTATAAGTCAAAGAGAGCGAGAGATTAAAGAATCAAGAAGAAGTATTAGAGAGTTACTAGATTTTAATTTCAAAAGGACCATGGAAGGATTCACTAAATCATATAATAATTATATAAGAAATGTATCATCTACATTTAATAACCCCTTATTGATTGAACTAGTTGTTGATTGGGTGGTGTAGATCAAAGTTTTTGCTAAGGAGATTAGAACATGAATAGACACCATTACAGAGAATGAAGATGAGTCAAAGGCATTTTTATCACCTGAGAAACCTGAATCACCTTTAATATCATAATAATATTTCCTATTTTTATAAATTTTACCATTGCCAAAAAATACACTAGTACTTGGAGATAATCCAACTGGGTCTCCAAGACCATCACCATAGACACCACTAGTGATCACTCCTTCCCAAGTGAAAACACCACTTACACCACCAAGAGGCTCTCAAGTATCAATTTCATAAGTTACAATATCATTACCATCATCTAGAGTAATGCAATTAATGCTTCTTTTGTAAATAAGCATAGGCAATATGGTTATATAGTTGGGTGCCTTTATCACACTGGTGCCCTATGATGGAACTACAAATATAAATAAATACTTATTAACATGTGACATGAAATGTTAGGCAAAAGGAATTGTAGATAAAAACACTAAGAAATATGAGCTCATTGGTGCCTTATCTAGAAGGGCATTAGAGTTCATGTTCTGTAAGCAATTAGGAATATTAATCCTTGATGATGTGTAAACATGATTAATTATAGATTTCAAGGTTAAGAAAATAATAGGACAAGCCATATAAAACCTAAAGGAAATCTACCAAGGTCAAATAGAAACTATTCATGATTATGATCATAGATTTTTTGATGTGGTTAACAACATTTAATTTACCTTGGAAGACAAAGATAAGGCTGCTTGGTTTATTGAAGGACTATGACCTAAGATTCAGTTTGCAATAACATAAAGAAAATTCATTAATAAATTAGAATCTAGAACATCCAAAATAATATTGGAGTAAATAAAGGATTATGTTACCCTAACAAAAGCAAAACATAGTTAAAAATCACACTCTAAACTATTTTGTAGAGGTTGGAGGCCTCATATAACACTATTGAGTGACCCAAAATTTACCTCTAGTATATTGAGTGTGGTAAATAATTCCACCATAGGAATGAATGCTTGAAAGTACACATAAAATTATGTGACATCTACTGTATAGTGGGACACTCAATAGCTCATTGTCACTTGTTAAAACAACATGTTATAAATCCACAAAGTATGTACTATAAACTTTGTAAATCTACTAATCATGAGGATAAGGATTGGAAGGCTCTCCAAGATTTGAAGGAAGAAATTACTAGGAATGTATTAACAATAGCTTCATAACAAGTGACAAAAACATCATAATATATTTTGAAAGTGGAAACCCCTCCTGCTAGTTTAATGTAGACTAGATTGGCATGGGCTTAGAATATATATCCATTTTGAATGCAAGGTTTAGCTAGTGGAGTTCAAGATATGTGACCATTGTAATATGCTTACCAATCTACCTATAATTCTACATTTCCCTAGGAAAAATAGGTTGGTTGGGTGCCATAAATAAATCAACCCCAATATGGTGGCTATGACACTCAATAATATCAAAAAGGGTGGAATATGTTGTAGACTACAACAAACTTTGGGAGATTGTAGGTAGATGGCTAGGGATACCAAGGGAGTAGAGGTGGATTCAGAGGTGGATACCATGGATGTTCATAGAGAGGATGTGGAAATGGTACTAGAGGCTCTATTAGATGTTATTTATATGGGGAACTTAATCATGTGCAACAAAACTACCCTATAAATCCATAATGGTAATCCTATTATGCTTACTATTGAGTATCTAAAAAATTTTGTACTCAAGATTTCCCTATTCTAGAAGCACAACATAGAGACCAAGTAGTGCAGAATGTCCATCAAGCTAGTTCTAAGCCTAACCACAATGCATTTATGCAAGCAATTATAAGAATGTAGTATGCACATTAAGGACTACCTCCTTTAGAGATGCTAATAGATTTTGGCATATGTAAAGATAAAGTAGATACCTATCTATAACTAGTAAAGGATAAGGGACTCATGAAAGAAGCTATGTAAATTTTGTAGAGTATTCAATAATGAGGTATGTCAATAATAGATGGAGCTGCATTTGATGCTCAGATGTATGGGTAAATTTTGAAAATCATGAAATGAGAAGGGTTTGTAATAGCATTAAAAAACTTGATGAAATTACTCAATACTCTTTGAAATGAAGATATATCATAGAATATCACCAACCTCTTGCATAATTTAATCAAATGTGTGTAGAAGGGAAAGGAAAGGCCTAAGAAGATGGCTTGGTTTTTTAAGACAAAGAAGACATGGGATGTTGACACTAGGGTAGATATATAGTTAGAAAGGTATAAGAAACAAAATGCTATGTTTGATTTTGGGAGCATAGTGAATATAATCCCAAGATCTACCTAAGAGGTAATCAACAAACCTCCTTTGAGTTACATCCTTGTAACTCTTAGTTTAGAAAACTATGGTAGGGTAGAGCCCATAGGATGAATAGAAGATGTGAAGATTAAAATCATAGAGTTAATTCTACATGGTGATTTCAAAGTAATAGATATGAAGATAGATAAAACTCACAACCCAAATTTGATCAAGAAAAAGTGGGCCTATGATGGTGAGAAGACCATCAACATGGTAATGAACCAAATAGAATCACACCAGGATGATCATATAGTCATCATCCCTCTTAATATAGATTCCAAGTCATACATAATTCTTATGGAACCTAATTCTCCCTATGTAGCAAGAAGCAATAGCTAGATGTAAATTGTGATGTGAAGTGTACTTGATATACAATACAACATGTCAATGAACCTGTAAATCTTTCCTTTAATAAAGTAGTAGTTATCAAATTAAGGGATAAGTGTTCTTTAAAACATTTGAGTATTTATGTAGATAAAGAAGATGAAGTGTGATCTTTGTATGTACACTCACCTACACATTCCGATATAGAGTTGTTATATCAAGTTGGTTCTATGGACTGTGACTACACTGAGCCTACTCTCAAAGGTATACTTCTATGGGATTGAGCCTTTTCTATTAGTGGTGATTCTAATACTTACATGCTAAATTGGGCTAGAAATGACCATGAGCTTAAATCCTTATGCATGGTTTATGTGATTGATCATCAAATCCCTTAGTACTTTACCATTGAAGACATTAGTGAATTTATAGTGCATTTCCAAATACATATACCAAAGGATAGCCAAAGGGTAAATTCATTAAATTATGCACTGAAAGGAGTTATAGCTAACTGGTGGAAAGCACTTCACAATAGTAGTAAGACATAGGTAGAAGTTTACAAATTTACCTTCACACAATTTCAATTGCCTATAAAAGTATAAAAATAATGGCCCATATTTTATGAAGGGGAATGTCCCTAGAACCATATTTAGTAGTGCATTAAAGTATGGATGGCTAAATAAATCAATTTGAAGTATTGGCTGCACTACTTTATTTACACATTAGGGGTTTTTCCTACTAGTTGGTACATTCACCAAGAATGTTGCAGAGAGATGCAACATTGGATTCAGTTGCAAAATGACTTTAATTAGACTTTCATATTTAAAGGTGAGAATTCACTAGTCCACAGTGTGTTATAAAATATGAAAACATTTATATGTCATGGATGAGTGGAAGATTTATGCAATGACTATGATTAATAGCTAGAGTCGATGTCATCACCATGAAATCCAAGCATAGTCAACAAGATGCCCAAGACCTTATTAAAAATACAACTATGGATACCAAGTATAGATGTATAGCAAAGATGGAAATCTAGCCTTACCATCATATTCAAGATGAGTCTGTTGATGACTCTGATTTAGTTAGTGAATATTCTTTATAACTCGCTATATTTTTCAAGCCTAAACTAGATTACAAAATATTACCTAAACCTATAGATGAAGCTGAAGAAGACAAACTACAACAAATACAATTTCCAAAGTAAGAGGGTGAGTAGGCCATTCAACAGTCAATTCTAGAAGAAGAGTCTAAAGTGTATTAAGAACCTCTAAAGGAACAAATTATGAACATCAGGTCTGAAGAAACACTGAAATTGGTGATTGTTGGTGACTATTAGGAATAATAGGACATTTTTAAAGTATTGTAACTTCTCTAATATTATATATATATGTGTTTCCTACTACATTTGTAGAAGTCCAAAGGGTAGAACCTTATTTAGGTGAAATTCATATAAAACTCAAGGAAAGCACATGACCCATCAAGAAGAGGTCTTACTGTCTCAACCCTAATATGAAGATGAAAGTCAAAGCCAAATTAGACCATATGCAGGATGCAAGAATAATATATCCTATGGGAAAAGTGGAGTAGGTGAGTCTTATGGTAGTGAATTCAAATAAAATAGGCAAGATTCATATCTTTGGAGACTATCACATTCTAAATGATACTTGCATTAATGACCCATTTCTAATACCATTTATTGATGAAGTATTGGAAGCTTTAAATGGACATGAGGTGTATTCTTTCACTAACGGATATTTTAGGTATCATCATATACCCATCATATTTAAGGATAGAACTAAGATGAAATTTTTATAGAATGGGGGTTATTCACATATAAGGTAATGTCACTTGGTCTAAAGAATACACATACGATTTTCTCTAGGGATGTAGTCAATACGTTCAAGGACTTCATCCATGATTTTATGGAGATATATTTGGATGATTCGGTAGTGTTATCATTATTTTGATAACACTTATAAAAATTAATACTAATGTTGGAAAGATGCAAATCACTTAAGATTTCACTTAACTTAAAAAAATGTTTGTTTTTTACACCATTTGGTGTTCTACTAAGCCATGTAGTGTGTAGTAAGGGAATTTTGGTGGATCAAGTGAAGATTGTATTTATAATGAGTATACCACCACCAAATTCCTCCATAAGTGTGATACTTTATATGAAACACATGGCATTACTAAATATTCATAAAAGGGTATGCAACTATCTCAGCACCACTGGAGAAAGTATTATGTGAAGGTATTCCCTTTGTAAGGATAGAAGAGTGCCAAGCAAATTTTGTGGATCTAAAATACAAGTTGGTTATTGTGTCAATCCTTATTTTTATTGACTATGGTAAACCTTTCCATGTTCATGTTGATTCATCAGGTACCATAGTTGACATAGTGCTTATGCAACCTGGTGAAGGAAGATTGGACCATCCAATCTATTTTTCAAGCCAAAAATTGTCTGCAACTAAAAAGAATTATACCACAATTAAGGGGGAAGCTCTAGTGATTATATTTTCCCTAATAAAATTTAGACATTATTTTTTGGATACCCCATTTGAACTATTTATAGATCATCAAGCTTTGGGATATCTATTAAATAAGCTAATGTTGGGTGAATGGATATCTTCATGGTTGATGATTTTCCAAGAATTCCACTTTCATATTAATGTTAATCTAGGGTGGGAGAACATTAACCCTAACCATCTTAGTAGATTACATAATGGTGAGGTTTTAGAGGATATCCTCTATGAGTCTCTTGATGATCATCTATTCAAAGTTTCTATGATTTTGGAACAACTGGAAGAAATCACATAGTTTTTAGAGTAGGCAACATTACCCACACAATATACTAAAAGAGAAAATAAGTAACTCTTAATGAAGACACTTCCCTTTATCATTATAAATGGATTTATCTATCATATGGGAAAATATGAGGTCATGTGATGAATAGCAATAGAGTATGAATGATTTTAAGTCTTAGAAGAGGCACATCAGGGCATTGCAGGTGGACACTTTTCATGGGAAGCTACCACAAGGAAAATATTACAAAGTGTTATTTGGTGGCCACACCTTTTTGAGGATGTGTAGAGGGTTTCACAATAGTGTGATGTTTGCTAACACATGGTTAAACCCAATCAGAGGGATGAGATGCCTCTTCATCCCATGTTAGCATATCAACCATTCAAGTAGTGGGGAATTAATTGTGTTGGCCCCATTAGTCAAACAAGTAAATGTAGTAATGTTAGATACATAATCACTATGATAGATTATTTTAACAAATGGGTAGATGTTATTACTACATTGAGCTATAGAGATAAATATATTGATTAGTTTTTATATGAAAACATCATTACTTGGTTTAGATGTCCACTGAGATTGGTAAGTGATCAAGGTACACACTTTTTAAATAAGACCATAAAGATCCTAATAGAGAAATTTATGATTTCTCATCATAAAATCATTGTGTATCATTTTCAAGCCAATGGCTAAGTAGAGGATACAAATAAAGTGGTTGGTAAACTAATAATAAAGGTTTGTAATGTCAAGAAAGATGATTGGGAGGATTGACTTCCTATTATACTTTGAGATTATCTCACTCATTTTAAGCATGTGTCAAGATTTACTCCATTCTAGTTGGTCTATGGGATGGAACTTGTCGTGCCAATGGATTATTTCATTCCCAACCTATGATTTGTTAATGAAATACATCTCAGTGATGTGTAATCACTTACAAATTAGTTGTTAGACCTCAATCACATGGATGATGATATGCATATATTTTCATGGGTGCAAGAAATTAACACAAGAAGTTAGAAGTCATGATATGATAAGAATATCTACATGAAATAATTTCATTATGAGCAATTGGTTTTATTATATGACAATAGATTTCATGCATTTATAAGTAAACTCACCATTTGGAAAGGTCCATATGTTGTTCACGAGCTTTTGTAGAGTGGGACTATAATATTGTGAGACCTAGAAGGTAATATTTTTCCTAAAAAGGTTAATGGATGTAGACTCAAAGTCTATCACCATTACGATAATAATTATAGAAAGAAAGTGTGGTTTCACACATCTCTTAAAGTTTAGGAAAATTTCATTCATGAAATTTCTTTGTAGTTTGGTTTTCAGTTTTCATGTATTGCATATTCTAGTAAGTTATTTTTAGTAGAGCGCACGATCAACCATAATTTATAAAGATATAAGACAGGCATGGTATAACCAAAATAGTGCATATTGGTTGTCTAGTTAACATAGGTGTAAAACATTCCACATGACATTCTCAAGGAAATATAGGTGTGGGTCACCTATTAAATCTAGGAAAACTACCTGATCAAATCTTGGGTCATGATCAATAATAATGGTTACTAAAAAGGAGTTATGACCAAAGCATGCAAGGAAGTGGTTATAACATCATAGTCAAAAATTTACATTAGAATTAGGCTCAAGTATCTAGTAGGTATGAACAAGAAAAAGATGATGGTGTGTCCCATTAAACATTATCCAATAGTTAGACTGGTGCCACATCGACCACATTAAATGCCACATCTATTGATATAAATTTTTCATAGTGCACAAAATAATAGGGTGCAAAACCAATTCAAAATTGAATCTAACTCCCACAAGTGAGGTATTTCAAGATCCCAATATTAAATATAAAATATTGAAGGGACAAGTGAATCAAAGTGTATAAATAATCTACTTCATTGCATTCTTGACCACTCATTTTTGCCAAAATTGAGTTCTAAAAATGATATTTCAAGTTTATTTTCTTAGCATTGTGATCTCCAAGTTCATTCATAGTATGTAATCATGATCATTCCTCTCAATTCCATAGAGTTGGAGAAAGATTTAATTAGTAGATTAATTACTTTGAAAGAAGATTCGGGGATAGGGGTCTCACTCTAGAAGAAAAAAATTTCTAATCCTATTGATAATTCCATGGCACAACATGCATGAAATAGAATATTTGTGTAGGATGGCTTGGTACCCCACTTGTTTGGATAAAATGTAGAGCAACTAATATAGTTACCAACTTTTGGGGATTGGCCTGACATAATGTTGTTGTTAGTGGTTCAATATAACTAGCACTATATTTACTTATCGTATGATACAATAGTGTATTTGTCTCATGAATCAATAGATTGTGTAATTAGAATTCCTTCTTGAGGAAAATCCTTGATGGATTACAAGACTAAAATGGTTCCCATTTTTGTAAAATTAAAATCTATTTCTATCAAAGGAAACCATGATATTTTGTCGGCATCTTTCTTAGATGAATCAATGTGTTTTTTAGCAAAATGCATCTCTCAACAATTCTGGTAGACTATGAAGGCCATGACTAAGGACACCAAGGGTGTGGTGGATATCACACATCGAATGATCCATGGTGGGGAAGAATTCAATTGTCCTAAATTCCTTCTATTAGAATTAGAGTAGAACATTACAAAGGTCTTGGGTATGGTGAACCACACCTTCTAATACCAATTTTTGGTATTTTTTCTATTATTCACATAATAGAAATCAAATATGGGATAAGTCCACCTAGACACCAATTATTAGCTTGATGAGCAATTTGCCAATCTATTTTTGGCCTTCACAACTCAATATCAAGACAAAGCCCTGATATTCAAAATTTGATAGAAAGAGCTTATCCATATGGTGTCTATGCATCCTTGGATCCCACCTAATATCATAAAAAATTTGGGCCAACATGTTGTGGTACAATGACTTCTGGAGGGAACATCCATTCAGATCCATGAACTACCACCAATGACAACCAGTCTATTAGGGTTCTTCTTGGATATGTCTACTTTGTAGAGGGAGGTTGCATTATATAAAGCTTAAGATACATAATGGGATACTCCTTTTTAGGTTTTTTATCCTAAAATATCATCTCTAAGTTCATCTACTACACTGACTAAGATCCAATAGTGTAAAAATGGTAAACATCTAGCTCGACATAGCTCAGCATCTCCACCAAGACATAAAACAAGGAGCCAAGATTCTTGGTATGATGATCCCCATGTCCCCAAGATCACATCTCAATATAACTAGCCTATGATATAGACTAAAAAAATAGATGTATACCTCCTAATGTTAGAGGACATGGCAAGCAATTTGTATAAAAATGAAAAAGAAAAGGAATTTTTCTTTTAGAAGGTTGTGTATATAGTATAGACCCAAAACAAGTTGCCATAGGTTTTATGGGTTTCCAATCCACCTTGTCCATCATTCATTATGGTAGATCCTTTGGGTGATGTGAAAATGATTCATTAGGCTCAAATGGATCTTATATATGGTGTATCCTTTGGAGGTCCACCTTTTCTAAAGCCTCTATATATACTACCTAAAAGTTCACCAGAGTCTACCCTTCAATATAAGTGGTCTACACACAAGTATCATATGTCAAAGGAAGATCTTGATTCCTTAGACATCATTAAGGTAGATACCCTCAGATCTACCATAGATACCTCCTAGCCTTTAACTCTAACTAGTGAATAGATAAAGATAATGTTTCCACAAGTTGTTGCATAAGATGTTCACACTAGTCATTTGAGGAAGGGCTCGGCTTATTACATACATATTTAGATGGTTGAGAAATCCTCCTCACTATCATAATTTGATGTACCATTCATAAATTCTGAGCAAGTTGTGCTTGAGTCTCATATTGAGGAAAAAAATCAATCCACATGCGAATAAGATGACAAATTTACTACACAAAGATGTTGTAAAGATAATAAAAGGGCCAAAGTTGAATCTATGTAGAAGAAGTGGGAAGCATAGGCATGGGTTAAAGATACAACCATTCAAAAAACTTGGGAGGAGGAAACCACAAACTAAGCTACCATTGTTTCTATCCAATTCTAGTAAACTATGGTCGAGGAACAATGTTGTCAACAAGTGTAACTGACCAAGAATGGTAGCACAAAACTAACGTAGAGAAGGAAACTCAATGTAAGTAGTTAGTAGATATAGATTATATGTATAAGGTTGCCAAATCCACCATTGTTAATTCCACCACTTAGTCAACATTGAAGGATTCTCAAGCTTCAACCCCATCTACAATACAACCACCATTATTTTTTTGTGGGACTTAGCCTTTAACCATAGGAGATGTTTCTTAACCAAAAAATTCATTGGATACTTCTACCCAAAGTGAAACATAGCTGGTTATGACACCTCCACCTACTTTAACAATCTTGTCTTTGATGGCCATGTTACATGTACCTTTACCCTAGGATCTAAGGATGATGTTTTTATTGTTGATTGATCCTCTTCAACATGTACCAACCACTATTTTGGCCACTTATTTGGCTAGAGAAATGGTCCTAAAAAATCTTTCACTAGACATTACTTATATTTTTTTGAGTAAAAAAATTAAAGGTGTGGCCAAATTTCAAGAATCATTGTTGTAGAAGGCTCAATCCTTGAACTATAAGGTTTCACAATTGGAAATAGAGAATAATGAGTTATGTAAAGCCTTAAAATAAGTGTGTTATGATAAATATGTATATATATATATATATATATATATATATATATATATATATATATATATTACTTACCCAAAACTCATTCATTAGCTCACTCTTGATCCTAATCAGTCCTATGCAAATTGACTTCCCTTGCTTCTTAATCAACTTGTCCAGGGTTGGCATCACAGTAACATGCATACCAAGTATTCTTAGTAAGGCCCATCGATCAAAGCCAAGACTTTTGAATTATGTAATTTTATTCTCTAATATCATATACAACTTGGTGTTACTACATAATAAGCTGGGCAAATTACTTGCAACCTATTAGACTGACACCAATAACTCCAAGGCATCTAGATTGGTCTTTAGCTCAATTTTGCTACTACACAAATAGCTTACACTAAATTTTTGAATCTATAGGCTACTCCATAATCCATATATGATTAATTGAAAACCTTTATTAGTGTACATGATTCAATTATAGATAAGCTTGAAGGGTGGTAGAATCAGGTTTAGTACAATACCTTTACAAGAGTTCAAGTGTAGAGATATGTGAACTGACTTAACCTACTTTCCATTGAAATTTTTGAAAAGGTTATGTTAGTGAAGTATAATACTACTACCATTGATGATGATGGTTTGCAAAAATTATTGTATGCTCAAGCTCCAGTGTGTGCGTTGGTTCATGTATTCTAAGAACTTTTATTGGAATGGGAATCATACAAGTGGGACTTGACTATGTTGGATGCCTCCCTTGATTTTATGGTCAATGATCCTATTTTGGTTTCTCCTAGTCAAATCCTAGTGATTCTATGGTAAAGGAAGAGGGTATGATCTTTGGTGATTTAGTCTTCCATCACTTCTTTACCACCTCTTACCTAGTCTTAGGTGCACTACAGGGTATATCTTTTTGGCACATTTTGATTCCTCTCTAGTTTTGTTTCAAAGAGATAAGGTTTGTTGAAAACCTAAAAGGGAGACCAATTTGTCTCATTAGCTTACTAAAAACCTAAAAGGGTGGTAGGTTACCTTATGATCTTTTGTTGAGGATTATGCGATTTGAAATTTGATCCTTTATGGTTGTTTTTCTTTTGTGTTGTCTCAAGATGAGAGAACTAATTAATTATAGGAAATTATTAGCAAAAAAGTATGTACATAGGGTGTCATCATAGTATAATGACATGTCATTAGTCTACCAAGTCAGCATACATAGGACAATTAGTCATTAACCCTATTCCTTTTTGAATAGATTGTGTGGATTCGGGTTTCTCTAACGTGGGAATCATATAAAAACGTGATAGTTGTTAAAGATTCCAAAAGTAATTTT
This sequence comes from Torreya grandis, assembly GCA_037957365.1. NCBI lineage: Eukaryota > Viridiplantae > Streptophyta > Pinopsida > Cupressales > Taxaceae > Torreya > Torreya grandis. The sequence goes on from JARHVA010005896.1 coordinate 83,902, forward strand.
TATGACCATGTGTCTAAGATAGATATAATTATTTATGTATAAATTTAAATTGAGAAGAGTTGAAAGGGGTTAGATATTGAATAAGTAGATACTAGATCAATGTAATAGAGGCATCTTGTAAAAACACAGAGTAATAGATTGATCTTTGCTTAGTAATTATAAGTTTATACGGTTTTGTAATTGAATGTGTTCTATAACACCACCATAGACTTTATGTATTGCATATGATAATATTTTCAATATATATAAGGTTTTCTAAGTAATTATCTATCCTAGATTGTGTAATGATTGTTGAGTCTACACTACTATCTTGATTAACTTCAGATGAAAATCACACTAGCCTAAACATCTAAGTTTTCTTATATTTTTATGATATGTCTTTATGAATCTATGTTTCTACAAATTAAGGGCCCATTACTATTCCCATAGTTTTTCTTGTAATTATCAAGTTATGGGAAACTAAAAACCTCTACTACACAAAAGATCCCACAACTATAGAAGGTTATCTCAGACTTGCAAGTATCAAATCAAATGAAAAAACCAAAGGATAGGAGTGTTAATAAGGATAGGAGTGCCCTAATCTAGTGTCCAATCCTTATTTAGTTTCCAAATCCAAAATCATAGTCAATCAATCAGATCTAGTAGTGGGGTAGGCATCCTACAGGTCAAACACAATCAAATACAATTCCTAGACTCCAAAAAAGGTGAGTTTATCATCCTTTTGAATGCTTTTATCTAGAATCCTGAAATCTCAATATCATTTTATATGCAAGTGAAATCTATTATTAGATGTTGATTTAGTTAACCATTTTACTTTAGTTAGTTGTTTATTTGATTAGGGTTAATTCCATTTACTGATAAAATCAATAAAATAGATATTTATTAAAAACCATGTCTTTTTATGTAATGACCCTAGGACTCAATTTCTACCTCTTTTTAGTGGTTAGAGGTAAATAGGAAAAAATACATCCAAGTAAGTATCTTAAAAGAGTTTATGTAAACTTAGGAAATCAATTTTTGGTTAATATGGAAGATTCTAGTTGTTTATTTCCATGCAAAATTTGAGCCAAATAGAAATTGGGTCATTATGGAAATATTTGAGAACGAAATTAGGTTTTCTATTGCCATAATTTTAGGTTAACCTTGCCATTTAGAGAAAGGAATGGTTTTTACATGCAGTTTCCATGCCAAATAGGGTTGTGGGACTGTGAGATTACTAAAATAAGAATTAACATGCATTAAATAATTTGACTTCCATCATGAATAACACAAAATTTTAGGGGGAACTTCAGGTCATGTAAAATGTGGATGAGAAAGATAAAAAGAGGAAAATATGGAATATTTAAGGGGAAGAAGGAATGGGAGTAGTTGTAAGGGCTATCAACATCTACATTAAAATGATGGTTGTTGAAATAATCAGATAAGTAGGTTTTTTTTATTTTCATAGAAATTTGAAAAGGATTTCTTATGTTTGTATATGAATGGAGATATTCATTTGAAATTAAAAATTAAAAATATCTCTTACCTGGGTTATTGTTAAAATAAAATTCATCAAATATATGTATGTTTATAGTGCCTTATAAATTAAAGACATCGCCCTTATAGACATGGGGATAGAACTCATTTCCATCCACATGCCTATAAAATTGATATTATAGCCTTTATGAGAGATCTGAATGTATTTCTATTATTGCTCTCATTATATAAAATGCACTACTACTTTTATTTCCTATATAAGACAAATTGTAAGAGGGGAAAAAGAATTTTTTATTTTTTGGTTCTGGTTATAATATGTATAGTTCATTTACCTTTAGGGAATAAATTTTTTTTCAAGCCTTTATGAATTGGGAATAAATCCAATCAAACTTTATTATTTGATTTAGAGTTATAGATGAATTAGTTTTCAGTTGTGTATCATTTATATTTATATTTTCTTATGGACTTGGAATATGTTTTAAATTTGTTTATAATAACTACTGGTTCTAGTATATGATTCCATGGGTTTATACTTGAGATATTAGCATATTATTACAGCCATACACTTATACCTAAGATGTAAACATATATTATCGATGAAAAATACACAGTCCTATGTGATATGTACATGAGTTATAAGAACGTGAGTCTTGATTTTGTTTTGATATTTGATAGTCTCATGGTACTTATACAATTTATAGATGTATATTAAATTGAAAAAAATATAGTTATATGTAAGCATATTATATGTATTCAAGTTGTAGACTGATTTTACTTAAGTTTTTATTTATAAAAACATGAATTATATATATAAATATATGTGTACATAGATTTTCATAGCTAACCATGTATCTATATGCCAGACAAGATTATGTTGACACTCAGTTATACTTAGAGACTTAATAGATAGGGAATATATGTACAATTTTAGGTAAATAATAAAATTTTAGAAAATGTTGTGTGGTGCTGGAATGTTTGAAAAATTGATACCTCATTTGATGGTGTTTAGTTGTAAATGAAATAGAGAGATAATAAATCTTGAATGGCTTATAGACACTAAAATGCACCTACATGTGCTCATATCCTCTTTATAAGGATTCTTTGAAAATTATGAAATAACATGATAGAATGCACATATAATATGTATGAGTATGAACTATGCATTTACAATAGTTTAAATACAAGATTTAACTTAATATAAATTGGAAATAAGTAAGATGGTTTAAAGTTGGTCAATTTGTAAATAAGAGAATTAGTGACCCAACTTAATCCAGTAGGTAATCCATGGATATGTGTTCCTATTCTATTTAATCTTTTGTTTAATCTAATATTTAAGTTATATAGTGTTAAGAGAAAAATAAAAGTGTTAATTTCTTTGAGATGGAAATAAAGTATTTATTACTTGGATTTTTATAACTTAATTATATGATTATGCTTATATTTAGAATTTTGAATATGTATTTCTTGGATGTATTAATATAATCTGTACCACAAAAAATGTAATGATATATTTTGTATTTTATGAATGTTTCTTTTTACCTTGTACTAAATTAATTAAGTAAATATGTCTTGAATTTTTTAAGTGTTTGTATGCTAAAATTTGTAATAGTGCACCTTGAAAACTGGTTTATAAGATTATACAATGCAAGCTTCTTATGATAATAGTTGATAGGTATGAGAGGTTGTTATCATGAAATGTACATATATATTATTTAGTATCATAGGATGGATTAAGTTTCTAAAGTAAATATTTGTGTGTGTGGAATTGACTCATACCTTTGAGTGATATGAACTATATAATGAAAACTTTGGCCAAAGTAATTGTTGGTGTTATAGATTACACCGTAAATGAATAAGGGGATTGTTTAAGTCCTCTTACACAAATCTATTCCAACATGGGAATGATCTAAGGTTGTGGGTCACCTAAGCTTGGATCATACCTCCAGAGATGTCTGGCTTCCTTCTGGATCCATCACCTAAACTAGACCTAATCTAACAATTTCCTAAAAAGGGGGGAGAGAGTAACAACAATACATAAAAGCATATAAAATGAGCTGATGCACCAGTAATTGAACACTTATACTTTACACAAGACACACTATAAGACACATTCAAGATCAAATAAGATCAATCGCATTTCAAAATAAGGCATTAATCAATATCAAACTAGCATGAGAGGAAAGATAACCAGTTTCAAAATAAATAACAAACTATAAATTTTACTTATAATGACTTGTGAGAACTACCAAGCACTTCATAAAGGTGAGATATCTCATACATAGACAAGAAACATACATTCACTTAAATACAGTACATGAATTCATATGACACACTTCAATCTAACTTGTAAAATGATAAAATTTAGTCTTTATTACATTAAAAGGTGTTACAGTACAAAATTTGGCATATCCTAATCATGTCAAAGCATAAGATTATATTTTATAAAATGTTGAAGATTTCTTTCTAAAACTTTTAGAGAGTAAGCAAGAGAGGCAAAATGTGATAGAAGATGGAACATATATAGAAAAAGAAGAGTGAGAGGGAACTATAATGTATTAACACAAGTTTGAGGATACTAACTCATAATATTATAAATAAGGAACCAATCCTATAAAATAATTGAATTCTCAATGTCCTTATCCATCCACTAGGTCTCCTTCTTAGAACTCTATGTCACTATCTATCTGACCTGCTGATGAGGACTATGTCTTGGAATTGATAGAATCATGCCATATTTGTTTTAGGTGGCCATTGATACTTGATCATTTAAAATGTGACCCTAATGATAGGTGAGACACCTCTCCATGATCACATTTTCATCTGTATTGAACATAGGTCCATTTATAGATGAAACCTAATTTAATTATTGGTTTTTACATAGTCACAATATTCATGGAAACCTAAAAATTGCTTGACCTTGTTTCATAATTTTTATTTTATATTTAATCTTTGTATTAGGTGAAAAACACCTATTTTACCTATATGGATCTCTATTGGAAATGCTTAGTCCCACTAGTTCAACCTAGATCATTCTTGACCTCTGGTCTCTTTGTATTTACTTTGCCCTAGGTTGAAGAATGTCCTAGGCTTGCCCTTTGTTCATTAGTTTTCAAAATCTCACTCAGATATTTGACATGTTGACCCATCTCATTCTGTTAGATCCTACTTATTCATATGAATGTTGATCATTTATCTTCTACCAGTTGAATGCATTGTTAACACTTGTCATGCATGCATTTACTTCTAAGATTCACTGACCCCTTTGACCTCTGCTCACCATTAGATCTAAATGTATGATCACACATGTGCCATTAGATTTTTCTAGGACCCATTGTTTGAAATCAAATGGTTACTTCACAAGCTCAAATTTGATGTATGCATTCCCATCATTTAATGTTTATTTGATTGTATTTGATATCCACACAATCATTAAATTTAAAACACAATGTATTTTTGTTATGGCTCAAAGTTGACATATGTGAAAATGTCTCCCATTATTTGACCAACTTTAAGATCTTGGATATAGGAGTGAAAAGGTCATGGAGGCACCAAATTTGTAGGAAATGTTCTTGATACTAAAAATATTATGCCCACTTGATCCGCTAGTTCTAGAAGCTTTCTGAGTGTGTTTTTAATATGTTTAAGAGAGCTAACCTATGTATTATGTATGATGTATGCATTATTTTCATTTATCATTTGAACCTAAATATGTATTTTTTGAGGCTTGAATTTGACACTTACACGAGCGTCTTGCTCTACATGACCAACTTTAAGGACTCATAACTTGTGCTAGGAATCTCTTACAGACTTGAAATTTTCAAGATGTGATCTAGGAACAAATAGCTCCATGGAATTATAATATTTTAGCTTTCATGGATTTTTGAGGTCATTTATAAAATACATAAACAATATGACCAATATGTCTCCATGTGACGTGAAAGATCACCTAGCCCCTTAAACTTGGCAAGTTGAACTTTTAAGGATTAAATCCTGAGATAGCAAGCTTGTATGGAAATGAAACTTATAGGGATTGTTATTGGTACTAAGGACATTGATCTCACATGCTCTTTTCATCATTTGAGGATTTCTAAGTGAAGATATAAAATTTTCAAGTAAACTAGTTTGTTTGTTCCTACAAGGCATCCTAGTGATGGTCTAACTCACTTAGGCTTATGATAGGGACTATTTCTTGAACCCTTAAAGCTCTAAATGATTTTTTGAGGCTCATTCAGGCTTGTCCATGAACTTGGATTTATTGAATCACCATGAAGATCTATTTGGATCCTTCTATTTACCCTGTAGATTAATTAGAATGTACTTTAATTAAGCTTAAAGTGTTTCAAAAGTTTTGTGATCAATGTGAGACTCTTAGACCACTCATTCCATATAGAAATGTGTTCAATCCTTTCTCCATAATTGATCTTTAGGACACTATAATACCTTTAAGCAAGATTTCTATGTAGGCCAAAAATTATCTAACATCTTTGGTGACTCAGTTGGGTAACATGTCTGCTATGATTGAGAACTCAGACCATTTACATGACTCTTGAATTATAATAGATAATACATTTGTTCCATGACTAAAAAATACATATTGAATAAAAAGATAAAATAATTCCAACAAACATGGAAAGAAACAATCTTGAAAGGTAAAATAACCTAATAAATCAAAGGCAACTAACCTACTAAATAATTGTGCAAACAAAGATCTTATTTGTTACAAAAGAAACTAATGTGTTATAATAAAATTTAGAGAAAAAAAAAGATCAACTATGTATATGGGACTTAGCTTCCTCAATAAAAGTGTTTAAAATGTATCCCATTGACAGGAATAGGATGTTCTTTATAATACATCTTTGTAAACTAGAAGACATTATGGGAATTGTAAGTGGAGATTGTATATGGACCAATCTAAATACAATCAAATTTTGTGTGCCTTATTAGCTTAGCTCTATCCTCATCCCACTTGAGGACCAAATCTCCTTGTTAAAAACTTCTTGAATAAGTTCCTTTGTCAAAATATCTCTTTACCATTGCTTAATGGGCCTCCATAGCCAACATGGACTTATGCCTTGTCTCTTCTAGATCCATGAGCTCAGCATATTTGATTTCCATTAGCTCATTATCCAAAATCTCAAGTTGATGCATTAGTTCCAAAGTAGGGAATTCAAGAGAAATATGTAGTATTACTTCCTTACCATATGCTAGCTTGTATGTAGAATTGGTTATTAACCTTTTATAGGTGATCCTATTAGCCCATAGTGCTGACTTCAATTTGAGATGCCATAAACTTTGATTGTTTTCAATAGTCCTCCTAATGATCTTCAACAAATTCAAGTTAGTGGACTCAGTAAGGCCATTGCCTTATGGGTAATAATTTGATAAGGTACTAAGAAAAATACTATGTTGAATTTCCCACTGGTTGATCTTAGACCCCATAAAATCCATCACATTGTCATAAATAATAATTGAAGAGACTCTAATATGGTAATAAAACCTTCATACATATCTATAACATTAGTCTTATTAGTTTTTTTCAATACCACTACCTCTGTCCATTTAGTAAAATAATCTATGGTAGTTAGGAACCATTTGTGTCCTGACCTTGAAGGGGGGTTAATGAGACCAATAAATTCCAATCCCCATTAGACAAATGGTTGATTCACTAAAATTGGTTGGAGAGGTAAGGTTTCAAGCTTGACATTTCTAATAAACATGGCACATTGTCTTTATTTCCTAGTCCATGCATGATAATCACCAAATATACTTGGCTAGTAATACCAACCTCTCATGATCTTATGGGTTATGATCCTTGATTAATAATGACCTCTACCATGTCCATCATGGAATTTCTCAAGTAGTCTCTTTGTTTGACTTAGATCTATGCACTTGAGCAACATGCCATTGATATCCTTTTTAAACAAAACATAGTCAATAAGGAGAAAAGGAATTGATTTCAATCTAAAGTATCTCCTCCTTTAAGGGGTCAAATGAGAAGGATAAACACCATCTTGTAAGTATCTTACCATATTTTAGAACTAGATGGAAGGTGAGGTGTGATCATTTGAAATTTCTCCATCATTTGACACTATAACCACCCCATTAGCTTCTTGCAAATCTTGGTTTAGATGTTTACAAAGTCCTTTGCCTCTAATCAGCTTTATGACATTGATTTCAACATCATATTCCATGACCTTGGTTATCCAACCAGATCTCTTGTCATTTATATCTTTGTTCAAGAGGAAATCCTTAACACTTGGATGTGTAACAATCAAATGTATCTCATTATTAGATAGAAAGTACATAAATGTTTTAAGAGACCTTATGACTAAAAGTACATGATTTTCAATAAAAGAGTACTTTGTTTCATATTTTTTAAGCCTTGATTGAAGAAGGCTATTGGATGCTCTAAATTCTCTTTATTCTACTACATGAGGATACTAGAAATAGTGTCAATATTAGCATAGGTGTAAAATAATAAATACTTTGTGAAATTAGGGTTTAGGAGTGTAGGATCACTTTTTATAGCTTTCTTAATCTCTTCAAATATTATTTCTCCTTTGGACTAGCTAAAACTCTAGACCTTCTTTATCATGGTTGTGAGTTGCCTAGCTAAAGTAGTAAACTCTAAAATGTATCTTCTTATGAAATTGAGCTTGCCTAAACATCTTTGCAAGGATTTCTTGTGTTTAGGAAAGTAAAGTGCAAGCATTGAGTTTATTCTATCAGGATCTATGCATGTACCTTATTTATAAATTATATGTCCAAGAAGCCTACCTTCATGAATAAAGAAAACACACTTTTTGGGATTCAAAGACACCCCATATTTCTTTCACATTTAAAACAATTATTTGAGGTGAATCATATTCTCATTTCTATTGTTAGAGAATTTTTTTATGTCATCTAGATAAATAAGTATGAACTTGTTAAGGAGAACCTAAAATTCCATGTTCATAGCTTTCTATAAATTTGCTCCATTGATAGTAATGGATAATGGTATTTAAGAGAGACATTTTTTAAGTCTCAAAATTCAACACATAGTCTTATTTCACCATTAGTTTTCTATAATGGAACAAGGTTTGTCACCCAAGTTGAGTGTTTAATTGGAAATATTATAACTAACTCAATAAGCTTATATAGTTCAGCTCTCATCAAAAGTTCAATCTTTAAGTTAATAGGCCTTTGTATTTATTTGACTGGCCTAGTCTTATCCTCTAACTCAATGGTATGTTGAGATAGACTTGGATCAAATCCTTTAAGGTAATTATACTACCATGTAAATACATCTTCAAAATTTGAACATAACTCAATAAAAGTTTCCTTATTTGAAGATGTGCAAACTTTGCCCAGCTTTAAGCTCTTACTAGTTGTAATATCCACATTTGTATAGTGTTATTTTGTTGATAAATAAATATTTTCTTTTCTCAATTCATCATCTTTACTAAATATTTTTTCAAGGGTGACCAACCCTTTAGGCAACTTATTTGTCTTTAGTTGCATAATATGGTCACCATACTTTTACAAGTTCTTGTCTTAGTTCCTTGAGGAGAATTTAGATTCCTCTTGTAATAACCTAACAATATGAACATAATATTCAAATACATTCTAATTATCATGGTTTTCTAGGAGAGAAGGAATTACAATCACTTTGATGTGCGATTGAACCTTTTCATTCTCTATGTCATTTGGGATACTGAATTGTGACCTAATGGCAGCCAGCATGTGTGCATGTTTGTTCTTATTTTTTGATATGGAACAAATAGTGAAAGCTTAAAATTATTAAAGTAAATCCCATAATATATTTTTATAGGAGATAAGGATTAGGTTCTTGCATACGATAAGTCCTCGTACTTGGTGAACTACCAGTTCACTATCACCAAACTAACCTTCATCTTTCTTGCCCATTACAAACCATGCACTAGTGCTTCATATTCAAAAACATTATTGGAACAACCAAACTAAAAATTTAGAGAAGATAAATACCTTTTATTGGATAGTTAAATTAACATCATTCCATCCCCAATTTTGTGTTTGTTCCTAGATCCATCAAAGTATAGTTTCCACATGCCATCACTAGGTTGATCATCTTTCATCAATGTTGGAATTGGTGTATCATTTTCATGAAGGAAATAGACACAAATTCATTCTTATTTAATTAAATTTTAGGGAACATGCTCATGTAATTCAGAGGTCCACTTATCAAGGAAAATATCTGGAACTCCATTTATAGATGATTTAGTTTCCACCTTACTATTTTCTAGTACCTTATTTGAGATAATACAATTAGTGTTCACCATAATTGGCATAAATGACTCCAAATGAAATATTTAAATGGGTTAAGAACATATTGTTACCTTAATACTGTACCTATTCTTGAACATCAAATATGTCCAATTAGCTAACAAATATCCTCCAATCTTTGAAGTAAAGTCTCTTAATAGACACATGCCAAAGTAGGGGCAATTCCATTAAAACTAAATCTTGTTGAATGATAACATTGGGGTAAACATGTAATGTCAAATTTATTCCCTTGATTATTCCTGATGTATTTGTTAGTGACCCATCTAATTAAAATACTCCTTTGGTATTTGGCTCATAAATAAGACCAATCTTGTCTGTAATCTACTTGGGTATGGTAGTGCTACTAGCTCCACTGTCTACCATATAATTATGGAATACGCAGTTGCCAACTATTAAAGAGAGATAAAAGGGAGGGTTTTTACTTGATTTGACATTTTTTTCCACCTTTTTCATTTTGTGTACTTATTTATCAGGTTGCTTGGTAGGTTGGTTTGAATTAGCCAAGACAGCTCCTTATTTCTCCACTGGTTCTTTAGATACTTTAGGAGTTGAAAGATCTTGAATTAGTATGTGTTTTCCCTAGCATAACAAGGGAATCCCACATGCTAATTATAACATTTTATTTTTTAATTTGGTCTATTATGCTAAATGAGGCTCCACTAGCCTTTGGCTACAACTTTTGAACCACTGGTTATTCTCTAATTAGAGGCATTTAAGGAACCTTCCCTACCTCTACATTTTGGTTCTTCTATGTTATAGGGATCATAGATTAATCTTGGACACTTTTGGTAACAATTTTAGGAACAGTAAAAGTATTGATCACATCTTGAGCTTCCTCAACTACTCTTCTTTTATCTCTAGTCAGAGCTATAACTTGACCATTTATGTTATTATTTTCACCAACTTGATTGAATGTAATATGATCCTCCAATTGCTCATTAATATTGATGGCATCAAGCTGCCCTTAAAATTGGTTAACCTCTCATTGGGATACCCTATTCATGTCTTTATACTGACCACTTTGAAGAGAGAACTCTTCTTGTGTCATTTGTGGAATAGTAATATCCTGTGATATTAAGGTTTGGTTTTGAGTGTCATTTGGATTAAAAGGATACCAACCTAAATCTTCCATCAAGTTGTTTTGAGGAATAATAGCTTTTAAATTTGAATGTACATTAGGATCAAGGGATACATATGGCTTAGTTTGGGTTATAGATCCTTGATTTTGGTAAGGTTGCCTATTGTCTTTGAAACATTGATAAGGATGTCTTTGATTATTAACAGAACTAATAAGTATTTTTATTTTGTTGTTGATAAGGCCTAGATTGGTATTATTATCTCTTGATTTGAACAATATCATTCCAAAAAGCTTGTAGCATACTTTTTAGATCTCCAATCTCACTAGCTTGATTAGAAGGGGCTATAACTTGGGATTTTGGAGATGAAATAATAGCTATTGATGGAATCTGAGGAACTTGAGGAGGAAGAAAAGGTTGAAATTCTAAGAATATGGGAATTAAAGGCCTTGAAGCAAGTTTACTAGCTTGTATCAAGATATTTTCTACTATGATTACAAGTTTAAGGCATTAAGAAAAGTCTTACCACCCATAGACTATATCATGACACAAATATTAGAATTTAGGGCCTTTATGTAGTACAAAAATGCATACTCTAGAGATTGTCTAACCAATGTAGGGATCCTAGTCCATGTATTTTGTAACCTGAGGTTAAAATAAAACATGAACTCATGGGGATACCTTTTTTATGGTAGTCAGTTGTTCAACCAAAGATAGATGATCATACTTGTCTTTAAATTTCCTAACTAAGGCTACACCTAACTCATCCCAAGTAGTAATGGAATTCAAAAGAAGATTCCTGAACCATTGCAATTTTTTTCCTTAGAAGGAGGTAACAAGTATTATGATAGCCACATTATCTTCAATAACATTGTGAATAAAATATAGGTTAGAAACATCTTGAATATTCTTAATAGCAATAATTTTATCCCATTTTCCTAAGAAGAAATATATACTCTTTAAGGCAGACACATAGATGTCATCATACTCGGACAAATTTAGGGGACTACCACTATTAAATGGAACAAACACTTGAATCTTGATCACCATTTGGGCAAAAGGGATTTGTTTTATGGGAGCAATAGCTTGGACTAAAACAATAGGATGACTAGGAGGTGAAAATTTATTTTGAGGATAAGACATGGTTTTATTGAATCTTGCTTTTTTGTAAGAAGAAAAAGGTAGCTCAATGAATTCAAAAAGAATACCTTTACTTGGTTACCTTGTTATAACCTTTGGCATGAAATTTTATATCTAAAATATGTTATGAGATCTACAAATTGAAGGATATTCAACTTTTGATGATGGTATATGTCTCCTCCTTTTGCAATTTCTTATTTTCAATATCCAAACTTAAATTATTCCAAGGAAACCTTGTCCCATCAAGTGTGCCAAAAATTTTGGTGTTATAGATTTCACCCTAGCTGAATAAGGAGATTGATCAAGTCCTCTTACAAAAATCTAGTCCAAAATGGGAATGATCTTAGGCTTTGGGTCGCCTAAACTTAGATCAGACCTCTAGAGAAGGTTAGCTTCCTTCTGGATCTATCACTTAAACTAGACCTAATCTAATAATTGCTTAGAAAAGGGGAGAGAGAGTAATAACAATACATGAAAGCATATAAAATGAGGTGATGCACTAGTAATTAAAACACTTATAATTTTCACAAGACACATTCAAGACTAAAGAAGATCAGTCCCACATAAACATTTCATAATAAGCCATTGATTAGTTATCAAGCTAGCATGAGAGGAAAGATAACCACTTTTAAACTCAACAACAAACTATAAATTACACTTATAATGACCAGTGAGAACTACCAATCACTTCATGAGGGTGATAAAACTCAGACATAGATAAGGAACATACATTTAGTTAACTATAGTACATGAATTCATAAGACACACTTCAATCTAGCTTGCAAATTTGGAATTCAGTCTTTATTGCATCAAATGTGTTAGAGTAAAAAAATTGAAATAACCTAAGCAAGCCAAAGCATAAGAGTTTGTTCTCTAAAATGTTAAATATTTATTTATAAAACTTTTAGAGAGTAAGTGAGAGAGTCAAAATGTGATAGAAGATAGAACATATATATATAAAAGAAAAGAGAGATAGAACTATGATGTATTAGCACAAGTTTGAGGATAATAACTCATAATATTACTAATAAGGAACCAATTCTATAAAATAATTGAATAATCATTATCCTTATCCATTCACCGAGTCTCCTTCTTGGAGATCCATGTCATTATTTATCTGATTTTATGATAAGGACCATGTCTTAGAATTGACATAATCATACCACATCTACTTTGGGTGGCCATCAGTACTTGCTCATTAAAAATTCAACCCTAATGATAGGAAAGACACCTCTCCATTACCATGTTTACATATGTATCAAACATAGGTCCATTTATAGGTGAAATCCAATCCAATTATTGGTTTTCACATAGTCACAACATTCATAGAAACTTTTGAACTACTTAACCTCGTTTCATAACTATTATTCTATCTTTTATCTCTATATTAGGATAAAAAGACATATTTTAACTATATAGAGATTTATTGTCAATGATTGGTCCCATTGGTTCAACCTGGATCATGTTCAAGCTCTAGTCCCTTTATATTCACTTTGTCCTAGGTCAAAGAATGCCATGTTGACTTCCATCGTAAATGTCTTAGGCTTTCCCTTTATTCATTAGACATCAAAATCTAAATTGGATCTTTAACATGTTGACCCATCTCACTTCGTTATATCCTAATTATTTAGATGAATGTTGATCATCGATCTTCTACAAGTTAATCATGTTATTGACACTTGTCATGCATGCATTCCCTTTTAAGATTCACTGACCCCTTTGACCTTCACTCACCATTAGATATGAATATATGATCAAATGCATACCATCAGATTTATTTGAGACCCATTATTTGAAATCAAATAGCTACTTTATGAGCTCAAATTTGACATTTGCACTCTCATTATTTGACATCTTTGCGATCATATTTGATCTCTGCATGATTGTCAAATTTAAACCATAATGAATTTTTGCTATGTATTAAAGTTGACATCTATGCGAATATCTCTCATTATTTTACCAATTTTGAAAGCTTGGATCTAGGAGTGAAAAGGTCATGGAGGCACCAAATTTGTATTAAATGTTCTTGATACTATAAGGATTGTGTCCACTTGATCTATTAGTTTAGGGAGCTTTTTGAGTGTGTTTAAAAAATGTTCAAGTGAGTTGACCTATGTGTTTTTGCATGATGTTTTTACAGCCATCATTGATCATTTGAACCTAAATGGACATTTTTTGAGGCTTAATTTTGACATTTAATTGAATGTCTTACTCTTTGTGACCAACTTTGAGGACTCATAGCTTGTGATAGGAAGCCCTCAAAAACTTGAAATTTTTAGGATGTGATCTAGGCACAAGATATCTATGAAACTATAATATTTTGACTCATGAAGATTTATGATGTTGTTTATAAAATGCACAAATAAGTTGACCAATATGTCTCCATGTGATGTGTAAGATGGCATGGCCCCTTATACTCGATAAGCTTAACTTTTAAGGCTTAGATCTCAATATAACAAGCTCATGTAGTCATGAAACTTGTAGGGCATGTTCCTAGAACCAAGGACATTGATCATGCATGTTCTTTTGGTCATGCAAGGATTTTTGAGTGAATATAGAAAATGTTTAATTAAATTGGTTTGTTTGTTCCTATATGACATCTTGATAATGGTCTGACTCACTTAAAATTATGCAAGGAACTTTTTATTAAAGTTGTAAAGCTCTAAATGATTTTTTTAGGCTCATGTAGGCTTGTTCATGACCCTAAATTACTTGAATCACCATGAATACATATTTGGATCCTTTTGTTTGCCCTGTAGATTAATTAGAATGCACTTTAAGTAAGCTTAAAATGTTTCAAAAGTTTTGTGATCAATGTGCGACTCTTGGACCACTCATTCCATATAGAATTTTTTCAAGCCTTGATCCATACTTTATCTTCAGGATGTTGTATTTCCTTCATGCAAGTTTGTTATGTAGGACAAAAATTGGCTAACAGTAATGATATGGCTGAGACATTGTCATTCCACTATACTTTATAACTTGCATGTGTATGTGTGATGTCATATTAGATAGAGGATTGTTTTCCATGGTCTATGTGACTATTTCATGTATTAGTGATTTTAATACACATGGGTTCTAGTTGAAATCTTGATATACGCATGGATTTTATTTGCTCATCTATGGAGAGAATGACTACTCGTAGTGGGAAGGTGTGTGGGAGATTGTTAGTATGTGGTTAGAAGAAAATCACCCCAATGATTCTCTCCCTCTCTTCATCTAATCAACCTTATTTAAATCATACTCATGTATATTGTATTTATTGTGGAGTTATCTTATGAGGCTCAGATGTACTATTTTACTTTCAATCATGTGTTATTATGATACTTTGTGATAAACTATAAATATTATACATTTAGTATTTTTATTCTTAATTACAGTATTGTTTATTCTCTTGTAAATTATTATGAATTTATGTTTAGCTACAAATAAGGATTATTTCAGTGTATTTATGTACTTATCACTCTATTGTGTTATGATAAGAATTGTATCTTTTGTATTATTTTATATTATTTGAAAGCTAAATAGATCACATCTTAACCATTGTGTTAGTTGTAGTTATACACTTGCTATTCTAGATGTATTTTATATTCAAATAATAGTACATAATGATAATTAATGAATTTGATTATGAGTAACGTATGTAAAAAAAATAAGCAAAACTTTATCTATAACCTAGTGGGGTTATGACTTAAATGAAAAATCAATATTAAAGCATAAAGTTCCTAAGTAAAAATATTTTCAAAAAATATTGTCTATATGCCTATGTTAGAAAAGGTAACTTTATCCCATTTACCAATTTTGTCAAAATTAGTTAACTTTTGATGAAATCAATAATGTTAGTGTTTTATAAGTCTAGTACTAAACACATATTCCCCTTTACTCATGAGGATTAGATCATCTTTAAAGCCTCTCTCTAACTTAACAATTATATATGAAAAGGGATTATGAAAAAATTATTGAGAAACCAAATGGTGATACACCAATGTATAATTTCCTCCCAATTGACTGAAGCTACTCCTTAAAAACAATAAAGTGTTTCTCATACAAAACTCACAACTCAAGATTCATTGTTACATCAATGTTTCATATGTTAGATTCGAGAAGGTTTATGATTCTTAGGAAGGGAATGAATGATTCCAAAGAGGGATAAAATCATGGACCACTTCTAAGATATATCTATACTTATAAAATAATACTAGCAAAGACCTACAACAACCTCCTTTCTACAAATGGTAGACCATCAAGAGTACAAGCTAGAAAAGACAATCTTTCACTAGACTAGACTAACAAGATTTAAGTCATTACTTAATATTGCAGAATATGAGTGGAAAAAATACTTTTATATTTATTCAAGAGTTATTTGAGTACAAATATAGCTATATTTTTCCCAATAACTAGTGGACGCTACCAAAACAAGCCAAAAGAATGCATTTGTATAGCTTTTGAGAGAGAAGTCAAGCCAAGGATGTTCAAGAGTCACTTGGACATATGTCCATATGTGATAATTAGTTAAAATTGCATGTGGAAGAGAGGTAGGGTGATCTATAACATGTAAATAGGTCTACTTAATCAAAACCAATCATAAGAATGGTGAAAAGTGGCGTAAGACCCTCAAAATTGACACAGGAAATGGTTTTTATCAAAAATCATCTATGAGCATTTGAAACTAAAAATAGAGAAGCTGACACATAGCACTAATAAGGGAAATGGGACCTATATAGATAGTTATAAAAATTCTTTTCCTAGATTTTAGCCATCCTTTGGACACTTGTGATTATTGATTTCATGGAATCTCTTTGGTTTGGTCAGCTACCAGCAATGACTTGAACTATCAACCTATCCATTTCACTTACTTTGTCTATACTAGATGCTTGGGATTTAACCATTTGTTATCTCCACATTTTCTCTCATGTTCCCACCAAGTCTTTTGACATAAAATACTATTTTTTTCATCTTGAAATTAACTTTTTTAGGGCCTTCACCTTCCCTATTCATTCAAAACACTTTCCTCAAACTTAAGCTTCTTTCAAACCTTTGTCAAGTGTTATTTAACCATGAAAAGTGCCCTTTTGGGACCTCTACATGGGACACTTTTTCTTTAAATATATATTTTGGGGAAATTATTTGGGGCACTTGTCTTCAAAGATGTCCTTCAAAAAGATTTATCTCAGCCACTTTTCCTAAAAGAATTCCTTTGGGTTTTTGCTTTTGACAATTTCTGTGAACAATTTTCTCAAACAAATTCCTATGGGATTTTTTTTAAAGAAAATCCTTCAAGAATTTGTTTTAGCATTTTATTCTAAGATAATTCATTTGGCTCTTTGCATTGGGTCTTCTCCTTTAGGCTTTTTCCTGAAATAAATCCTTCGTCCCCTTTTTTGCATTAATTCCTTTAGACTTTTAAATAGGGTACCCTACTTGAAAAAATACCCTTCAAAAATATTGGGATGCACCTTTTAGAACTTCTATTTGGTCCACCTTCCTATGAAAATACCCTTCATATTTTTTTACAGTACATTTTGGCTTTCTGAAAATGTCCCTTTAAAAAAGTTGAAGTGACCCCTTAGAAAAAGTTGAAGATGACCTTTTCAGAAAGATGGAGGTGCCCTTAAAAAAATTTGAAATGCCCTTCAAAAAAATTTCAAATGACCCCTTCATATTGAAAAGATATTTTGATTAAATTATGCGAACAATTTTCTTGAAGGAATTAGTCTTTGTCTTTAGGAAATCTATCTCAGACAAATTATCTGAAAGAATTCAACACTTGGTCAAATGAAAAGTTTGAAAGAAATAACACTTAGTCAAAAAAAAAAGTCTTGAAAGGATTACTATACAAAGGGTTATCAAAATACCAAAACCAAAATTTATGAAAGAATTAGACTTGTACATTTGTTTTGGGCTTTGTCAAAGAATACTTCTTTCAAATAAAATCTACATATTGGTTAAGCTTTCCAATAGGGGTACCCATTTTGACCTGAAAGGCCAAAATTTGGTCAATATTAAAATATCACAAAATAATTTCTTGTGACTAAAATAATAACTATAATATCCATAAATACTCGAATAAATTTGCATACATAAGGATCTCTTAGACAAGAAAGGCAAATCTTTAATTTATTTTTGTTCTCAAGGTTACAGCTTGTAGATAATACATTCAAAATGCAAAAATATATCACTAACATTAAAATATATATTGGACCATAGGTTCTACCCATATTTATAAAAAAGATCTCATATATGAGATGCAACTATCAAAACTTCAACACCTAGTAGTAGAAACCATGCAGATCTGGAACTCCATGAAAAAAAGGTGTGATCTTATATTTATAACATCCTTAACTTTATTAAATGGTTTAGAAAGTAACATGTAAGAGATGAATGTGATCCTTAACTTGAAATGGCATGGTAGAAATGGAATATCTTCAAGTAATTATTCTCCTTCTTTATGCAGCTAGAGATAGCTCTTCGTGGAAATGGATGGTGCCAAAAATGGAACTCAACGCTTCATCAAAGATAACTTTGAAAAGTTACTTTTGAAAAACCCTAACTTGTAATTTACAAGTGAGAATTTTACAACTTGCAAGTTGCATCACCTTGTCAAAATAGAATTTGTAATTTTTAATACATTCTTTTACACTTTTAATAGTTATAACTTATCAAATAGAAAGTGTAATTTGCAATTGTGCTTTTTACAACTTTCACCCTATAAAAAATATAGTGTAAAATACTTGTGTCTCTTTCTCAAAAAGTTTTAAAAGATAGTTGTAACTTTATAATGTTTTTGCAATAATGAAACTACAACATATGGAAATATTTCAAAATAAATTAATTAATCAATATCTAAAACTTCTTTAGCCTTCTTGTCTTTCTCGACTTGTAGATTTTGAACATATGCATCAAATGCCTTGAAAATTTCTTGAATTCTTTCTTCATCTAGTCTAAATGAGTAAATGTTAGATGCTACACAATTTACTAATATTTTAAATAATTACTTCATGAAACTCTTAATTTCCTATATTTCCATTCTCATCTTATCCAATGCATTCTCATACCTGATAAATCTATGGATATAACTCAGGGTGGAGATTGTAGTCTTTAAAGATTATTTTTCAAACACTTCCTTGAACTTATTCTAAACTTTCTCTACCTAAAATATGTTGTCTCCATCATCCATTGGTTGGCATGACATCATACTCATCATTCCTTTAATGTCATACAACATATCAATAGCTTTGTCCTATGCCACCTTGGATTTGTGAGTAGCTTTTGTGAGTATCCTTATCTAAAATTGAGTTACTCTATGTAATTCCTCTTTCTCTACATCATTCTTTAGTATCTTCTCAGCAAGCGGATATCAATGTTATATGAAATTTAGCTAACTGGCTTTACTAACTTTGGTTGTTATGATGAATCACTAGGTTCTATGAAATTATTCAATGTAGCCATAATTTGATCCACTATGTTCTTCAATTCATCCTTGGTGCCCTTGTCATGGTCTATTCTCTTAAAGAGGGACTTGATTCTAGATTGGACATCATGTGTTAACCCTTCTCTTGTTGGTTGTCCAAGGTGGATCTTTGAAATATGATAACCTCCCACCATAGTATTTTCCTTTGATTTGTCTAGTTGGGGTACTATAATTTCAACATATCTTTCCCCTTTATCATCATTGAGTAAGCTGAAGAGGGTCTAAGGAGTAGACTTGGACTTCTTCTTTACCTTTGATAGGCCAAAGTCTAGTGTGTTAGGGGAAATATTTTACTTTTAATTCCTTCCCACTGATCATGCTATCCAACTAAGGGTAGCATCTAATTGTGTGGATACCATCACCTAAGAATCAACATCTAATGTTATTACACTAGTATACATTGTAACAACCATAAGATCCAGAGTAGATGTTGTCATTGATCACTTGAGAGATGCTTATGAGATTTCATATCCATCAATTGGTTGAAAATATACATTATCACCAAACACTTATGTTTCTCCAATCTCAACTGAAGGTTCTTTAGAAACTATAGAAGTGGAAGAGGTGGGGACCATAAAAACAACTATGTCTTTTAGGGGTGTGGGATATAAAGACAAAAGGATTCTAAATTTTGAAACAAGTGGGATGGTGGAATCCAAGGCATTAAATGCATCAATCAAATGTGCTAGACCACTTAGGGTTGGTGATGCAAGGAAATTGAATGGGGATGAAGGTGAAATAGTACCGACCCTAGGATTTGGAATGGCCTACATAACTGAAGTCATGATAATTGAGTCTACATCATATACTATTAAATTGTGTTGGAAATAAATGGGGATGGAATGGAAATAATTATCAATGGAATGTAAAATGGAAGTGAAAAATAAGGATGGAGTGAAAATTGAGGGAGGGAAAGTGGAGTGGAAACATGAGAATCCACCTATGAGGGACCTTGAGTGTCCACTTGAACTAATTGCACAGGTTGAAATGAATTTAGTATGGTATGCGAGGTGTTAGGAATCAAATGTGGAGTGGAATCTTGAGGTGCAAGGGAAATGAAAACCTAAGGTGGAGGTGTTGTAACCTCTAGAATAATATACATAGGAGGAGGGTGAACAATAGAAATTGGGGTTTTCACTATGATAGATATGGGCACTGAAGTTGTGGAAGCCCCTATTATAGCTATGTCTTTAGAAGAGATGATGATTGGTTACTTTGTAGATTCCCCATACTTGCTTTACTTCCCCTTTTTGGCCTTAGTCTTCTTCTTTTTCTTAGAATTCCCTGGCTCTTCTAATTACTCACCAGTTGTCCCACTAGGGCCTTCTATAAAAAAAGGAACTCTCTCTTCCTTAAACTTCAAAATATTTTCTCTGATACCTATTATTTCCTTTGTTACTTGTACTCCCTTGCTCCTAAGTCAATTTATTGCTCTATTGATCAAAAAAATTGTCCTATCTAATAGAGAAAAGGATTCCAGAGTTAACCACCTAACTAGAGGTAAGGGTTGACTAATGATTTGTTTATAATAATTTGGGTCTATTAGAGACTCATCATACACCAAGTCATCAAGTACTAGTGACAAATAATAATCACTGATCTTTTCCAATGGTAATATAGAATAATATATCATTT
>JARHVA010005896.1:710000-1066487 GCA_037957365.1 Torreya grandis
ACTCCAAGTTTGTGTTAACAAACAAAATAGGGAAAATAAAAATATGACATCTATTTCAAAAATGAAGTCTAAGCATCTAGTTCTCCGCCCATTGGAAAATCTTCTTTCTTCAGCTGCAAGCATATTTGAACTGTGAGAAAGTCAGGGAAAATAAAAGCTAGTGTCTTTCTTTGTTTATCTGTCACATTCTTATTTTATCATTCTTCTCTATCGAATTCAAACATGAAAAGGAATTACTAAGTTCATTTGAAGAATTTTTTTTTATCCACAAGTTTTTCCTCTGGTTCATCTCAGGTTTTACAATTTTTAATGAAGAGCAAGCTCTTCTGCTTTGGTGCAGTCTTTTGATATTAGCTTTAACGTCATGGAGGGAAAAGGATGAGAATAAACTATTTTGCCAACTTTTTCACTCTAAATTAACCACTAAAATTGTAGTTATATTTCCAGTGTTCTTGATGCGTTCGTACAGGATCTTGATAGTCCAAATTTCCATCCGCATTCCCCGAATGATATTGTTTATTTCTAGGTCATTGCACCACCCCACTTTGATTGCTTCAATAATTAACGTTGAGCTCCCTTCCACCTAAAGTTTCTGCCATCTGTTTTCCTTGGCCAATCCTATTCCTTCTAAAAGAGCCATTTACTTTGCCTTATTATTTGTATTCAGTCCGAAGTGGACTGAAAATATAACATAGGTTGCCCATCATCTATCTATATACCTCACCCTCATCCTAATCTTGGATTTCCTTTCACAGCGCTATCAAAATTGAGCTTAATCCAATCTCCAAAATATTTCTTTCATAGGTTGTTTGGATTATTCAGCCTATTTCCACCAAACCCATTATTAGGTATATTAATCCGCTTCCATCATTTCAAAAATATCTCATCTTGTTTAGATGATATGTTTGATTTGTGCTTCCAAGTATTGGCCAATTTTGATATTGAGGCCTCTATCTTGCCTCATATTCTCCACACTTGATTTTCCTTCTCCTTAAAATTTGAGGTTTCTTTCCAACCATAGATTTCACATTATAATGGCTGTGATTATTGTCCAAATGGGCTTCAAAATCTTATTTTGAGGCCTTTTTGGCCATGCAAACATCCATTTCCATACTAAATCTGTGTTAGCCAACCGTTCTTCCATTTATCTAAAGAAACTTTTCCAAATCTCCCTGTAGATAATCCCTGTAGGTATGTGAAGTCAGATTTATTCTTTCAGCATTGATAGAGTAGTTGACAACTAGTTCCATGCACCTACAATGCATTTTTAGGGCATTCATACATGTACAACACGCGGTTGTACTACATACGATTTTACGGCACACAATTTGTATTCCGTGCGGTTTTGTACCGTGGTTTCTAATTCTAGTTCTATAAAAGGAACTTATGAGTTAGGAGAAAGGCATTGTAGTATGGTTGATAGTGATTGGAGCTAGAGAGTGGTTTTGCCATTGATGTAACAATGGATTGATTCATGATATTAATAAAATACTAATAGACACTTGCCCCTTGGTTTTTTCTTGGAATACTACCAGATTTTCCACGTAAATATGTGTGCCTCTGATTTGTCTATTTTATTGCTTTTCACTGCGGTTATATTTCTTTCTGTACTAACTTTCTAACAGTTGGCATCAGAGCTTGGTTTAGTGCGTAAAGGTTTTCTGTGATGTGAAGAATGATAGTAAGCATGGTTGCCAGATTTGAGGTCGAGAAATTTGATGGCTCCAATTTTGCTCTGTGGAAATTGGAGGTTCAAGCCCTTTTGGTGAAGGATAAATGTGCCCTAGCTCTCAAAGGGGTAGTGTCAAAACTTGTAGCCATGGATCAATCGAAGTGGGATGAGAAGGATGCCATGAATAGAGCTAAAATCTAGTTATCTTTTACTGATTCGGTTTTGTTCAATGTTGCAGGGGAGAAAAAGACACGTGACTTATGGAATAAGCTTGAAAACTTGTATGAGACCAATTCATTAGCAAACAAGATTTTGTCACGTCGGCAACTGTATAATTTGAGGATGCATGACAGTTCATCAGTTGTAGATCATCTCAACGATTTCAACACATTGATTAGTAAGTTGGCTTTAGTAGAGGTGAAAATCAAAGAAGAGGATAAAGTAGCTATTTTATTGTGCTCTTTGCTTGAAACTTGGGATCAACTTGTTATGGCGCTTAGGAACTCAGCACCGTAGGAGAAACCTTTGAAGATGTAGTGGCCACAACAATTTCTGAAGAACCAAGGCAGCAGATATCTCAAGGGTCTTCTTCCAATGAAGCCCTAGTTGCAAGGGGTAGAACTGTAGAAAGAGGGAAAATTGAGCGTGGACATACTAGGTCAAAATCCAAGGGGCAAAAAAGAGTCAAATGGTGGAACTGTGGAAAATCACGACATGTCAAAAATGATTACAGGGTGCTGAAGGCCAACAAATAAAATCCTAGCTCGTAGTCATCTAAGGAAAATACAACAGAAGTTGAAGCATTGTTGAAAGATGGAGAGGTTTTCTCTGTTAATCTGAGAGGTCCATTGTGTCATGCTTGGCTTATTGATTTTAGAGCCTGTTTTCACATGACTCCTCACAAGGATTGGTTTTCTACTTACTGGTCATGTGATGGTGTGGTTTACATGGGAAACAACAACCCATGCAATGCAATTGGTGAAGGAGAACTCATAATAAAGATGTTTGATGGGGTAGTGAGGACTGTTCAGCATGTCAGACATATACCAAGATTGAAGAAAAATCTGCTATCACTTGGAGTATTCGATGAACAAGTTTACCGATTTAGTGGGGAAAATAATTGTCTCAAGGTAAGAAAGGGATCGTTGGTGGTGCTAAAGGGAGAAAAGGTGGGCAATCTCTACAGGTTGGTTGGAGAAACTTGTGCTGGAGAGGTTGTAGTGGTGTCATATGAGGCAATGGAGTCATTGTCAACTTGGCATCAATGGCTAGGCCACATGAGCAAGCATGGTCTCAAGGTACTACTGGATTGAAGCCTTCTTCTAGGTGTAAAATCTCTAGTTTTGAATTTTTGTGAGCATTGCTTGTTTGGAAAACAAAATAGACTGCGTTTCTTTAGATGCACTAACAAAAATAAAGAAATTCTACAATTAATTTATTTAGATACTTGGCAAGCACCTATTGCATCTATTGGGGGTTCATCATATTTTGTTTTATCATAGATGATTATTCTCATTAGGTGTGGATTTATCTTTTCAAGAAGAAATCTGATGCATTTTCTTGTTTGAATAAGTTTAAAGCTCTGGTAGAAAATCAGAAGGGTAAGACAATAAAATGTCTTATAACAGACAATGAAGGGGAATTTTGTTATTGAAAATTTAATCAGTTTTGTAGTGAGCATGTCATAGCAAGGCAGTTGATGGTTGCTAGAACATCACAACAAAATGGTGTCGCTGAAAGGACGAACCATACAATCATGGAGCGAGCTAGATGTATGCTGAGCACTATTGGATTGGAGTAGATTTTTTGAGGTGACGCTGTTACCACAACCTGTTTATTGATTAATAGATCACCCACTACAGCTCTAGATCTTAAAATTCCGGAAGAAGTATGGACAGGTAAACTTGTCGATTATTCTTTTCTTCGTGTTTTTGGTTTTGATGTTTATGCTCATATTCCTAAAGAAAATAAATAATTTGGACGTAAAGTGCACGAAATGTATTTTTCTTAGCTATGCAGATGGTACAAAGGGGTACAGGTTGTGGGATGCTGCTGCCCGCAATCCGGTTATTAGTCGAGATGTTCGTTTTAATGAAAAATTAGTGCAAATAAGTAAAGAACAACAAAGTACAGCTGCTGTTCCAATAGAGGTGGAAAAGTATGATACTGATATGGAGGTGCAGGATGAAAATCAGCCACTTGTCCATGAAAATCAGCTACCTGTCCATGAAAATCAGCAAGATAATGATCAAGATCAGGTATATGAAGAGAATGAACAACAACCAGATGAGCCACACGGTGACGCATCACACTTTGTGAGGAGATCCACTAGAGTGTCCAAACCACTGGGAAGGAACTCTCCTAGTTGTAATTCAACTTATGCATTAGTTATTGATGTTGGTGAGCCTAGCTCATGTTAGGAGGCATTCAAAGTTGAAGATGCAAGCAAATGGAAAGCTGCCATGTAGAAGGAGATGGAAGCTCTACATAAAAATAAGATGTGGGAGCTTGTGCCATTGCCTAAGGGGCGAAAAGCTATAAGGAACAAGTGGGTCTTCAAACTGAAAAGAGACATAAATGATAATGTGGAGCGGTATAAAGCTTGGTTGGTGGCCTATGGGTATGCACAAAAATATGGTATTGATTTTGATGAAATCTTTTCACTTGTTGTACGACTAAGAACAATTAGATTTGTTTTGGCTCTTGTTGCTAGTCTTGATTTGGAGCTAGAATAGTTAGATGTTAAAACAACCTTCTTACATGGTGATTTTTTTGAGGAGATTTATATGCAACAACTGGAAGCTTATGAGGAAAGAGACAAGGAGAATCTAATTTGTAGGTTGAACAAATCATTGTGTGGTTTGAAACATGTGCCAAGGCATTGGTACAAGCAATTTGATTCCTTCATGATGAGCTTGGGTTTTAGCAAATGTGACGTTGATCACTGTGCCTACTTTCAAAGATATGAAGATGGCATTTTCATTATTTTGCTTTTGTATGTTGAAGATGTGTTGGTAGCAGGTCCCAACATGCACAAAATCATCAGATCGAAAGCTCAGCTTGCTAGGGAGTTTGAGATGAACTCAAGAGGTGCACAACATATTCTTGGGATGAGGATACACAAAGACAGAAAGAACAGGAAGCTTTGCTTGTCACATAAGACGTATGTGGAAAAGGCTCTGCAATGCTTCAATATGCAAAATGCATAGACAAGTAGTACCCCATTTCCTGTTCACATTAAATTGTCTTCGGAGCAGTGCCCTAACACCGAAGCAGAGAGGATGAAGATGTCGTGTACCGTATTCATCAGCAATTAGTAGTCTTATGTTTGCCATGGTGTGCACAGACCAGACATTGCACACAAGTAGTGGGAGTAGTCAATCATTACATGACAAATCGAGGTTGTGAGCATTGGACAATTGTTAAGTGGATTCTTAGGTATTTGAGGGGCACTTCTGATGCTGCTATTTGTTGCAGTGGGAACAATGTTTAGGTTAATGGGTATGTGGATGCATATTTTGGTGGAGATAGAGATAGGAGAAAATCCACTACAGGGTATGTTTTCTCCTTAGTAGGAAGTGCAGTCAATTGGATCTCAAAGTTGTAGTCAATGGTGGCCTTGTCTACTATTGAGCATAATATATGGCAGCAACATAGGCTGGTAAGGAGAGGGATTTGGCTTCATAGACTTTTGGGTAAATTGTAGGTCAATCAAGATAACATGGTGTTGCATTGTGAGCCAAAGTGCTTTGCACTCAGCGTGGAACCCAACATATCATGCTAGAACGAAGCATATTGATGTACAATATCACTTTGTACATGATGTGGTGGAAGGACATATCTCTTTGGCCAAGATACACACAAATATAAACCCAACAGATATGTCGATGAAGTCCATTGGTAGAGAGAAGTTCTTTTGGTGCAAAACTTCTCTAGGCTTGCAAATTACTTGATGATTGGCAGCATGGGCATTGGTCTTTTAGTAAGAGGAGTTATTCCCAAGGCAGCAATCTGACTTCAAGAGGGAGATTGTTGGTATGTGGAGACAATTTTATCCTTTCAACATTGATAGAGCAGTTGATGACTACTCACACGGTTGTACAATGCATTTTTAGGGCATTTTTGCATGTACGACTCACACGGTTGTACGACATGCGGTTTGTACTACACGCAATTTTGTACTGTGGTTTCTAATTTGAGTTGTTCTATAAAAGGAACTCTTGAGTTAGAAGAAAGGCTTTGTAGTACGGTTGATAGTGATTGGAGCTAGAGAGCGGTTATGCGATTGATGTAACAACGAATTGATTCCTAATATTAATAAAATATTGAGAGATTCTTGCCCCATGGTTTTTTCTTGGAACACTTCCAAATTTTCTATGTAAATCTATGTACTTCTGATTTGTCCTTTTTATTGCTTTTCGCTATGATTATATTTCTTTCTGTGCTATTAAATTTTCTAAAAATCCCCATCTTACAAGTTGCTCTTGCATAAAAGACATCTTAAAGGGCCATGAAATGCTTTATTGGTGAGAGCATCATATATTAGTGCTTTACCTGAAATTGTTGACCATCGAAAGGAATTTGCCTTTGGAAGTTTATTCTTGACGCACACATTCTTGGATGAATTGCCTTCCTTTCCTTCAAGCTTTCTGAAATAAATTTTCACATGCCTCTTTAACTGAAATATCTCATTATTTGGCCTTGTTTTATGCTTTTTACCTAAAATGCTCGCTGATTTAGCCTTGTCTTGTATAAGCTAATCACTCCCTCCCATATTGGAAGGTTTTTTTTGAAAATATTTTAGAATTGCAATTTTATCTATAGAAAAATTATGGGTTCATTCCAAGTGCTTCCTTTTTCTTTTTCCCTTCTAAATATATGATATAGTTTTTAATCTTGTCACCCCAAGTCCTGTCTACATAACCTTTAGATTATAGAAGTCCTCATTTTGAATCAAAGGCACTGACACTCTTCAGGTATTAACCCAAAACATTTTTTTTTAATCCTCCATCACTCTCCATCTCAAGTTGTCTTCAATGAAGGGTATTAACCTTCTCAAAATCTTCCATGTTTGAGAACCATATGGAAGAGGCTCTAAAGTGAATAGCCTTTCAACTTCTTGGTTGTCCAAATACTTCCCTTTAACCACCTTTTTCTCGAGCTTGTCATTTTTCTTATATACCCTCCATACCTAGGTTGTTTGGGTATGGGTACATCTCAGGTACTTGGGTACATCATTTGTCAAAAACCTTGATTTGGATACGCCATGGGTACGTTTGTGTGTGTCTATATATATATAAACAATGCATATTATTCATTTTTTTAGTAAAACACTTGAAAATACATAGTGTTTGTTCATTCATTGCTTCAAAAAATTCAAAGTAGACATTGCAAATACATTCAAATCTACATGAATAAATCATCTAGATCCAGATTGTCCTCATAATCATGAATGCCACTCCCACTAGCTAAACTTGGACCACTCGGGAGTGGTAGCTCCACTCTCCAACCCTTGTGTAAAATTCTCTTGATTGTCATCATCAAAACCAAGTAATGAAAGTTAGGCAAATGTAGATGCGGAGGCATCCAAGTCTGTATTCTCTAGAAGGATATTCCAAAGTTTGTTATGCCCTCATATATAGTTCTCAAACTTGTGTGAAATGAGGTGCAAATTAGAATGCACAAATACCAAATCCTCAGTGTTCTTGGATGCCAACTTGTTTTTTATAGCAGAGTGGATAAAGCCATATGTATTACAATTCTGCTCTGCTGAAGAATTACTAGCCATCTATAAAAAAAAAAGGTTGTTAATTGTTAAATTTTCAAATTTGAAATTGGTAACTATGAAAAAAAATATTTAAATATATGTTAATAACTTAATATTTTTTTTGATTTAATTAAAACTGAATACCAATAAGAAAATTTTGATTGCGATAGGTCGTAGGTACTTACCATCATGGCTATGTATATACCACCACTTGGTTGTAGTCAAGTTGGATTTGTCAAAAAGAGCCTCAATTTCTCCCACGCTGTCTTCTGAAGCTACATACCCATTTGCAACCTCAACATCATCGTATGGTGGTTGTCTATTAGGTCGCTGAAGTATTTCATTGCTATAATACTTTGGATTGAGAGCATAATCAAGGAGATGCAATGGGATTGTCATTTTATTCCACCTTTTCATGACCAAAGACTTGATTTCATTATAAAATGTTTCTTCTGGATCTTGCTCTTTCTTTTGTATGATCTGTCTCAAACTTTCAAGCATGGAGTCAATCGAATCATAAACCTCTCCTATGCAAGCTGCATTTGTATTTGTAAATCGGATCATAGATAGAATAGGCTCTGTAAAACCAAGCACATACTCAATCTTGGTCCACCAGTTATCATCAATGATCAATGCTTTGATCTTATTGGCTCTTTCGATGCTGGTGGTACTTGCTTGCCTCCACACACTCCAAACATTGCTAATCACCATACTGCTCAGTGCCTCTCTTACCTTCACAAGTCGTCTCAAGACGAGTGTGTGAGAGGCAAATATAGTCTCAGCAATATACAAAAAGAAAATAAGACTTATAAGTTTTATTGTCCAAATGTTGTTAAATAGTTAGAATTAATTATTAGAAACTTAGAACTTCAAATCCATGTAAGAACTTCAAAAGTAAGAATTTGTTCTCTTATCTTAAATAACTCCAACCTTGAGAATTTTTTAAATATGGCCTGAGACATGATGATTTGTGACAAATGCCTGAATGTAATTGGCCTCTGCATAAACTTTCTCTATCCACTGGATTTTGACAGTTTTTTGTAGTATCAAATTCAGGGAGTGGACAACGCAAAGTGTCCAAAATATGTGTTCGTATTTGCCCTCTACAATCAACCCAATTGCTCTGCAATTCTTTGCATTGCTTGTGATGACTTGGACAACATGTTGGGGCCCCAGAGACTCAATAGCCTCTATCAAAATGTTTGTGATAAATTGAGCATTTTTCACTTTGCCCCAACAAGCCATTGCCTTCAGGAACATTGCCTTTTTAGGGCATACTGCAGCAACATTGATCAAGGGCCTATTTCTAGCTTCTTTCCATCCATTTGAGATAATGAACACTCTTGAATCCTTTCACAAATCTCTAATTGGCTACAAAGAAGTGTGAATATGTTCTACTTTCTTGGCCAAGACTGTGGTGCGGACCTTCTCATAATTAGGGCCTTTGTAACTTTGTGGAGCTTCAATGATTGCTTTCAGCATTTGTTGTCAATAAGGTGACCTCAAAACATTGAAGGGCAGCCCACATGCATAAATGCATCGAGCAACCAACTCATCAATAATGTCCCGCTTTTCGACATTGAATGCCTTTTCCAATGGTCCTCTTGTTTTTTTTTCATGAAGTGGTACCTGCGTCATTATCCAAGGGAATTGCAAGTGATTGAGCTTGAGTTTGACTTTGAATGAAATGATGACTTGCATATAGAGGTGTTGTGGGTGGTCTTTTTGATATGTTTATTTGAAGAGGTATTGTTCTAGATTATATTTTTGAAGCAATTGCTGCATCTGCTTGTTCTTGCTCTTACCATTTTTGACTTGCGAATTTTGTCACACTTTTTGATCCTCACGGGTCCATACCCGATCAAATGAGTTTTGACTCGAGTATACAAGAACTTGTATTGTGGTATGACAATCATAGCATACCCACAAACGAGTACCACCACCAACAATGTTCTTGAATATCATCACATGTTTCCAAAGAGAAGCAGGGTCATATTTCATTAGAATCGAGGTTTCATTCAGGGTTGCTTCATCATGCCCTCTCCTTGGAGTTGAACTGGATGCTGTAAATATTCTAATTTGCTTTAGATCACCAGGATCACCTAAATGGTGCAAGGTGAAAGCATACACCACGTTAGGATATTATCAAATTAGAACTAAGCAAATAAATAAATTATAATAAATTAAAATTATACATTTTATTTTATTTTAAAAACTTTACATAAAAAATAAAATTTTAAATTAATAGTAGCTAACTCTATTTTTAATTCTCAAGAACATATAATGCGCAAGAGAAGAGCATACACATAAGTTAGGGTTAGATAAAGAATCTGAAAGTATACATTTGATTTTTTTCTTAAAATTTAAATTTTTATATTTATGAAAAAATTAAAAAAATAAATTAATTGTGGCTAACTCTGTTTCTAATTCTCAAGATCGCATAATGTGTGAGGGAAGAGCATACACAGAAGTTAGGGTTAGAACTTAGATTAAAAAAAAACTAAACATATAATTTAAAAGTTTAAAAAATAAATATTAAATATTAAATAATTAAAAATTAAAAAAATAAAAAACAAATCAAGTTTTTGGAATTTTTAATTAATTTATTAAACGCAAATGAACTAGAAAAAAAAAAAAAACGTGAAAGAAATGAAAAATACGTGTTCAAATAATGGCTGCCCTCACAAATTCCTCCTCCTTGTAATGTGCCAATGGCTGGTTCCACAAACGATTCCTCTTTGCAATCAACAATGGCAAACTGAAACAACCCTTGCCACCTTGCAATGACAAACAACTTCTACACTTCTCCTTGCAATAAAAAATTCCTTCCAACTGCTGCAAACTAAGTTTTTTTTTTTGGTTTACAGCTGTAAACTCTTTTTGGTGTGTTATGAGAGTGAAGGGGGCTATCTTTATAGCGTTTAGAAGCAGATTAGGGTTTCATTTTTTGATATTTTACAATATTTTAGTTTTTTTGCGTTGACTACCTATTTTTTCTGTTGGAGTTGTACCAGTACATTCTGTGCACGTCACGGAGACATACCCGAAATGTCCGGAAAGGTACCAGAAACATCAGTGACATTTTTGAATGTTTCTGGGACATCTCTGTGACTTGCATGGACATACCGGTACTAGAGACATCCCTATGCTGGATTCGAGGGGGGGAAGGGCGATTCTTGCAACATAGAGAGGAATGTGTATAAACCTCAAATCATCTCTCTTTTAACCTACAAACGAAGATCCCATAATATGACTTTGGAGGTGGGATGGAGGTCCACACATGGTCGAACAATCTCATATTGACCTTTAGAGTGCATAATATTAAAATGCATGACAAAAAGTTGAATGTGTCCAATCAATATTTATATAGTGCTGCCCACACAAGGGGAGAGAGGGGTTTTTACAAACCTTAACAGGGACTTATCCGATTTTGCCAATGCTCTTAACTTGGCTGACTTGTATGATACCTAGCTAATGCACTTGTTTACGAAAGATAATTACGTGGAGTATACACAAAAATTCCAACTTTTGGATTCCAAGACCAAGCTTTCTTCAAATCTAGTGTAGAAGATTATATTTCCAACTTGCGGGTTAAGATTCAAACATAGGCAAGTATGCTTAAACACAAATCTTTTGAAAGGGCTATAATTGTAGCTAGAAGAGCGTAAAAACATATTGATACTCTAAAAAATAAAATGGTAGGAAGTTGGAACTATTGCCTGATGTTGTTTTACTTTTGATAGGAAACACAAGGATGAGGGAAAATCTGAGTCTTCGTTGTTTAAAAAACCTGGTTATCAGTTTGCTCATATGTTCATTGTTCTAAAGCCTTGTCATGAATGTTCTGAACCATGAAGAAAGGGTCATGTATATAACACAAAAAAGTTTTATATTGGGGAAGATGAGTTTTCATTTGAGATTGACTTCGAGTTTGATAATGAGGATATCTGCAATCAACTTGATGTAGAGTGTGAACCAAAAAATATGTCCCTTTTTATAGTAGAAACAAAGGAAGCATCCATGTCACTTTCCACAATGATAAGCTTGGACTTGTTTGGACACCTTCATGTTCTTCGCCCATATCAATAGAGCTTGGGTTTTTGTCATGGTTGATCCAGGAAATAATCTTAATGTTACAGATATGAAACAAGTCTATGGCTAGGTCTCTATTTAGACGTCATTGAAACTTTTGTCATCCAGGGTTGAGGGCACCAAAGCATTGAATGTCTAGAAAGAGTGCACAATGTGGAACTTTCAGTGGGAGATTATGTGCCAAAGGATAAATTCTTTGTTGTCGATAATGGGGGAGTGGATGTTGTTTTGGGTGTTCAATGGTTATACTTGTTTCAAACATATTCCACCAATCATCATGAAAATTTCTTGACGTTCAAGGAAAGGGACCGTGAGTATATTATCAAGTCCTTGCCCCTTGAGGGAATTTTAAAAGTGTTGATTTTAGTCAAACGATTAAAATCTTGAAGATTGGGCATTTTGGGTTCATGCTTACCTTTATGGTATGGATGTAGACTCTTTTGTACGACATGACCAATCTCCATGGATTTTAGAGTTGCTATGCAAATATAATATAGTGTTCCAAGATGTGCCAAATAACCTACAACCAAATAGGGAACTGGAGCACATTATTGAGCTTGGCCCTACAAAGGGTCCAACTGTGGTAAGCCCTTACAAATATAGACATTTTCAACAGTCTTAGATGCAAAATTTGGTAAGCGAACTCTTGGATAGATCTAGCTAGTAAGAAGGATGTGTTATATGGACTCTGTATTGATTATTGGGCTCTTAACAAAATCACAATTAAAAATAAATTTCCTATGCCAAGTATTGATCATCTGCTTGATGACTTGCATGTGACAAGGTATTTCTCAAAGATAGATCTTAGGTCTGGATACTATTAGATTCTAGTTTGTGTTCAAGACCAGGAGAAGACTGCATTCATAACTCATCAAGGTCACTACCAATTTAGGGTCATGCCTTTCATTTCAACAATGCTCCAACTACATTTTAGGCATTGATGAGCAAGATATTCAATACATTCTTATGTAAGTTTGTTCTCGTAGTTTTTTGATGATATCATCATTTGAAGTAATTCATTGGCATCCCACCTTTTGCATTTGGACATTGTGTTGGATACCCTAGCCAAGGAGAAGTTGTATGCCAAGGCATCCAAGTGTGAATTTATTGAGGCATCCTTGGAATACATTGGTCACATTATTTTTGCTGAGGGGGTTTGCATTGATCTTGCAAAGATTAAGGCCATATGTGATTGGCTTGGTCCCAAGACACATAAGAACCTTTGTGGTTTCTTAGGTTTGGATGGATTCTACAAAAGGTTTTTAAGTGACTTCTCCACAATACCTTGTCCTTTGATTGACTTTACTAGGAAGGATGACTTTAAGTGGACCACTAAGGCACACAAATCCTTTGAGGATCTCAAGTGAGCTCTTGTATCAACTCCAACTTTAGCTACTCCTGATTTCTCCAAGTCATTTGTCATTGAATGTGATACTTTTGGATCTGCAATTGGTGCGATACTTTCTCAAGATGATGATCCCAATGCATTTGAAAATATGAAACTGAATGACAGGGAGTGACAAATGTCAACGGAGAGCAAGGAGATGTTAGCCATCCTACATGCAGTCACCAAATGGCATCAGCTACTTTTGGGGAGTGGGTTTTTTTAATTAAGATTGACCATTTCAGCCTTAAGCACTTGTTGACTCACAGGACAATGGAAGGGGAGCAATAGAAGTTGATTGAGTGCTTGAAGGCCAATGACTTCAAGATTCTTAATAAGAAAGGCAAGGGGAATGTAGTGGCAAATGCATTGACACACTTAAAGGAACCTCCTATCTTTCATGCCATTTCCATTAGTCAATCTATTTGGATACAAGATTACTCAGCCCACTTTGGCATGACCAAGTTAAGACAAGAAATTGAAGATGAAAAAAGTGAAGGCTTTGTTTGTTCGGAATGACATCATCGTGTTTCAAGAACATATTTACTTATGAGATGAATCCCCCTTGTTCAAGAAGGCACTTGAGCATATGGGCATGAGTGTCCATCAACAGGACATGTTGGATTCTAGAAAACCTATACATTATCATCTCTATTTTTTTTCCTAGCAAAACTTAAAGCAAACATTCTGCAATTTGTAGCCGAGTGTGACCCCTGTCAACAAAATAAGGTCAAGAGTGTATCTTCCCCGGGCCTTGCACAACCAAATGATGTACCAAATAAAAAATGGGAAATTGTGTCAATGGAATTTATCTTAGGTTTGCCTAGTTTTGAAGGTAAGAATGAAGTTGTGTCAGTGTTTTACACTAATTTGGTTTTATGAGCCCTAATATGATAGAAAGTAGTAGAATAATTCAGATTAATATATATGGCATTCAAGTATATATTTGATAGTAAAATATTGAAACTGATTGCAATGATTTCACAAGTGGCATATGTTAAATATAGTAAGTACAACAAAGGGATGAGTACTTGCTTTTCTAGTTGATTGTATGACTGTGACTATATTATGGCAATGAAAAACAAATTGACGTAGGCCTATGATTCGTCTGGTCCTAGAATTGCTTTTTTGTCTCTTCAAGATTGGTTTCGTTGGATTTGGGTTAGTACCAAATGTAGGAATTGACTTATAGTGGTTGATAGTGACTTGTGCTGAAAAAGGGGTCTGTGATCGTATGTTCACCTTTCCCCGTCTCCAAAAGCTTTGTACATGCTTGTAATTTGTCCTGTTCAACAACTGTGTCTCTATCTATGTAGGGTCAGTTTCGTCGGATCTGGGTTAGTATCAATTGTTTGAATTGATGTATAGTGGTTGATAGTGACTTGCGCTAGAAAGAGAGCCAGTGACCATATGGTCTCCTGCGCTTGTCTCTGAAAGCTCTATATATGCGATGTTGAGATGTGATGATATGTTCAACTCTAGAAATCCTCCTCCTTCACCTTAAAACCCTAGGTGTTCTTGTGAGAGTTAGAACCCTGCAAATATCGAGAAAGTGTAATGGATTGAGTTGTCCCCAATCAATCCGGTTCGATGATTGACCATTGCCTATGTATCCTACACTCCGAGGAGGGAAATCAAGCCACACGTAGCAATGTTACCGGTTTGTTTTTGGTTCTGGTGCGGGTTTGAAGAACCTGGTTCATTGGTACGGCGATTTTTTTTTCCTTGGGTTCGTTATTGGGTTTGTCCTTACAAAAAATATATAAAAAATTAAAAAATATATAAATTATAGCCTATTACATAGGAAATTAGTGACATTGTCATTAACCATATAGTATATATATTGATATGAAAAATAAAATATGAAAATAATCACAAAATATCGAAAATAGTAAATACTAACCGAATGCCAAATGTCATGATAATCATTAAACATAAATGATAAATATTAAACATCAATAATTATGATATTATCCTGTGGCTGTAATTAAATACATCAAACTTAAAAGTCTTAAAACTTAAATGTTAACTTAAAGCCACTAATAATGACTCATAATTTTTAAGTGACTCAGCTATGAACCCTTAGAAGGTACAGGTGCTAGGTGTTTGTATAATTGTTTGAACTTTATGATTCATACATTACTAATCCACATGTAATCCCTAGCGTGCCCAGTTAAATCAAAGTAATTTCAGTTGACAGATTAGCTTTGAAATGCCACATCTTATATATGAAGAGTCAAGACAATGAAAGCTGTCAACATCTAGGTTATGATTTTTTGATTGAATGTCGTTGATGGATGTGGATTACATTATGTATTCCATTGCAAATTGGCCATCCGTTCTGAAAATTAGTTGATTGGTCTTGACCAGTGTCTTCCAAATCCTAAATTAACGCTTCAAGTTAAGTTATTTTCTTTCTTCTTTTAGATATTTCCTTTTAAGGGTTCATAGTCGACCCACTAAAAATGGAAAAAAAAATGAAAAAATACGTTTTTCACTGCTGGTTCTTTGTCCCAACGCCTAGGGTTCATCCTAGAAGAACCCAAGCCGCCCCTGGGTGCCCAAGGATGAACCCTGAGTGTTGGGGTAGCGAACCGAACCCCGAACCTGAACCCAGTTCGAACCTGGGTGCCCAACGCAACCCAAAAGCCATGAACCAATAATGTTTCACGTGTTTATCCCACCTAGTTTGATTATGCCATTGTGCTTCTTTGCTATATGTATGCAGCGAATGATTCGGCTTTGATACTTGACAATGCTTACTTTGGTTGGGATTTGGTATGCTTTAGACATGGCTTGTGATTGCTGCTAGTGATAGATTCACAATTTGGGAAGAATATGATAGATTTGCTCAATGTGCAATAGTGTATAGATGTACTAGATAAGAGCCATGTCCCTCATTAAGTGAGGCTTTGATTTGTATATATATGAGTTCAATTGATTAATTTTTCATGCCACTGACATGCTAGGTAGATGGGCCAACCCATAAGAATATTTTTGATTTCAAAAATAGCCGTTTCTGGAAGAGGGTCACTATAGTCAACTTTAAGTCAGTATAGATTGACGATACTAACTTTGTTTGATGGTTGTCATCTAGGCACATTAATGATGAATTGAAGGTCTGAGGATGTTTGTATAAGATAATAAGCTGGTTTGGCATAGATTGTAAGGTCCCTGTAGGTGTTGGACAACAAATGGAGAGGGTCAAACTCATAAAATAACATGTTGGGCTGAAGAATTGTGGGTTAGGACCATATTTGTGTGTGCAAGTCATGCGTCGTAAATGTATGTCAAACTTGTCATTGTCAAGTACCAAATATCAGATTTTAGTATCTATAAATCTTTCCCTTTTATTCTAGTAATGGGATTGCTAATGTAAAAGGAAAATATGTAGTTGAGTGTGTACACCACACTTAGACGTTGGTATGAAGCTCCAATTGTGCAAGTCACACAATATCAAAACTTACAACCAACATGTGTAGCCAATGTCCATAGATTGATAATTTTAATTTGAAACTGATTTTTTTTGAATTTAAAGAGCAAAGGAGGAGTACACTTGTGTTGGTGAAATCTATGTTGCATTTACATTGAAGATGATGGTTCGTTGTTGAAGCATTGGAGAAACTTGTGCTTCCTTCTTGAAGCACATGGAGAGTTGGGGTGACTACGCCCCAAATTTGTGTAACTATGCAGGTCATTAGATTGGGAAGACACCATGTCCAACCCTCATGAATGTGGGGAGAAGTACGCAATGTACTAAGCCAAATAACTACACAAGAAAGAAAAAGGGAACCACATGATGAGTTTGCTAAAAGAAATAGAATCAATCACTGAAGATGGCTTATAGATTCAAGTGTATAGTTTAGTTGATTAAGTTTGCTCCATGCAAAAAAAATAATTCATTATCGAAAGAAATGAACAATGTTTATGCCCCCATCATGATTGCATGTTTGATTGTATAGTTTCACTCAAGCTCGCTCAATGTGGAATATAATGCCTAATTGAAAGCGAATGAAAAATGTTCATACCCCTATCATGACTGTAGATTTGATAAGTGTGAAGTGGAATCAACCATTTGTCATTCAACTGTAAATTGTGTTGTTGTGTATGTGTGTTAACCAATATCATGCTTCATGAATTTGAAAGTGTGTATATGTGCACGAACTAAAATCACACCTTATGAATTCAAAAGCTTGTATATGTGCATGAACCAGTATCATGCCCCTTGAATCCGTACCAACTGATATAAAATGCGATGCATCTATATGTTGAATTTGAGAACTTGTATGTCAAATGTATGTGCATGTGGAAACCTATAATTCCTATTCATGTAGACTATGTGTAGATGCCCATGGATATGCACCTAAGTGTGTATGAATCTGCACTCAAGTCTTTGTAAGGTGAGTGCATATGCATGGCATATGCTCCCATAGTCTGTACTGGTGTACTAATATCTGTCATGTAACTGAACCACCTGATATCTGACCCATTCTGAATCTTTGGAAATCTGATATATGTTAATGGAGACTTATGTTTCTATGACAAGCCTACTATAATGCTCCCCTTTTGAGATGAGGGATATGTTCTATAAGTTACTCATCTCAAAAGAAGAGTTGATTGTATCATTTCATGTATAAAGATAACATCATGCATAATCATGTGAACATGTGGAGAGTATTCATCATAGTAATGTATATGTCAATCAAGGAATGAATGTCACATATGTAATGCAAGGCATATAAGTGTCATGTTTAGATAGATGTGTCAATGAAGCACACAGTGTTAGAATAACTAAATAACAATAAACAGTAATAGTGCATGATATGGATCATGGCATCATTCAATATCAGCAAGCTCAAGAAACGCAATTGTTAGTGTCACATAAAGTTAAGGGCCGCATACAAGAGACATAAATATGCCACAACAAATAAGGCCAAGTGCCACATGTAAGGGACGTAAAGATGTAGGAAACAAGGGACATCAAAATATTATCTCAATCAAGGCCAAGGCCCACACACAAGAGACAAAGATGTCACAAACAAGGCCACAACGTTGCACACAATAGACAAATATAAAGTATCCTTTCATATAAGTGAGTAACAACATCAATGGAGCATAGAACAAGTAAAAAAAAGTCTACACCATCCATATGTATCAATGTTACATCATAGTAAAATAGCATATTCATGTAACATTGTGTAACATATGAGTAACTAGCAAGATATGTGTAGGCACTATATATAGCTCAACAAGGTGGAAGGTTATAGAAAGATATAATCTCCAATAATGAAACCTGTGGAGTAAAATGCCGCTAGTATTGGCATGGTCCCCAGGTAGAGAAAGTCCCACATCTATATGTCCATGTGCCCCTATATGTCCTACATTGCACTCATATGCTATGAAATGCATGTGTATGCAGAGAGAATGCTATCTACCAAACATGTGATGAATAATATATGTAAATAGTGTACTTTAGTAATCATGTCACGCTGAGGTCCTAATTTTTGATTTTTTGAATATTTTGAACGTTTTTGTATTCTATTGAATTTTTAGATTTTATATTTTGTATGAAAACATAATGCCATCTACCAAACATGCGATGAATAATGTGTAAATAGTGTACTTTAGTAATTTGTCATGCTGAGGTCGTAATTTTTGAATATTTTGAATGTTTTTGTATTCTATTGAATTTTTTGATTTTATATTTTTGAAAAATTTAAATCTATTTTGTATTTGTATAGAATTATGTAAGCCTTACGAAGCTATGTACAATGGATTAGGTTCCTACCAATAAAAGAGATTGTCAATGGGATGGCTATCTATAGGTCCTATATCTCACAAGCACCATTCATGTCTGCTATCGACTGAATCCATTATTTGTATCGTTATTTAAAATATTATCAATTTGAATAATTTCATGTTCATTGAATTCATCATTATTGTATTAATCCTCTGTATTATCAGAATCATCCATCATGTCATTGTCATAATCATTTGTATCTTTATTAGTATATGTAGAACCAACCAAGTCATATTGTGGAATTGAATTTCCTTGTTCATGTTTCTTTTCTATATGTTCATCATTATCAAGAGTTTGCATCATATTTGGGATTGCAGAGGGATTGGGTATCTCCACTTGAGTACTAGCCAAAGATATGGTTTTCTTATTTTGACTCTTGACTATGGGGTGTACTCATAGATTTGTAGTATCATTTTTTGTTGTTCTCACTACATGTAGTAGATATAGTGTTTGAATCCTTAGAAGTCATATTTGTCCCATTAGTCTTTTTAGGAACATATTGCTTTCGAATTTCCTTCTTAGGAGCTTGCTTTTTAGGTGCACTTTCTTGTTTATCCATCTTTTGTATCTTGTTTTAAAAGGTCCAACAATTATCCATATGATGTCCATGTATTCGATGCTAACTAGAATAATATTTGGATTTTCGTGTAGAACATGGAGGAGGTAACATGATCATCTTGTTATTAATCATGTTCCTTAGATATTCATTTGGAGACATATTGGCTTTATGAAAAGCATTTGACTCTTTGATTGTAGATTTTTCTTGCCTTTGGACCCACATTTGAGACAAAGTGGTTGGAGAACCAAATATGTAATTGACACCAATATGCCCAAAATTTGTGGTATGCACAATCTGATTTTCAAGTGATGCAATCCTTGGACACATTTTCTCTAAATACTTGTTCATGATGTTGATTTGATCCAAAATAGCTGCATTAGACACCATAGGTTGGGAAGATCCAATATTCGTAAAATGTTTGTTAAAAGTAGCCACATTATTAGCAATGTATAGTTTTGGATTACTCTTGTTATTTTGCATATTATGGTTTTGAAAGGAGTCAAAGAAGAGCTTTGATTGGCAATCTCTATCTTGTTGTGCCACTAGACTAACTGTTTCTTGTGCCTTATATTTAGTATCATTTCCTTTACGCTTAAAAGATTCCTTATGATGGAATTTTGCATTTGAAGGATTCGAGATAGTGTGAAGTTTGTTCATGGCAAGGAGCTTAATTTTGCAATGTTTGATTGTGGGGCATAATTGGTCAAAAGATTGAAACTGCTTGAACATGATGGATTCATGTAAATGGGCAAGCAAACTTTGTTTGAACATGTTTTGCAATTCCTTATTAGGTATAGGATTTTTCATCTTGGCAAGCATTGTCTTATAATGAAAAACTTAATCATGGGTAGGCTCATTGGGTTCTTGCGTAAGCTTGGCAATCTGAGCATAAGGTAACTTTCAGCAATGTTGACAGTGAAATTCATTAGAAGTTGATTTGCCGAAGGGTTGAATGCTCTCATAGATTGGAGGGGAAGGTCATAGAACCATCACAAAGCATAGTCTTTGAGGCTTCTCGGGAATAACTTGGTTAATAATTTGTCATTGTATTCGTAATCCAAGCATGTTGCATTGAATGATCTAAGGTGTTGCTCTGGATCACCTTTACCTTCGTCTAGTGGGAGCTTAGAAGCTACAAAACCTGCCTGTAAAGGATAAGCTGCTATCTCTAGATGTAGGTTGCTCTAACTGCAACACCATGGCTTGCAAAGCTATAACAATCTACTCAAGGGGACGTACAATAGCTGAGGTTGGTGATGTACTATGCGTAGTCATTATATGATGGGAATAGGTCCCCCATGTGGAGTAAGCATAGAAATTTGTTGGAAACCTTGTGTTGGCCCCACACCTTGGTTGGATATGATATGTGTAACTGAGGGTGTAGATGTAGGAAAAACATCAACAGTAGTGAGGGTCTTAGTACATTGAGAATATTGAACATTATAAACATTTGCAGATTCAATATGAATAACAAAGTTATTAAGAGAATATGTGGGAGGTGGGGGGGTTGAGGAGGAACGTGTTGGCTACCTTTGTTTTGTTGCGCATGGTGGGGCACCCTTCCTCATTTAGGGTTGACTACATGGACCACAGAATCCAAAATAAGCCATGGGCGAATAATGGGAGGGGAATGGTAGGTAGTGCAACCTTGAGGTCTAAGGGGAGGAGGAACAAAAGGAGTCATGCATGCCCTTTGGTGTTTTGTGGTAAAAATAGGCAACTCGGACTAGATGTTGCAACAATATGATTTGAGAAAGACTTGGGATTGCTCATTGGTAATTTTAACCTTATTAGTTTTTGAATGTGTTATGTATCGAAGGCCTTGCCATCCTTTTTGAGTGGACGCTGTGATGGGATGGACAATACATGGGATGGATAATACCTGGTGCACGTTTTCCCAATCCTTGTCTTGTATATCCCACTTTTTATAAATATCTCAATCCAAAATCATATTGGTTCAAATTTGTGTCATTGGTTCGACAAACGATTAGGTCAAAAGTAGAAGCCGCCATAAGAGACTGGTTAGGGATTTAGGAATGCTTAAGCATATAAAGTTAAAAAACTCTAGAATATTGAAGAGTACAAGTAGAAGGATGACTCCTAAAATCAAAGGGAACATAAATGAATAAAAGTAAGATCTGAGAATATCTAAAACTGAAATCTGAAACCCTAAGGGATACTGGGGGTTTGACACGGTTCGATTAAACCCTAATATTAGGATGAAACTTACCCATACGTACTAGTTTCAACCTAAAATTAGGGTTTGACATGGTTTGATCAATGTATGGGTTCAATAATATGTTTAATTTAATTTGGTTTTATAAATCGTAATAGGATAAAAACTACTAGAATAATTCAAATTAATAGAGATGGCATTCAAGCATACATCTGAATATAAAATACTGAAATTGATTGCAATGATTTGACAAGTGGCATATGCTAAATATAGTAAGTACAACCATAGTATACATGTAACTGGCGAGTACTCGCCAAGGGGAAATTTTTAATAACAGAAGAGAATTCAATAGGGGTGGTCGAATAATTGGGAAAAATCTACAAAGGTAAAAAATACTTAAATTTATCTTTTTTTTTCGTTTTTTATAGAAATTATAGTTGCATAATGCCATAGTGTATCAGATGAGTTTGTAAAATGTCAGGAAAGTGAGACTTGGTATGTTGCGCGACAACAGGGAGTTGCCTCATGGCCATTGAGTGATGATGGACCTGCATGGCACTAGTGACTTGTGCAATATGTTGCACTATGTTGTAGTAGTGCACAAATGTATTATGAGGCTATAAAAGTGATGCACGGTGTTGCAGGATGATGCGCATGGTGCGGTGTTTAGAAGATGTTGCACAAATCTAGGAGGCTACGTGGTAGTTTGCAAGGCAATGTGCCAATGCATTAAGGTAAAATGAGACTCTGTGCATTGCATGAGACATTGTAAAAGTGGGGAGCTCCAAGTTCTAAAGAAGAGTGCATGAACTTGCGTTGCTATGCACAAATCATTTTCCCATTATTGAGTAACAATGGTCCCCATTGTGTCGTTGCTTTGCTGTGGAAACTGAACCTAAAGTTGTTGAAGGTTGTACCTTTTAGCTCGATTAGCATATTGTGGTGCCTTGACCACTCTGAGCAATTGATGTATGTGCCTTGGTGTGTTATTGTTGGTTCAGTGACCTAATCCTTTGGGGTTGTGTGGAAGTATTAGGAACCAAGCCTTAAATTTCCTAAGTTGCTATTAGCTCAAGCAAAATGAGGAATATGAAGACTAGATGCAAATCCAAGCAATGTGGTAGGTTAAAAACAAAGGTGTTCTTCCCAGCTATGCGTGATATGGTGTATGGACCATAGCAGGGAGGCCATATCTTCTTGTGTGGCCCCTTGAAGTGTTCCTTCTAAAGATGCAACTAGACCTTTTCACCTACTTTGAACTCATGAGTTGTGTGATGCGTGTCATGGCGCTCTTTGTACTTGAGTTGTTCTTGCGAGAGTATTTGTTGAGCTTGGTAGTGAACACTCTGGATGTGTTGCAGAAACTTTTTTGCCTTGTCCAATTCCTTTTCTTGTGTGCACGACTCCATGCCAGATAGTGCGCGATAGGATATGTTTAGGGGTGTTGTTGATTGAAACCCAAGATGTGTTTCGAATGGACCATGGTCTGTAGAACTATGCAAAGTTCCATTGTAGGCATGCTGAATGTAAAAACAATTTATCATCCCAAGTGCGCAGATGTGCATCGTTGTACATGCACAAAAAATGGATAAGTGTGCGATTGAAAGCTTCCATTTGTCCATCAATCCTGGGATGAAAATTTGTAGACTAGAACAATTGTGTATCCATCATATCCCATAAAGCTTGCCAAAAGAGATTGACAAACCGCGGGTCATGGTCAGACACAATGGATGTATGGATGTTGGTAGACAAAAATGAACCCAAACATGGTTGGAAAATGAGCACGTGATTTCCTACGCAGATGCTCTTCTTACATGGAACCTTGATCGCCATTTTAGAAAACCCATCCAATACAAAGAACACAAAATCATTGTAGTGCTTTATCATAAATAAT
The DNA here is from genome assembly GCA_037957365.1 of Torreya grandis. Taxonomy (NCBI): domain Eukaryota; kingdom Viridiplantae; phylum Streptophyta; class Pinopsida; order Cupressales; family Taxaceae; genus Torreya; species Torreya grandis. The sequence continues at coordinate 733,345 of JARHVA010005896.1, forward strand.
CCAGTCATGAGATCTATATTGATAGATTCCCAAGGCTTGGATGGAATTTGTAAAGGTGTGTAAAGTTCCGACTACATAGTGCTTAATGTCTATTGAAATACTAGTCCATCAATAGAAACATATGTAAAATGGTAATCTGAACAATAATGACTTGTATTCATAAAAGATAAGTCTCAATGCAATTCACATGGTGTAGGGAGATCCTGATACAAGCATTCTTACCCTGATGTATTTCCTACTATATATAAGACAAATGACATATGGTTGGCAGTTGACAAAACCATCAAGAGTCATTATAAACTACATAAGGCCATAAATACAACCACATAACTTGTCGGCTATTTAAACATGTAATTACGCTGATAACCATGACAATACGAATGTTATAGTCTAGACTATGCCACCCTTTAAACAAGTTGGACTCCCTTCCGACACAAGTCATGCAAAACATGGTAAAAATTAGAACAAAGAGGGAAGATTGAAGTCATTCATCTTTTAATGTAGAACGTTTGCAGTCTGTCTGGAGGCAAGAAAGAGCATGTTTCACCCAATGTGATTCTCAACAACTATTTTTGCCTTCTTAGAAAAGTAAAGCAGGGTTCTTGGGGCATGATGCATGTCATGGCGCTCTTTGTACCTTAGTTGTTATTGCAAGAGTATTTGTTGAGCCTGGTAGTGAACACTCTGGATGTGTTGCAGAAAATTCTTTGCTTTGTCCAATTCCTTTTCTTGTGTGCAGAATTGCATGTCAGAGAGTGCACGATAGGATATGTCTAGGTGTGTTGTTGATTGAAACCCAAGATGTGTTTCAAATGGACCATGGTCTGTAGAACTACGCAAAGCTCCATTGTAGGCATGCTGAATGTAAAACAAATTATCATCCCAAGTGTGCAGATGTGCACCATTGTACATGCACAAAAAATGGACAATTGTGTGATTGAAAGCTTCCATTTGTCCATCTATACAGGCATGAAAAATTGTAGACCAGTATAGTTGTGTATCCATCATATCCCATAAAGCTTGCCAAAAGAGATTGACAAACCGCAATTCATGGTCAAACACAATGGATGTATGGATGTTGGTAGACAAAAATGAACCCAAACATGGTTGGAAAATGAGCACGCAATTTCCTATGTAGATGCTCTTCTTGCATGAAACCTTGATGGCCATTTTAGAAAACCTATCCAATACAAAGAACACAAAGTCATTCTAGTGCTTTGTCATAGATAATCTAGCCAAGAATTCTATATTGATAGATTCCCAAGGCCTGGATGGAATTGGTAAAGGTGTGTAAAGTTCCGACTATATAGTGATTAATGTCTATTGAGATACTAGTCCACCCATAATAGCATATGCAAAATGGTAATCTGAACAATAATGACTTGTATTCATAAAAGATAAGTCTCAATACAATTCACATAGTGTAGGGAGGCCCTGATACAAGCACACTTACCCTGATGTATTTCCTACTATATATAAGACAAATGACATATGGTTGGCCGCTGACAAAACCATCAAGAGTCATTATAAATTACATAAGGCCATAAATACAACCACATAACTTCTCGGCTATTTAAACATGTAATTATGCTAATAACCATGACAATGCAAATGTTACAGTCTAGACTATCCCACCCTTTAAACAAGTTGGAATCCCTTCCGACACAAGTCATGCAAAACATGATAAAAATTAGAACGAAGAGGGAAGATTGAAGTCATTCATCTTTTAATGTAGAACGTTTGCAGCCTGTCTAGAGGCAAGAAAGAGCATGTTTCACCCGATGTGATTCTCAACAACTATTTTTGCCGTCTTAGAAAAGCAAAGTGGGAGTCTTGGGGTGCCAACGCCCTTGGCATGTCCCCTATTGCGATACAACGTGGGGTCAAGGGGTAGCACCCCTAGAGCTAAGCTCAATTTGAGTCCTTCACAACCCTTGAAAAGCCATGACAAAAACCAAACTTCTTTGAAAGGATGCTACTTTTTGAAAGCACATAAAAATGTTACGGATGTAAATTGAGCTGTAACAACACAGACATGTGACTTGTTTGATAGATCAAACACATTTGGTAAAAGAACACTGCTGATTTCCCAAATGGTTTTGACATTTCCCTTTGGTTGTCAAGCAGATAGTAGTTGTCATGTTAGGCTTGGACATCAGGGAAAACAAACATCCCATTAGACAAATGGTCGAGGATATGTTTGTTAGGTTGGGCATCTGGGCATCAAGTAGATCGTGGCATTCAACAAACACTTGATAAACCTCTTGAGCATCAATCCTTTACTTGTCAACCTGAAGGGCATCATGTTGCTAATGATCGTTTGGGAGTTGCACATTAGGTAAAATTTTGCCATGCAAATGGCCATGTAGGAGGTGGCCATTAGGGATTTCATGGGTCTGCTTCTCGTTAGCATTTTTATCTACCTCTAGTGTATTATTGCCAACACCCTTGTTGTCAAGTTAATTGTTGAGCTGGTCTTCCTACTTGTCATCGTGCTTTTGGTCACAAGGAAGTCTGTTGAACAAGTCACCAATATTTCTCCCATCCCTCTAGCTGTCAAGTGGTATATTCGACCCTAGTTGGCCGCCAGGTCATAGATAATTGTCCACCTCGTTAGGCAATTCATTGTCAAGCTTGTAGTCGTCAGGGTCGGGGTTGCTGTTTGTTTATTTCTTTTGAGTGTACTTGTTAGGATGTGCCTAGGTGCCTAGTGCCTAAATGGGGTGGTTCTTTCTTGCTTAGGTGTCAAGTGAATGTCCACCAAGCTAGTCATCAAGTGAATGGCCGTCAAGTTGAGGGGAGGGAACAATTAGCTCACGGGGGTTAATCGCTTGGCAACCCTGGGCATTGAATGCTGCTGAAAGATGGGCATCAAGTGCCTCTTGGATATGGGCATCAAGTGTTGCTTGGACATGTTTTGTTTTAATTGTTTTAAGATGAGGAAATGATTGTACACTTTTTATTATATGTTTGTTGTGGTCGTGGTCCTTTATTTGACCTATTCGGTTCTTTCTGTTTACGCTTGCTTTGAGATGAATTCAAAAGTTAAGGTTAGAACGATTGAGTCTATCTTTAACAAGTGTTCCATTTGTGTTCAAACTTAACTACCCTGTTCTCAAAAAATTCTACAGTTTTAAAGGGTATAGGCCACAACACTTTGAACATACTTTATACTTTGAAAATAGGTCATGCTACAACTTTTACTAATTTTTTTTTTCTCTATTCCTTGTACAGGGTCATTGATGTTGGCTTCTTCGACAACGTGTCTATTATCCATTCAAATTGATGGGCCCACTTATCATTAAAATTTGCACCATCTCTGGTGGGTAGGCTGATGGTGATGTTGAGTGTTTGAAAGAAGTTGGCATAACCAACATCTTTTGTCCATTGTACTGCAAGCCTTCGGCTTCTTCAATCTCCATAATCTTAACATGATTGCAATCAAGGAGAAATACCTCATAGTCTTCCGTCTGCCAATGAAAACTATTGAGGGAGTTTGTCTCATCATTGGAGCACGTTTGTAGCTGCAAGACCCCTTCATCATTAGAATCTATGTTATCGCAATTCCCGTTCACCGAGCATTCCTCATCTCAATCCAAATCTGATGAGTAGGATGAGTCTGCTTTCTCATTAGCCATCTAATTCTTAAAATCTATAACATACTTCCGTGCTTTTTGTCACTGACCGCGTAATTCTTCAAATCTATGACACACTTCTGTCCTTTTTTCACTATGCAATTGATTCTTCAAATCTATGACATACTTTTGTCCTTCGTTTTCATTGGAGATCAATTTTTTTTCCAGTTATGATCGACTTTGGCTACTATCAACCAACCCCGACCCAATACCGCATCATAGGCCTTCTTTTTTAATGAGATGACTAGAAAATTCAACAAAAAGGGTTGGGTTCCAATAATTACCTTTTGTCTCATTAGTACACCTAGTACCTTAATGCCATGTTGATATGCTCTTACGAGTTGGAATGGCGGAGGTCACAGTTGGATTCACAAGCCTCTTCCATGTCTCCTCTAGAAGAACATTCAAACTAGAACCACCATAGACTATAGTGTTTGCCAAATTCTTGCCAAGAATTTTCATATGCATAACTGTTGGTTGTTAAGCTAGGTTCATCGTTAGGAGCATAGGATCGATCACTTAGTCACCTAACAAGGGTGGCTTGGCTATTGGTTCATTCTTCTATTTTGTGATATCCTTATCACTTGATGTTAGGGGCACCATTGCTCCATGTTTAGACCAATCTCTTGTATTGTAACAATTAGAGCATTTTTGAGTTCTGGATTGCTTTGCAATAAGTCAACTATCTTCACAGGTATTATGGTTTGAAGACATGTGAAATAGCTTTGTTGGACTCTAGTATGCTCAACACTATACTTATATGTTAATCAGAGGGAAGCCATTCTTCGACCATGGCCCTCAACTTCCACCCTTGCTTTGGCCAAGCTTTCCTTCTCTATACATGAATTGTGGTAATTAGATTTCTGCACTTGTTCTTTGGTAATTGCCATAAATTCCTTGCCCTTATGTCAATCATATTGACATTGGCTTGCTTTGGACAACTTGCCATCGTTATGGTTTGTGGGCCCACAACACCTACAAAGATGTCGAGTATAATATTGGTCAAGGCAATATATTGCACAATGGTCTCCCTCATTGCACTCACAACACTCTGTGATTGGCTGTACTTCAGAGTCATATGGAATCTGATTCCCACCGCCACTATTATTCCGTCTTCAATAATTTTTTGGTTGCATTGTGAGTGGTGTCGATGGCTCTCCTTGTGTGAATAATAGTTGGCTGCTCTTATTCCACAAATTGTACGGTCTATCCTTTATAAATGCCTTGTAACTTGAAAAATTTCGCACAAAAGATCCTTACCTTCATTCCTGCCATCTCTCTTTAGTCCCTTCTTCATTTGGAGCTTGTCTTTTCTCAAGTCTAGCATTGATCTATTATCATTGTTATTATTGGAGTTATGGGCATCTTCGCATCCTTTCGAGCCCGAGGATGTCTTTTTCTCACTTTCAATGTCCATCTCTCGTTTGTAAGCATATTTGTAAGTTGAGGGCAAGACCACCAATTTTTTCTTAGTGAGGGAACCAACCCTTCAATGAACCACCTATTTTTCAACCCATCGGCTGGTTCCTTCTCAAGTTCACCAAGCAACTCCTTGAGTCTCCTATTGTAAGTCCAAACTATCTCGTGCTTACCTTGTCTATTGTTGTTGATATCACCCCTCATGAGTTTGAATTCCTTTCAAATGCTTGCTTGAGTGTTGCCCATGCTGCATTGTTAGTACTTGATGCAGAGGTGTACCAACTGATGGCCATTACTCAAAGTGTAGTTGGGAAGCATCTTAACCACACACGAGCATTTGTCTACCCATTGGTAGTCTAGATTGTGATGCTCCTATGGCATTGCCATCCCAGATCTAATGATTTGTCACCAATAACTTTTGGCAACTTTTGCTTTTCTAGATATGGAGTGGATGGGGTAATCATGGCTCTGTCATGGTTGTTAAAATACAAGTCTCCCTCTTAAGAAGGTCAATGTTAGACATTCCTCTACTTTCTTAACACTATCAGACATGTTCCTACGTTCGACCCTTCCTTCGGTAGGGATCCTTAGACTATTTTACACATTGTCATGTCCTTTTTTGTGCGTCTGCCACGAAATTGTCATTCATGTTGCCTTGGACTTTCATGTTCCCTTGCATTACCCTCACCCAAATTAGTTGACAAGGTCCACACTTTCTTTCTCTGGAAGGAGCTAACCAATCTCTACCCACTCCTTACGGCAAGTGGTGTAGGATCCACCAGTTCTAGCTGAACCCTTTCTTGGTTTCAGATTTGGCTATGGTTATGACTTCTCACACTTTGACCTTGGATTTCCTTTAGGTTTTTGCTTTGTACTTCGCTGGACGGATTTATAAGCAGGCAACCTTTGTCTTCTTTTGTGTTGCTCTGCAAATCAAGTAGATCATTTAACTTCTTGGTCCCCTTCATGAGTGTCTCTCTCTCCTACATTGGTTCAGAGTCAATAGCTTGAATTATTGCTCGTATGCATTGGTCCTCTTCTTCACAAACTCTTTGGAGCATCATAATAACTTTTGTCCTTGTGCTTCACAGTTATGTTTGGCACAAAGATTTGTGAACCAAATTCAACTTGACCTGATGTTCTATAAGGTAATGATGCCAAATGTAGTGTGATTCATGTCTACTGAGATACTAGACCATCACAAGCAGCATACACAAAGCAATAATCTGAACAATAGCAACTTCTGTTCATAAAAGATAAGTCTATACAATTCACATAGTTTAGGGAGGCCCTAATACAAGTGTCCTTACCCTAATGTATCTTTTTCTATATATAAGATAAATGACATATGATTGGTGGTTGACAAAACCATCAATACCTGGGCATAACCAACAAGAGTCATTACAAACTATTTAAGGCCAAAAATACAACCACATAACTTGTTGGCAACAAAAATATGTAATTATGCTAATAACCATGACACTACGAATGTTATGGTCTACAACGACATCTTGTTTGTGGGCTTGGTGATGCAAGAAGTAATGCAAGACTTGATGTGGTGCTCAATATCTGTGTGCATGTGAGGCTAGTAGAAGTGCTACTGAAGCCATGCAAGTGTCTTGGTAACACTTAAGTGTCTTGTTGTCTTTGCATAGTGTGCTCCTAGATGAGTCTTTAACAAGGTGTGCCATTAGGATTAGGAACAAAAAGGTGTCCAAGGTTGTAGAGCTTCTTGTTGGACATGTGTAATTCGCGAACATGTTCACCCTGTGCAAACACAATATAGGCTTTTTCAATATCATGGTTTGTTGAGTAGAGAGATACCCAATTAGAGAAGTTGTGGCCGTGTGTGTCAAGCATTGTGATGAATGTTTGTATTGGGGGTTGGCTAAGGCATTCGGCTGCCTTATTGTCTTTTCCATTCTTTTTTTTGATCACCATATGGAACTGTTGCAAATAAGTCATCCACTTCATGTGTCGCCCATTCTCTAGGTTGCTTTGTGTAAGCATAAATGGAAGTGGCTAATGATCAGAATGGATGATTCTCCTTATCCAAGATGTAGTGGTGCCATTGCTTAACAGCTTGTATGATGGCATACAACTCTTTTTCATAGCTGGAGTACCAATGAACTGTGTTGTCGAATGTCTATAAGCGATATGCAACCGAATGTCCATGATGTGTGAGTACTATTTGGAGTGCATAATTTGATGCATCAGTCTGGATCTCAAAGGGATGGACAATGTCAGACATTTCCAAAATAGGTGTTGCACAAATGGGTTGCTTGAGCTCCTCAAAGGCATGCTATTATGCAAGTATTGAGGGAAACATGATCTTGATGTGCATGATCTAGTTGAGAGGCCGTGATATGAGCGAGAAACCAAGAACAAACCTACTTTGAAATTTGGTAGTCCAAGAAAACTCTCCAATTTTGTGAGATTTTGCGGAGTTGGCCAATCTTGGATTATGTTGATCTTCTCTAGATCTACATGGATGCCTGCATGATTGATGATGTAGCCCAATATTGAATCTTTGTGATGCTGAATGTACATTTTGCTAAGTTGGTTTGGAAGTTTTGTTTGCGCAGTGTGTTTAAGATGCACAAGATGTGCTCTACATGCTCCTCCTAAGTCTTGTCAAAGATGAGGATGTTATCCAAGTAGACAATGGTGAAGAAGCTAGTGAAGCACTGGAGTAGGCTGTCCATGCTCATCCTAAGTCTTGCTGAAGATGAGGATGTTATCCAAGTAGACAATGATGAAGTAGTTAGTGAAGGTGCATGAATGTTGTTGGTGCATTGGTCAACCCGAAAGGCATTACCAACCAGTCACACATCCTTGCCTTGTTTTGAATGTTGTCTTCCAGACGTTTTCAAGATGGATTGGCACTTGATGATTACTTGACTTCAAGTCCATCTTGGTGAAGTATTTGCACCTCGGAGCTGGTCCAAGAGGTGTTGAACACAACTATCTACTGAGAGGGGGGTGAATCAGTAGATCAGCTAAAACTAGTTCTTTAACTTTTTAATGAAGATACAAAACATATGCATATCAAAGAACAAATGTAGAGAGCACATACATACACAAAAGCACAGTACACTAGATTTATACGTGGAAAACCCAAAGGGAAAAACCACTGTGAGAATAGCTGCTAGAATCTACTGTTCTAATCCAGCCTCTTAGTTAAATCACCTTACTGGCAAAACCACACTGGTTACATTCAAGGACACCTATCCTTAGGAGACACCAATCCCCTAACTGAGCACCAACTCAATTTAACCTTACTGGTTACAAGATTTAAGGGCACCAACCTTAAGGAGACTCCAATCCCCTAACTAAGCACCAACTCAGTTTGTCTGATGGCACCAACCAATCAGAACTATGGAGCTACAACTCCAGCATACAAGATAGATTCACAAGTGAATCTAGTTCAGTTTCTTTTCTACAAATCTAGTCTGTAACTGCTCACTCTCTGCTCATTCTCTGTGTGCTTTTTCTTTCTCTCTGCTCAATCTTTGCACATTCTCTGTGTGCTCTTTCTTCCTCTCTGCCTCACTCTGTGTCTAGCTGTCTTTCATTTTGTGTCTGCATACATCCTAAGTTGACACCCTTCAAATTTTCTCCGATGGCACTTTTCAGTTTCAACAACAGCAGCGACAAGCCATTTTCTTTATCTGCGTATGCCTAGATATGTTCTGTTCAGACACGGTTCATTCCTCCTTTTTCTTTTGCCTTTTTTTCTATCTACATGTCTCTAATCGACAATGTTTTTCACAATCTGCATATGTCTCTAATTGACAGCATTTGACTCACTCTCAAAATTGTGATGGCAGCAGCAGCAATGACGACAAAAAGCTCATTACAATGTTCAAGATGTCGTACATGTATAGACAATGAAGCTTAGGGTTTTCTCTTTCCAATTGCATTCACACTTCAGTTGCAATTAACCGGTTCTCATTAAAAGCGATTTTGACTTATGCCCTTTCCCATATCTCGGTTTATGCATCACATTGCAATGGTCAGAGCCTTTTTTTATTTTTGGCAACTGTTGGATTCTGGTCATAACTATGCTGCTTCTTTAATCGAGGATTGATCTTGAGCTTCGTGTAGACTTGAGTTCACCGTCTGTCTGGTCATGTCTTTAATCTAGGATTATTCATCTTGTCTTTGGCGCCAATCACTGTCTGTCTTGCACTGTCAGGTATTTCCATTTTAAAGCAGAATCGTCGATCTCTCTTGCATTAACCATCGAGCTCTTTCACGCATCTTGATATCTTCTATATGGTTGGTTCGCTTTCGCTCCTTTTGATTTGTTCGAATATGCTCGATCCATAACTTTAGTCAGACGTTAATCTTTGGTAGATTTGACTATATCTCGCTTGTCATGGCATTCATGAGAGCTTTCGCTCCGATAGATCTTATTGGACTTGCTCGGTCTTTAACTTTGCCACTGTGCATTAACCTTCGAGCACTTTTAAGGCTTTGTATCCACTCGCTCCGTTGGATCATCTTAGTCCTGATTTGCGTATGTTGTTGGATCATCAAGGATGCTTGCTCTTTATGTTGACTAGATCATTAACCTTCAACATGTTGACTTCATCTTGCTTCTTTCGGCGTCTTTGAGATGCTTCCCCTTCGTCTATCTCTTCAGACTTGCTCGAACTTTAACATGTCCCCTTCAGGACAATTTCTGCGGACTTTTTGTCCGGGTCCCCTTTTGGCACTTTTGTTTAGGACACATACTCTTTGGGGCTTTGCAAATGTACCCTTCAACTTTTTTGCAAGGGTCCACATACCCTTCGGCCTTTTTAAAGACTACCCTTCGGCTTTTTTGCAGGGGTCCACATAGCCTTCAGATTTTTTGAAAAGATTCATTCGAACTTTCTGCAATGATCCACTTGCCCTTCAGAACTTTTGCAAACTACCCTTCGGCCTTTCTAAAAGGGTTCACATACCCTTCAACTTTTTGCAAACTAGCCTTCGGCTTTTCTAAAAGGGTCCACATACCCTTCGGCTTTCTTGCAGGTGTCTACATGCCCTTCGGAACAATTTCTGCAGGGTTTTTGTCCGAAAGATTTGTCCTTGCCAATATTTTCGAAAGAATTGTCTTTGTCAATTTTTCCGAAATAATTCTTCTGAAAGAATTCGTCAAGACCATTTCGGGTTCTTCATTCAGCATGACTTATAGACTTGGAAGAAGTAAAGTCATCTTAGAAACCCGATCAACTCTTCCAGACCCATTCGAGTTTTCAACTTTGCTTATCTTATTAAAAATGAACTAAGTAAAGTTGTTGCAAAACTCCGATCAACTCACCTAGACCCATTCGAGTTTCTCACATTGCTTAACTCATAAACATGAGAGAAGCAAAGTCACTCCGAAATCCCGATTATCTCTTCCTTGACCCATTCGGGTTTTCCACATTGCTTATCTTATAAACATGAAAGAAGTAAAGTGCTTCCGAAACACCGATCAACTCTTCTAGACCCTTTCGGGTTCTTGAGACAACTTGACTTATAAAAATGAGACAAGTCGTTGCATAAACCCGATTAACATTGCTAGACCCATTCGGGATCTCGGGCCAACTTAACTTATAAAGTTGAGAGAAGTAAAGTTGTTCTGGAATCCCGATTTGTAGTACAAGACCCATTCGCGTTCTCAAGATTGCTTTACTTATTTTATAAGTAGAAGCTCTTCACAAACCCAATTTACTCCACAAGTCTGTTCAACTCATCCTTTGACATTAATGCATGATAGCACATTCATCCTTTGACATCAATGACAATATTACAGACATCAATTACTCAAATTGCCAACAGTTGTCATTGCATGATAGTGGGAATTGATTCTTAGTCGTTATCTTGTTGAGTGTGTGACAGTGAATGCACAAGCTCCATGTGCCATTTTTTTTATGTGCGAGGACTATCAGGCTACCACAAGGAGTAGAACTTGGCGGCTTGATCTTGCTTTTATGAAGATCTTTGATCTTGTGTCGGACTTCATCATTCTCCCAAATGGACCTGCGATACAATGCACTGTTTGGAAGAGGGGATGTTGGGACCAAATTGACTTGATGTCTTACCACTCAATGTATTGGAAGGCCTTTCGATTATATGAAGATGTCCCCATATTGCTGCAGTAACTAGTTAAGTTGTAGTGATGATGATTGCGTGGCATGTCATGCTGCCAATGTGTGAGATGAACTTGCAACATTGTTTGGCTAAGACCAAAGTGGGTTTGGTTGTTGCAGGTGACTCCAAGAAGTTGAAGAAACAATCTTTGGAACAATCAGTCCACCACTGCGACTTGGCTTTATTTGTATCATCTCGATCATACAAATATAGTCTTCCAAGTAGATTGTCACAAACCTATAGTGGCACAAACGTCACAAGCGATTGTTCCTCCATGGGCTTGACTGCATACTTGAAAGTGCATTGTCATCAGACTTGGATATCCATCCCTTGCGAAATCCATTTCATACTATATGGGTGAGGATGTGCTTTAGTGTTGAGGCCTAGGCCCTATATTGTATCTTGTGTAATAATGTTCTTTTGACTGTCATTGTCAACGTTGACATGAAAATGCTGTCTCAAACCTAGAACTTGGTGTGAAAGAGTTGTTTTTGTTTTCAGAGGTGTCTATGGTAGTGGTGTTGGCAGTCAATCAAGCATAGACAAGTAGCATTTGGATTAGTGTCATCCACTTGTGCAGGGCTTAATGTAGACTGCACAATTAAGGATTGTTGTGTGTGGATTTCAGAATCATTATGTGAGCTTGTGCAATGTTGGTGGCATCACTTATCACCTTGGTTAGTTCTACCTTTATTTTCCATAGAAGGCATTGGGGGTGTTGCATGGCCTTCTTAGCTTGTTCTCCATTGCTTGACATGTTTTGATTTTGTGGAGAAGAGTAAGATACTGCATTGTGCACGAGCTAGCTCTTGTGTTCAATGTTGGATGAAGAGGAGAACTTCTGCTTCATCTTTTCCTTGGCATCATTCTTGGCGGAATTGTGGTAAGCTTGCTCCACATGTCTAAAGTCAAGAACTCCATCTTTGCATAAATATAAGGTGAGAATCTGTTGATGTACTTTGTCACGTTATGTTACTCTATCAAGCCCTTATACAGACGTGCAGTGTAGTCATGGAAATATTACGTGTAGACTTCAACCGACTGCTCCTTATGCTGACGCAATTGCTGGAACTTGATGTACCCATGCTCATAGTGCACGAGGGAGTAATACTCATCACCTTCTGCTTTATCCTTTCCTTGGTATCGTTCTTGGTGGCATTGTGGTAAGCTTGCCCCAACATGTCGGAAGTCAAGAAATCCATCTTTGCATAAATATAAGGTGAGAGTTTGTTGATGTACTTCAGCACCTTATGTGACTCTATCATGTCCTTGTGTAGACGTATAGCGTAGCCATATAACTCTGGTGTAGACTTAAAGTGATTGCTCCTTATGCTATTGTATTTGCTGGAACTTGATGTACCCATCCTCATAGTGCTAGAGGGAGTAATACTTATCCTTCAAGGTGTAGATAAATGACTTCCAAGTCTGAATGGGATCCTAGTCTTTCTTTCATTGAATGCTAAACGTTTCTCACTAGTGGGACACTAAAATGCACATCTTTAACACTAGAGACTATATTCTCTGTGTCAATGAAGCAATGGATGGATAAGTAGGCCTCAACTTGTCGAATCCAACTATTTAGTGTTATGGTGTTGGTTTCAGCTTCGAACATTGGAATGTCTAGATTGACTTGCACTAGGGACCTAAGCAGTATGTTGTGCGATGTTGCAGTAACACACAGAGGTATTTCAAGGCTATAAAAGTGATGTACAATGTTGTAGGATGATGTGTAGGGCTTGGAGTTAAGAAGATGTTTTGCGGTAGTCTGCAAGGTGATGCGCCAATGCGTCAAGGTACTATGAGACTCTATGCTTGGCACGAGATGTCATAAAGGTAGGAAGCTCCAAGTCTTAAGGAAGAGTGAGTGGACATGCATGGCTGCACACAAGTCAAGGCACCATCGCCATTGGATTGGGTAATTTAATGGGGAAAGGTCTCAGCAGCATAGGAAGCATTGCAAGAGATGCATAGCATTTGAAACTTTAGAGGTTAAACTTGGCAGTGAGCAACGACATGATGAAGCAACAATAAGATCAACACAGGACAAAGAGGGCATTTGAAGTCGAGGACATGGTGTTTGTGTGGTTACAACCATTTAAATAGGTCATTTTGAAGGAAATAGTGAAGCAGAAGTTGCAGCCAAAATATTATTGGCCATATAAGTTGAGAGCCAAGGTTGGGGAAGTCGTATATGCATTGGACATACCAAACAAGGAAGGTTGCATAATGTTTTTTGTGGGTCATGTTTGAAGATAGGAGTTCATATTGTGCGACATACAAAATTGCCTATCATAGATGAAGAAAAGTTTGTGTTGGAACCCGAGTGCGTTGTGTATGCCAAAAATTAAAATAGATCTACAACTTATCTTAGTAAAATCCAACATCGGATAAGGTAATCAACTAAATGCATTGCAATACATGTTTATATCGTGAGTATGACCAAATTGGATCCACTATACCTAACCAAGGGATATCTTACTATAGAACATGAAAGGAGAGAGTTCCAAAGCCTATAGGAAAATGACACTATATAATAACCCTAGCTAAGTCTACATACATAAAATAAAAAACTAATATGGTGCTCACCATAGCTTGTGGCACAAATGGGGGTAATATCAACACAAAACAAGCAAAGAAAACACTACTCAAGTCAATGTAGAGGTATTCCAAGCTAGGAGAAATACATTTGAACTATTATTTATAACAATATCTACGTATCAAATGATTTAACAAAATTAGAGACACTTACCTTCGCAGTGAACCCATTTGAGTCTCAATGTCTCCTTGGGCCAATGGTGCTTTGCAAGAGGTTGTTGTAGATTGTAAGGATCACAAGGATAAATCAACTATAGGCTACAAGAACTCTCCTATGCATCCAAGACTTCCACAAGATGAATGCTCTACTTCTCCAAGGCAAGACCCTAAGCAATGAACTTCTCAAATGATAGAATAAGCAGAATTGCGAAATATAATGATGTGAAAGTGAATGTTCCTCTTTATTGGATTGAAATGAGCCTTGTATTTATAGCAATGGATAAGCCTTAACCCTTCCGGAATTTAAGCCGATCTTTAAGCCAACAAGATCGGCTAGCTCGACCCCGTTGGTTGTAAAGGGTTATTGTTAGGCCTCAAAGTAAGTTGCCCAGGTTGACTTAGTTCTTTAATGTGCGCTTAATCCTTTCTAACAAGATAGGCCTAGCCGGCTTAGTAGAAAAGGGTGGCGTTTGCTTAATTAGGGGCTATTGAAAGGACAAATGCTTAGGGAAATGCGTAAATGGGTTTGGACTGCTTGGGGAGTTGGATAAGTAGGATTTAATGATAGAGTTGACCAACAATCTTGCGAAGAACCAATGGTCTGCCCACCCCTTTCGCGGTGCACCCTTTAAGGCGTGCATTTAGAGAGATCGAAACTCGACAGGCTCCTGCAAGAGAGAAAGCGTCAATAATTGATAAAGTTTAAAAATATTGTGTATATACACATTGTTGGGAACGAAGTTAGAAAGCTGCGAAACTTGGATGTGTGAATGTTCTAGATCAAGTTGAAGGGTCAACCAACAAAGGATGTAACATTGGAACAAGCATCCAAACCTTGTACATTGTCTAAAAATGTACCCAAAATGTAAGGGGAGCTTGAGGAGTAAAAGAAAAAACCCCCCCATTCTCATTCATATGTTTTTGTTAAGTAGTAGTATAGGGTGTGTTGGTTAGAACTTTATTTTATGATGAGTGGTCTTGAGTTCCATCATCCCCACATCCTTTGCATGTATTAAATTCCATGGTGCAAATTTTTACACTTGGAGTCTCGTAGTACCACTCTAGGTTGAGTGCGCTTAACTTTAGAGTTTTTACTATCTTCAAGGACAATTGTAAGGGGGAGGCATGTTGTGTACCTAGTATGTTATAGGATGTTTGCCCCTCAATTAATCTTTAGTCTCACCCTTATTATTAAGATTTTATCTTTTGGGTACCTAGAGTTAGTGAGGGGTTAAGTCATGAGTTAAGTAGGGTTTGTCATGGTTTTAATATAAAAGGTGGAAAACCCTAAATAATGTATCTTTCACCATTTCAAATTCTAATACAAGCAGTCAACTGCTATTCAGCTCATGTTACAGATGGATTTGCAGGTGCAGTCCACTCTTATGTGAGCAGATGCTCCCATTTTTTTTGTTTTATCTGTTTACTTACTTTTTTTTTGCAGCTTTGTTTTCTTTGTTGTTATTTGGAACACAAGAACATCATTTCATCACAAATGATTGGTACCATAACATTGTCAATGAGCATGCAGTTGAGGCACAAAAACTAGAAGATGAAATTCATGATTGTGAAACACTAGAGTTGCAGGGTGGAGTGAAATTTCACTAGACAATGACTATACAGTATTTAAAGAGTGGATGCAGATGCATACATTTTTGGAGGCTGGAATGAAAAAGAAGACTAAAGAGTTGGAAGTGGCAGCAAAGAAGGCTGCTAAATTGACGTAGCAAGTTGTTATTTGAACCAACAGACGGCTGGTCATAATTCAACCTATGATAGGATCTTCCAGAGATGAAGTCTAATGCCGATCAACTAGAGCACACCAAGGACAAGTACTCTTTAGAGGTTCCCAAGCTTGAAGTAGTTGATAAGGAAAGGGATACGTTGCAGACTAATTGGTCTGACAATGCCAGCAATCTAACACATTGGCAAATTGTATAGGAAGCTACATGAGATTAAGTGCTACAAGCACTTATTTCATCTGGTTCAGCATCCTGTCAGAATCTCTCTCTGTGGTACCATCCAGTACCCTATCACCATTGCCCTCGCTATTACCTGCTTTTATAGTTTTTGAGGCTATGCCCGTTGTTGGCCAGTTCTATCATCTAATCCAACAGCCACATCTTGCTCTTAATCCAGTTCTTGGCTTGCTTACCAGCCCTCTTATTTTATTCTGTTGCTTCCTAGATTTAGTCTTAGAGAGTTAATTGTTAGTTGTTAGAGTGCCGTATAGTACTCCTAACTAGCTACTATAACTTGCGTACTTGTGAATCCAATTGACGTACTTTAGTCATTTGTGGACATCGAGTGCTCAGTTTTTTTAATTAGAATACAAAGATATTCTTTGCACCTTGCAGGATCAGTCACAGAAACTGTTTTGTGTTATAGTCTGTTCTTGAGGCTTCACCCTGGTTTATCTTTCAGGGCAAGCAGTGCATTCATGATGAAATAAATATGTGAAGGTTTCTCTCTAATGTCCTGTAAAATATGCACACAAGCACACAAACAGTTCTAATAGCTGATTGTAGGTCTCCACAACTATCTTTTAAGCTGGATACAAATATGCCCATTCTCCACTTTGATGGATCAAATAATGTTGAGAAGCTTGATGTATTGCTTCATATTCTATAGGCATACTTTCAAGCTCAACAATTCACTGATGCTCAGAAGGTTATGGTGGCTTAAGTTGATATTAATGACTCGCCACTAACTTGTTGTCAGGCACATGTAGCAGCTGCCCAATTCCCTGCAATCTGAACTTGGGAGCAGTTCAAAACAACTATATGAGGGACATTTTATCCACTCTTTTAAGCTGGATACAAATATATCCATTCTCCACTTTCATGGGTGGGTTAATGCTGAAAAACTTGATGTATGGCTTCATATTCTAAAGACACACTTTCAAACTCAACAATTCACTGATGCTTATAAGGTTATTCTGGCTTAAGTTCACTTTAAGGACTTGCCGTTAACTTACTGTCAGGCACATGTAGCAGCTTCCCAATTACCTCCAATCTGAACTTGGGAGCAGTTAAAAACAGGTATGAGAGGGAGATTTTATCCACTCAAATATAAAGCTGAGTTAAACAAGAAAGGGTTATGTCCTCAGAAAACCACCGGACAAAACAGTCGGATGTATTGATCGGTTCAATACCATGTCAACCAAATCGGAGGTACATGATTCAGATTACATGATTCACATTACATAGCTTAATTTGAGTTTTGTTGGCAGGTTATGATTGCATATTTAGAGTGAATTGGATATCTTGAATATAAATTCATTGGATCAAGATTTTCAATATGCTCTGGAGATTAAAAGGAAGCTGCAAGAAAGGAAAGCTCCACAAACTAAGTCCACTTTCAAGCCATCCTTAAGATGTTTCTCTGTTTTTACTCTCTGCAATTCATAACATATTTCTTCATCTGATTCTAAATATTAGTCAAATCAAAATTCTTCATATTCTCTGCACAAAAATAAATTAATGGTAAGAATTACAAGAAATATTGTAGTGATCATAAGATCCTGGCCATTCCATTTTCTTATGTTTTCTTAAAGGTCTTTCATGAAAAATCATCAACAGTTGAGGAGAGAAATTAGGCTAGAGCAGTCAGTTGAGCACCCTATTGTGTGCAATAGTTCGAAAACATATAATCCATGGTTAAATTGGCTGATCATTACTAAAAAAGTAAAGAGGTTCTCCTCCCACACAATTGTCATACCAAGGGCACTTTTAATCCGATGCTTTACATGAGCAACCTTAACTAGTGGGCTGTGGATATTGTTCTTAGGTGCACCGTGCCAACACTCCTCACAACCATTGTGTTTTTTTGTTTTTGTTTCGAGTCTGGTTTCTTCTCAGTGTATTAATGAATGAGACTCTTTTCAATTCAACTGCGTAAGAATGATTCTGCCTCATGTTTTGGATCCCACTATGTGATCCATCTTTTAGGGAATAATTAATGAAGCCAATGGAGTTTCGGCTCATATGAAGATTTCTGATTTGGTTCATATTTAGAAGCAGATGAAGCAATATGTTATGAATTGGATCCATTCCCTATATCCTGAAGATGGATCCAGTAGTGGGATCCAAAACGTTGGATAAAATCAATCATATGCAATTCAATTGAGAAGAATCTCAACCATTATGTTGTTGTCTGCTTGTTACCCGAGGGCAATAGGAGAGAGGATTGTTTTTTCTTCTCTGGGGTTGTACTGTTTGGTGGACCCCTGTTGGTTGTTTATAGGGAAAATTTGTCTTGTGGTAGCTTTTGTGTTTGTATTCACTTGAAAAGATAACACCCTGTGTAGGGTGATATGTATTTCAAAAGTCACAAGGTGGTTGGGAAATAGAGGAAATTCTATTTAGGTGTTAAGATGGAAAGGATGAAAACTTACAGTATGGAGCATAACTATAATCCTATTCAAGAGCCATTGTGGTGTAAATGTAAGACAATTTGTGCCCCTAGGAGCGGAAGGGTTGTGGAGGCATAAAGTTACATGCTCATATGGATAGCCGATGATCATCAAATATTATGGAACTTTGCAATATCTATAAGTAGATTGCTATTCTTCTAAACTCCTCCATTCGAAGGTCTCAGATTTTCAATCCCACTCACTCAGCAGTACATGAAGCACCACTTTCATAAAGTGCTTACGTTGCCTTGTCTTGAGTAGTACCACGTTCGTATAGTAGCTTGCATTGAGTTTAGTTGATGTTCACATGTCTTGCTTTCCTTGTGCATATCCCTTCCAGGCAAATAGAAATTGTGTTAAAACCATTGCTTCAGTAGTTGTCAAGTACTTCTGTGTACGTGTGTAGAATTTCAACTGACATTTCTAGTTAGTTTATACATTCGTACTTTGTGATATAACCATTTTCATGAGATGGAAATCCTTGTGTTTACATTATGCTTCATACTATGACATCTACGGATTGGGGATGTTAGGAGTGCTGCTTCGACTTCCTCATCAGCTCTGCTGGGAATATTTTATGCTGGTTGGGATCAATCCTTTTGGTCTATCAGCCTCACTATTCTCCAGAAGACATTATTTGGCTGGCACTTGGTGACAACTTCACTGTTCTTTCTTCCAAAGACAAGGAATTCTGGTTGTTCTCTCCTATTTCAATGTAACTCTATGAATTCATCCTTTTTGTCTACACTGGTAGGGATTTTGTATTGTTTTATGCTTTTTAGTTTTTACGCTTGATTTCTTTCTTTCTTGTATTTCTTTTTTTGTAAGAGTAGTTTTCTCTCTGGTTGCTCCTGTAGTTTGTTATTTTTGACTGATGCTATTCCTATTGACCTATCTGGTCGCTTTTCAAAATTCATGCATGGAGGTTTTCAATTTTGTTGTTGGTGTGTTGAGAAAGTTGAACAGGAATATAAAATCTTTTATTTTATTTACATCGCAAGGCATGAGGGGATAATGATATGCAAATTTGTCTTAATGTAAAGGAAAACCTCTTGCACTCCCAACACTGGACATGAGAGTTTAGAAATTTAAGGCAAATTTGATGATTTGAAGAAGTCAACTTTTCAATAGCGAATATTCATTCCAATGGCTATTTCTTATCTGACATAATAAGTTTAGAGAGACCTTTTGTCACTGCTCATAGCATATTCAAATGAGGAATAAAATCTTATTTTAATGGAATTGATATTTCATCTATGTATTTACAAGTTCGCCCTATCAATTTTAGAAGCTCAAACTTTGATAGTGATATACCCAATGGCAATAAGAATAATATAGACAATAATAATTTTGGTAGCTGAGAAATGACATCATAATAATAAATTTGGAAGCATGCATTGTTGGTATTTTAATGAAATCACCTCTGTGATTTTCAGCATTAGTAACTTCATTCTCACAATCAATGGAACAAAAGGGCATGTTGTAAAAGATTCACAATATATTCCTAACGAACTATGTATGTGACTAGTATCATAAACAAGCTACTGGAAAGGGTATGATTCATTGAGAAATAAAAATAAAGGGCGTAAAAAGTGTAGAATTTGAAAACTCTTCCTGATTAATTTACACACATTTCTTTCTTGTTACTAGATCCGTTACTTAACATAACTTCCCATCTGCGATCATAATGTTTTAGGGGAATTTCATGTGTTGCTTTTAGTTCTTCATTCATTTGCAATATATTCAAATAACTGAACATAGATTGTCTTAGCATGGTACATTTCTGTGTTTGTACTAAGTTTTCCAGTAGTATATGAACAGATGCTCTGGTAAATGAACCGTAATTCATAGCTTTTGATGGTGACTTTAATAACAATATTAGCTCTCTAGAGTCCACGATATATTATTCTAGGGATGCAGACTTGTGATGTAGGGGAGTTAAATATTTTTTTTCATGGATTCTGTTGATGCATGTCTTAGCTGGCTGCCAAAAAATTGTATATTGAAAAACCTGAATCTCAGAGTTCCATGTGCATTGTTCATGAGGTTTAAGGCTATTCAAACTCACATTACTAGATCAGAATTTATTTGTTGATTTTTTGCTCTCTATATGTCCCTAGCAGGCAATCCCAATTGTACAACAACAGTGGTGCATTATTACATTCTAAGGAGAAGGTTAATAAAAATGGGGGTGGGTGTCTTTACGTAGTAACTGAAGCTACATGATATGGTCTCTACAAATAAATTGCATTAGCAGATTAATATGATCAAATTATAAAGATATTACTTTTTTTATATATATTTAATGAGGGAATGTGGGCTCTCACCCGAGTTTAAACCAGATTATCCATTGATTGAACAGTCGATAATCCTAGCAATATTACAAAAAAGTTACCATCTGACAAATTACAACTCTCAGTTGGCCAAGACTAAAAACAAATCATCAAGAAAGCCCAACAGCCTAAAAAGGGCAGGACAAAAGTTTGAAGCTAAACTATAACAAAAATCTGCAGTCCTAACTAAAAACTCTGCCAAACTAAGACACAGAAAGAATACAGTGCTTGGATTTCAGTCCTTTAGGAAGGAATGATTTGAGCAACTTAGAGGGATTTGCCACCCGGAACCAAGAAGCATATCTGAAACTAATCTGCAAGTTGATAGAGGGAGCATTGGAATAAGTTGCATCACCTGCCAACTCACCCAAGACACCCATGTCATCCAAGTAATCCATGTTTCCAAACACGTCCAATCTTGTTTATACTAGAAGTAATATTTTTTTCAATAAGGGGTGTTTGTCAAGATATTTTATTTTTCTTTTCTTGAAAATTAGTTTTGCTGTTCCTTATGTTGCAGGTGAGGAATTCAGCTACTCGAACTCTCTTCCAATCTCTTAGCAGTCATGGGCATAAGTTATCAACTGATATGTGGGAGCATTGCCTTTGGAAACTTGTGTTTCCTCTTCTGAAGAGTGTGCGGCATTTGGTGAGTGATGAAATTGTTCCATTCTATGATGGTTGCATTCATATGAATTGGTGGAGAGTTATTTGTTTCACTCTATTCAGGATACACTCGGGCCCTATTATTCCTACAGGCTGCAACTTCTTCAAAAGACGAGTGGCAGGGAAAAGAATTAGGTATGCGAGGGGGAAAACCAGTCCATATGCTTATTCATCACAGGTAAATATGACAGAAATGTTCAATCTTGCTATAGAGATGTCTGAGGTTCTTCGCATCCACCAAGTCAATCTTGAGTGAAACAGTGCTAAAGTAGGGCTTTGTATTCTTTCTTATTGTTTGTATGAATACAATAATTTGGCAGCCGTAATACACAACAAAAGCAATGGGATGAGACCTTGGTACTGGTACTGGGTGGAATGAGTCGTCTGTTACGGCCTTTCTTCCCATTTCTTTGGACCTTAGACAATTTCACGAAAGGTGAGAGTCTATTTGAGCTGTAAAGTACACAATATCTCAAATTCTCATGTGATTATAAATTTGAAAATATATTTATAGCGCAAATAGTGAGAGTTTGGCAGGTTGGGAGTCGTTGCTGATTTTTATTCAAGAAAGCATCTTATGTGGAAGCAAAGAAGTTGCCCTTGCAGCTGTTAACTGTTTACAAACTGTCCTGCTTGCTCACTGTTTGAAGGTACACTATTAGAGGTGTATTACATATAATGTTAGGCATTCAGATCAATGCATTAAATATTTATCTTTTAGAAAATCTTTTCAAAATTTTTTGGGCATTTTATATCTTTGTCAAAATTTGATGAATATAAATGATTTCTACTTGGGATAAAGTTGCAGCGAATTCTTAATCTTCGTATTGCATTATATCTTGTATGCTTGCAAAGCAATTGAAAAATAATGATTATGCCCAACCTAAACCAACACATATTGTAGATAGAAACTACTTTTTTGTTAGATCTTTTTGCCCTTGAGTGCGAAAATATTTTTATTACAAGATTATAGTATTCTATGTATGACTACAAATTCCAAAGGAAGTCCAAATGTTTTAGAAACCTCCTTTCTGTATAGTGCTTCTCACCTCCTTTTAACATCTTTCTATAACAGCTTTGTTGAAGTTGAGATTGCTAATGCAGGGGAATATGCCTGTGGATTACTTTGAATCGGCATTTCATGTTTATGAAACTGTTCTACAAAATGGGGCTGAGTACCAAAGTAAAGTTACCAGTAAGGTCAAGCAAGAACTATTACGTAGCCTAGGTAATGTTTTGTTTATACCTAATTGTTTAAGGATGCTATATGAGAGTCTCGTCCTTTAGAAGTTATCAATGTTTTTTTTATGATTTTCATCTGTAACCATTTATAATTGTAATATTTTTTTTCCAATGGACCTTACAGCATATTATGTTGACAACTTTGTAGTCTGAATCTTTGAACAGGTGAACTTTATGTTCAAGCATTCAATATGTTTGATGCTACCCTCTATCTCCGTGTGTTAGAGCTTGTGGACTTGATGGCTAGGCATCCAAAAAGCATAACTGATAGCACTGTTATGGACTATGTATGATTAATAAATCGCTTGCAAATCTTGTGTACTTCAATTTTATTTTATGAAATTTTGGTTTATATAAATTACATTTTCATCCTTGAATTGTTTGAGCAAAAAGGATCTAGCTGATTGAGATATCATAATGTACACATGCCAGGGAAGCCTGCCTCCAGTTCAACAAACAGTGTTGGAGGTATTTCCTATGCTTAAGCCAAAAGATGGGAAACTATCTTCTATGTGGCCAAATCTTCTTAGAAAAATGCTATTTTATCTTCCAGCAGCTCAAGCCCATTTTGGTGATGGCTGTGCTACACTGGATGTCCACAATGCTTCAAGAGAACAACATAGAAGTGTTGGTGATGCCGGGAATGCAGAAATTGTATTTCCACATGGTAGTGGACAAGGTGCATCCAGTGTACAGTCAAAAATTGCAGATTTTAAAATGGCTTCTAAGGAAACTTTGCAGTTTGAAGGCTCCATTTTTCCTACTTCATCTCGTAAGAATTCTGTGACAAAAGCAAAGATTTACATATCTGAATTAAATGCTGCTTCTGTGGAAGAGATGTCTAATCATGTCTCAAGCCCACTATTTGCTGAAGGGATAGTTTCTGTCCTCCTTGACCTATTCTTACTGGTTCCTTTGGTAGAAAAACTGGATATTTCACCCGAAGTAATTGCAGCACTTGGAAGGTATGCAATCTGTTGAACTATTAGCATTTTATATGTTTACATGTAAACAGGAAATTATCCTCTATGCTTGGACTTGAAAAATACATAATTGTTATTTTTGAGTGCAATTCTATACTTCCAACTAACAGAAAATGATTTGCAAAATGGTGATCTAGTCCAAATAATTATTATTTTAGAAATAATTGTTGACTGTGAAAAGGTATTATAAAAGTGTTGTTCTAGCATTGTCTCTAAAGGACTAGTAAAAGGATTGGCCTTTTACAGATTTGGAGTGTCGCATAAAGGTAATAACTACTTTGGTGATCTTCTAAACTAAAGAGTAAGGTTTTACAAATCTGTTAATAGAAAAATAGTGGCAGGCCTTAGCTAGCTATTAAGCTCTGCTACTTGAACCATTCACAAGACCTGATGTCATTTAAAATTCTTGAAATATTTTGGGAAGCCTTTCCTAGTTATCTTCGATTATTGATCTTTACTAGAAAAAGTTTCTTGAATTTTCATTCTAGGAATCGGGCTTTCTTGGAAACATAAAGGTAACGACATTTTCCATCCTTGTGTGCCTGTGTACAAGCCTAAGAAAACATAGCTCATAAATTAGTGGAATCTTTAAAAACTGCCATATTCAATACTTTTATTTTCCTGTTCTTACCTATATACATGTCTTTGTGTATCCATATTTGAAATTTTTGAAGCTAGTTTATTCCTATCTAATGCCTTGTAACAATTATGTGTTTTGTGTTGGTGTGTCTGCTTCTACTAAACATGAAAGGACATATGCAAATCATATACCTACGGCTGTTTGTTTGTTTGTGTTTATATATAGACATACAGAAACACATACATTTTCCCTTATTTCCGAAGATTTAAAATACCCCATTTTTAAATTGTGCCACGTCTGTAAACCTTTTGTTTTTCATATTCTTGGGAATTATGCGAGACTTAATATACGTATGCTGTTTTCTCACTATGTTTCTTTGAGAACTCGGGACTGGTGGAGTTTCAAAGGTTATTTTGGATGTCGTGACATGCTTAAGTTTTCTATCTGTTTTCTTATCAACATGATCTTTCAAATCCATGGATGATTCAATGTTTGTCCCTTTATTTCATCTAACGTCCTTGTTATCAAATCACGTTTCACTATAAATTTGTAGATGATAGTCTGATGGTAGGGTCTCCAACTACTCAGGAAGAAGAAACCTATAAGAAAAACTTGGATATTTATGAAAATGCTGTTGTTCAGAAAATTAGCAAAGAGATGTAGATATTTTCTTTAATGAACCGAGGGAACTTCAATATATTTTTTGCAGGACTTTGGAGTTTGAAAGTTCTTAACTACCAAGTATCTACCTAGAAATGCCTATAATTGAGGGAAGGATGGAGTGTTTGAAGGGAGTGGTAGGTGAAATTAAAGAAACACTGTTAACATGGAAAGGAATATGGCTTACCTTACCAGGAAGAATTCAATTGTTTAAAGTTTGTATGTACAAGTAGTTCCAATACACATGTTGTCTTTATTCCAAGTGCCAAGTAAAATAGTTGAAACTGTTGTAAGATTACAAAAAATAATGTTGCAGAATAAAACAGAGGGAAAAAAGAAACATTTCCCCAGTAGTAGGGAAAAAATATGCCAGCCAAAACTGGATGGGGGTTGGGTTTGAGAACCATCAAGGTCATGAATTTGGCTTTCACAACAAAGATGGTATAAAGGGTATATAAAGAAAAGGCCAAGTTTTTGAGCAGAGTGGTTAGAGGGAAGTATTTGGATGGACAAGACGCTGAAGAGCTATTCACAATAGAGTTTCTTCCATATGGATCTTAGGATTGGAATTTTTTGAAAAGATGTATCCATTAATTAAAGAGAGCTTGAGATAGAATGTAAGGGAGGGTGACAAGGCTTTGTTTTGGGATGAGACCTGAATAGGGTCGGCTCCTTTAGCTGAAAATGAGGAGCATGTTGATCTAACGGTTTATGCAGAAAGAACTTGGGGTTATAAGGTAAACCATATCTCATATATTCAGAAAGAAAAAGAAAATGGAAGCATTTGGAATGGCCCCATAGTTTTGATAGAGATAAAATTGTAGTTTTAGAAAATGTTTTGAAAGATAACCCCCCCTTCAAGTATGAGATGTTGTGATCAGCTTATATGAGACAAGGCCAGATCAGGAGTCATATCAACTTAAAAGGCGTACGAAGAATTCTTTCCAAAAGTTGAAGGGGAAGGAAGGAAATCTCCAGCCAAGAATGTGTCGCTTGATTCAAGGGAAAATTCCTTTTTATGGTTATCAATTTTAGGTAAGCAATTGGAAAATGATACTCTCACCCATAGAGTATTTCATGACCCTTTTTAAGATGTCCTTTATGTAAGAGCAGCTCAGAAGATGGTGATCATCTGTTTCTGCATTGCAAGTTGGCATGGGCGATTTTTGAATATTCTTTAATAAGATGGATGTAGGGTGGGCTGGCCCGGAATCAGTAAGGAAGTAAGTATTCACTTTTCTAAGAAGCCTTCAAAATGGGGTTTGAAAGCTATTTGGAGGATAAATTCAGCCATTATAATTTGGAGTATATGGCTGGAAAGAAACTCTAGAATATTTAGTGAGAAGGAATATCCATTGTGGAAAATATGGGGGAAGTTAGAGGTTTCGATATCAAAATTAGTCAATACTTGGAAGCTTAGATCAATTAAGCAATTTGAATAAAATGAGTAAATTTGGAAACGATAGAGGCTGATTAATGATTTGATATTGGATTGGTGGGAATATGCTGAAAAACCTTAAGGATTGTGGAAGAAACCTCCTAGAGATTGGTTTAATCTCAATTTTGATGGAGCTGCAAAAGTAAATTGAGGATTGGTTGTAGGAGGGATCTTTATAGATGATGATGGACAACCTTTGTTATTGTTTTTAGACCACTTGGGACTGGATATCAATAATAAGGCAAAAATAATGGCTTGCGTAGAAGGAATAGTATTAGCTGAGGAAAAGGGATGGTAAAAACTTAAAATGTCGAAGGGAACACAATGCTAATTTTTGAAGTAGAAAAAATGGGCATTGCAGTGACTAGCAAATAATGTCATATAGAAAATTAAGATGGAAACAATGAATTTTGAGATCTCATACCAAGAAGGACAAGAACTATGGTGGTGGATCTAGTGGCCAATTGGGGGTTGGAAAAGTTTGGCAAGATGGTTTATGGTATAGAACTATATACCATAGATTTAGAACTCACTAGGACTTGGCGATAAATTGCGAGTCAAGGTTGAAATGATATATCTTCTGTTAAATCGTGAGACGAGAAAGGCAAATAAATCGCCAATTTTTGCCGAGTAGTTATAGGGATTACTCAACAAATGTCACGACTTTATCTCTGCAACTTTCCCAGGCACAATATAAAAACACAAGAATGAAAAAGTATGATTTTATGCTTATTTTTGTGTTTTTCTTTGCGTTTTTTCCTTCTGATTCACGAATATAGTGCACAGTCAGTGGAGCTAGAGTTTTCATGATTTATGAATCTATGGTCTCAAAACATAACTCATGGCTTTATTCTAGGATTGAACAGCAATTGCCTTCATGATATACTTGCATCCAGTGACATCTCCCTGTACCTTGATATGATGGTTGAATTCTAGCTATAGCTGATTTGTATACAAAACAGTAGCATGGGATTGTATTTGCATTTCTATACCTGCTCTTTCCCTTCCCGATCTTTGGTTTATACACATTATTATATTCTGATTGTTGAGGTGCCTCTAAGTTCACCAGATGCCTGAGGATTCAGACTATTGGAGTGATTAAATTTGACAGTGGTACATAGAGTCATAGAGTATTAATATACTTATGGCATTCTCTAAATTCATTTCTCATATCATTTAACAATGTTTTACATGTTATTTAAGTTTATTTTATGAATTTATATGTTTTTTGAAGTAGCAATTAAGTTACCAAGTAATGTCAAGTAATCGCTGAGAAACTCCCAAGTTCCGAGTTTGAGTCGACACTTTGGGCTGCCTTAAAGATATGCGCACTCAATCGTGCCTTCTTATGATTGAATCATACAGAGGAGAATGATAAAAGAAGAAAGAGTGTTATAGATATATGATGAAAGGTATTAGTTTTTTTTTTCCCCCTAATTTTCTAGTAGCTTGGAGCTTAAGAGAGTATATTTCCCTATGGGTGGAAAAGCAGATACTTAAATTTGATTTTTGAAATTCATATTATATTTCGGTTTTTCCAATATGGCTAGTTAACAGTAACATCCACTAGGAGTTGGCTTCTCACCAACAATTTTTCCACGTTTAGTGTCTTTTAACCCTGGGTGCCTTTAGCAAAAATAAATAAATCTAAATTTCCATATAGACCAGGTGATCACCCAACAAGATTTGGATACCAAAATAGTCATTTTTCATGAGGAAATAGCAGTCATGAAGTTCCTTTCTATAATGATTATACTCAACAGATTTCTTACGTAGTGCTTCCTAGGGTCTGCGCTGTCTCACATGAGTTTGTCCTTTCTCAAACTTGTGTAAAAGGTTTCTCTAAAATTCTAACTGGTGATATTTTACCTCCAATTTAAGTTTCTTACTCAGGTTTATATGTTTGCCACCACCCTC
Source organism: Torreya grandis (assembly GCA_037957365.1). Taxonomy (NCBI): domain Eukaryota; kingdom Viridiplantae; phylum Streptophyta; class Pinopsida; order Cupressales; family Taxaceae; genus Torreya; species Torreya grandis. The sequence goes on from JARHVA010005896.1 coordinate 761,512, forward strand.
CTCTTGGCTGTAGAAGTAAGGACTTCATACTATGAAAAGATGCTCAAATTTTGCGAAATGAATGTCATTTCTATCACTCTTGAGATATTTTCTACATGGACTTCCCAAATATTCAATTTTTTTAACAAAAGATTGCGATATATGATTTTCTTTGACTAATCTGAGCAATATGTCATGCATGTATCTGTATGTAAGATCATCTTATTCCAGTGAGATTATGACAGGATTGTAAGTGCTTGTGTGAGTTGTAGAAATGTTCTGAAATCGGGACTACGCAATAATAGGGGAAATTAACTTTATTTCTATTGTTCTTTTGCATTGAATTGATGGTTTTTAAGATGAAAGGCTGGGTTGTACAGCTATTGGCAGGTTTCTTAGAAACTATCCACATTAAAATTTCTTACGTATAAGATAGTTGGTATCCTTCTATGTTCAGAGAAGTGTATAAACGTAAATTCTAATAGTTTACAGAAATAAGGTCCAGCATTTGAGACCGTTGGCTGTTTTTGTTCCAATTCTGCTTCATGTTGGTTTCTATCCAAGGTATTAGTAGAAGTTGGCCCTAGAAGGATTCAATTAGGAATCAAGTGGTTTTTGTAGTCTACTAGTCCTATTTGGACTATTGGCATACTACAAAAGATCTCTCTTGAATCTTGCTGGGCACCATCTTAAGAGGTGAAGAATCCCTACTTCAGATACAAGTTTAAAAAAGTAATCCAACTTATGTGTTTCATCTGGAAACATCTATTTCTTCCCACAGCGAATTGCTTTAATGTGACTATTCACATATGTTATCATCTCTGCCATGTCATTCCCATTTCTTTCTCTATCATTACTTTCTGTCTAGTGAACCATACTATCATTAATTTCTGTCTTGTTAACCTTTCATTTAATCATTGCTCGCCACCTTGTATCTCTGCATTAGCAATCATTCCTATTAAGTGGCCCATCGCTTTGTTCTTTTCCTTATAAGCTAATGCCATATTCCAATCTGATTGCCATCCATCCATTCCACCTGCACTGTTTCCATATTATTTCGTTATTTAATTGCTTTCCTCATCTATCTTCAATAGTTCAGAGGTGAATCTTTCACATTGCCATATGCATTTCTTGGTTTTTCTGCTGCCATCTAAATGTTCTTAGTCTATTTACTACATACTTCCCACTTGTACTCACGTAGTACTCTCAAAGTCCATCATGAGCAATGAAGACAAGTGCGAGCTACGAGTTACAAATTTCTCAATCTGATCCTATGGATGGTCTTGCCGCTACAAACATTCAAATCTTGGTTATCTTTTACTCTTCTTTAATGATCCCCAAAAACCGAACCAGAAAATTTTCTTAGAGTTTGCTACGCATACCTACAATATACATGCCAAATCTTCAAGTCCCAGGCAACTTTTATCAAAGAACCAAATTATAGGTTTAGCAAGTATTTTCAGATAAGGTAAAGATTAAACATCTTAATCAGAGCTCAATGATATCCTAATTGTTATTGTTCACTTCCTTATTATGGTTACATGAAGTAATGCTACAGTTGATCCCCTGTTCCTTATACACAGCGTGCTTATTTCCCAACTCTGCTACAAGAGACAGACTGATACATACTAAATGATTCATAATGATCAATGAGTTAGGAGTTAGGTCAAATTGTACCCCAATTGTTTTGCTTCATGCCTTTCAAAGATAATGTCATCCTAATGATGACTGACTAGACTGTTCATGTATCCATTTGTATTATCATTAATGAATACTAAAGTTCTCAAACAGTCCATACCCGGTTCCTTATATTTCTCGAAATACCTTAATGCCTTGATTAGTCTCGAGTTTCAACAGTGATGGTAGTTGTTCTTCTACCCTTGCCAATGCAGCATGTTCTAGGACTGATACTACTAGGACTTTTAGTCCTACTGAACATCTTATCAGGTCTGATAACAACTTAATCATTCCTTTCTAATTCTGTTATACATTGTTTATTCTCACAAATCTCCCTAAGAATAATACCAGTTTTGTTTACAGTTAGGACCTCTTACAGTCTTAATCCTAGACTTCACAAGTCTATGGAGTAAGCTCAGTATGTACACAACAGTTCAGGGAAGAGGATGGCTACAGTGCCTGGACAGAGCAATAAGACATTTCACAAAACCATCACTTCCACTGTTGCATCATGCAAATGGTGTTTCCACAGTTCTTTCTCTTTATGCAACTGATATTCCATTTAAAGAAGTGTTCCTAAAAACTATTTAAACTATTGGAAACATGATTGTCATTGATGTCAAAAGGGACATTATGAGCATGCCATTGATGTTCAGGATAGAGTATTGTGATTTGACGATGTACAAAGGATCCTATCAAAGGTCAAGGATGATTGGAATGCTTGTGTGCATGAATGGAATTCATCCGGTTCTTCATATTGATCATCTAGACATTTTGGGTCTATGACAGGAAAAGATGAGAAGGCATTTTGCTGACATCACATGGTTGTCACATGGTATGAACGAGTATGATGGAGCTGGTCACATGGTTGTGATCACATTAGTCTCTAGTTGTTATGCCCCAGATTTGAAGACGTGATAAAACGTAGTTAAAAATATGGGGATGCAAAGTTGGCTACTTGGATAGAATTTACTAAGTTCCAACACTTAGCCAAATTTGCAAAAGGGTTCAACAGAGCCAAGTAAGCATATTGATGAGGTTAGTGTTCGCACATATGGAGGTGCCAGGACAAAATGATCATATGGGTCTGTTCATTTTTGTGTCTAGTTTCTATACGCTAAATCTCAGGGCATGCGATGTAGCGTGACAAAAGATATGCTTGAGCAAAGTTAGGCTCCTAGGTATTTTGACAGTGTTTTCCAACACTAGTCAAATTTGCAAATTGCAAGAAATAGCTGAATAGGCACTTTGATGATGCCATATCTTCCACATATGAAGGCTTTTGAAGCAAATGGATATATGGATGGAATCCCTTATGTAAGAGGATCTTATGCGCTAAATTACTGGTCATGCGACTAAACGCAACAAGAGTTATGCAGGTGCAAAGTTAGCCTTCTAGGCATGTTGAGATGGTCCCCATACTTTGTCAAATTTGCACAAGGTCCTACAAAGTTGTCACGCTTTTACAAAGATCATTTATGGGAATTTGCAAAGGAAACAAATAGAATATATGTTATGGGTTTTTCAAGAGCATCTTGAATGTATGGTTTGCAGGTTCAGATGAAGAGTGATGAGCCTAGAATTGAATTATCTTTGCTCTCGGACATGATAGCCTAGTATTGTTATATAGTTCTCAGAATAGCATATCATCACACCAATATCTCCAGAATTTCTGCTATCCTGTTGACAGTCTAATTGGATTATTGTACCAAGATACAGTCAAACTTCAACTTGTTCTTGACACACAGTGAATCTGCCCTCGAGTACATGACAAAGGATTGAACAATTATTTCCTTCTATCTAGCCATCTTTTTGCTGCATACAACACATGGAATGGTTTCATTCTCTTTCTTGGACAACAGACATACCTACCGTCCAATATTCAGCAAAACCTTATTCACAGAATGATTGCAATTGATGTATAATGATCTCATGAAGAAATAATAGTTATACATGAACATAACATTATGCAACTTACAGTCCCCATCTCTCTTATGGTTTCTGCTTGTATTTTCATTTTGTAATTTTCTGTTCATATGCATAGCAAAGCTAATTCATTACACTTAACAACAGAAAACCTCTAGTTGTTTCTTTTATTGGTGGCATAAGCACTTGGAAAAATTTACAAGAATAGTGCTAGCTTAGAATGCTATCAGGGACAACTGATCAGGTAGGGAGTGGTGTTGTCATCGTTGGAAAACCTCAATGATGACTCTCCACTAACCCCTATGTATATACTTCCATTCAATAAGCAATACAAGTTCATAGTCTTACTACAACTCATTTATTTTTTAATATAAGTTTTACTCATGCATCTTAAACGACTATGCACAGTCAACCATGACATAAACGTCATCTTTTTGGCAACCTGAGCAAAGATTCTGTATACTACAGGTAAGAATTTCATTATAAGATACAATTTTATTACAGCCATTAATTTCAGCCAGTTCATGACAGCGAATTAGTATACTGAATGAATGAGGTCATTTATTAAACACCTTGCTGTTCTAATAATAAGTATGCAGCCAAAGTCTTTACAGAATAATTTCATAATTCCAACCCTTAAACAAAAAAAAATATCACACTGGTCTTTAAAGAAGTAGTTAACACAACCAAGTCTGCCATTGTTCCTCTATATGCCTTTGAACCATTTCAAGACCAGCTGAAAATAAGTTTTTACCAGTCTTCCTTCAAGTTCAAGTTCTGAACAGCAAATTCCACTAGAACATAATTGTTTAAAGCAGAGATGCACAACTTCCAAAAGGATGGCGAGGCCATCATTGGAAAACCAAGGGGTTTCCAATGATGACTCTTCACCATTCCATTTGCATTTTTCTTATTCTATGCAACCTTTACATTGTTCAAGTACAATATCTCATCTTTTTTACTTATATTAGGTAGCAAGAGCAGTTTACAATTGAAACTACAAGATCAAGTGTTATATTACTCTTCTATGTTGCAGAAAAATGCTGCCCCACACCCCACCCTCAAAACCCTGTCCGGAAATGTTTACAGTACTGAAACACTTGGAAACGTCCACAAAAACACCCACTGCACCCTGGTACCTTGTCCGGTACAGAAATGCTTCGGAAGCATATTGGAAACATCTGGACAGGTGCCAGAAATGTCATGGACGTTTCCATCACATGCCCGGGCGCTTCCGCCCAAAAAAAACAAAACCCCAAGTAAAAAAAAGAGCAAAAACCATAAAAACCCCCCTAATCTTCAACCTAAAACCTATATAAAGATGCTCAAGGCAGAGGCAAAACACACACTCATCTTTTGCTGTTTTCTACAAGAGCAAGGAGAAATTTAGGAGGCAGCCATTGCAAGGAGTTTGGAGGCAGCCATTGCAAAGAGGAGGAGTTTGGAGACAACCATTGCAAGAAGGAAGAGTTTGGAGGCTGCCATTGCAACAAGGAGTTTGGAGGCAGCCATTGCAGCAAGGAGGAGTTTGGAGGCAGCCATTGCTGTTTTCAACAGGGTTTTCTCCTTTCATGTTGCATTTCATTGCATTTTTAAATTTTATGGATTTTCTTTCTTTCTTTCACATTTCTCTATGTATAAATTCAAAAAATATCGGAATCTTTTAAAAATTTGTTACTTCATTCTATTTTTCAGTTTTTTAAATTTCTTTTTGGTTTTCTATTAAATAATTATTGTAACAATATTTTTTAAACATTCGAGGGTTTAATTTTATTTAAAGTGTGAGGAAAAAATGCTCTGCTAGGGTTTTGGCTATGCGCACCATGGCTGTCATTTCTTACTGGCCTTTGAACCATACTATGGTCCTTGTTGGCACTTGTGGGATAATAGCATTTATTGGCATTTAGGAGTCTCACCCTTGGGCGAGCTCAGTGTATATAATGGCCTCCCTACCTTCCCATCCAGTTGTTGAAGCCGAGACAGACTAAGGAGGAGCTTAGTGCCATGACACCGCCTCTGAAGCAACCGAGGAAATTTGTTCTCAAAGTGTACCACACGATAATGTTTCTCAACCTGATGTTGTTTTCCCTATGCCTGAATTTAATTCTGTCTGTCAATGGTTGGAGCAGTTTTGCTTAGTAGGATATTTTTTGGGTCATGGCCCTTCTGAAAGCATGCTTAAGACTTGGGTTCAATTTGCCTAGACCGCTCATGACATTAAGCTAGAAAGCATCTAAAACATGACAGAAGGATTTTTCCTGCTCCTTTTTTTCGACACTACCCATGCGGGTGTGATATTGAACAAGTTTGGCACTTGGTACATCCATACCTCCTTGTTGGTGCTCTCCCTGGACTGGTGACTTTGTTGTCTCAGAGCATGAGGCTTTGAAAGTCCTCGTCTGGGTGGAATTTCCCACGTTGCCTATTGCTTGTTAGCATTTTATCAAATAGATTACGACATCCATTGGTCGTGTTGTCTACCATGAACCTATGAGATTCTATTATGCTTGCTCCCAAAAATGGGTCTGCATTGAAGGAGATCTCTTGAGGGATCTCAAAGAGTTTGTGGAGATTCAAGTTGGTGAGTCTCGACACTGACAACGGGTCCTTTAAATAAACTTGCCCAACATGCGTTTCTGTTGTCAAGCCACATATCACAAGATCAAGGATTGCTCCTTGTATTTACCTTGCAACAGGCCAGCTTCCAAACCCACTTTTGATAACCCAAAGAGTCCTTAGGAGGATGGGTGGCAAATGTTGGGGGAAGAAAAAACAACCATAATAAGGGAACTGCCCATCCAACTCCGGTGAACAGTAACAAACCGTCTTCCAATTCTACACCTCTTATGCCTTTGCCTCTGACTCAACATGCGAGGCAGTTGTTTGCTAGCACTCAACCTGCTAAGGAGTGCACCCATTCTAAGATGGAATTGTCAAAACCCCGTTTCTACAACACACCTATGGCTGCTAATGCCTTGACTAGTTCTCGAGTTTCCTCAAAATTTACTTTAGACAACTTTGCTCTACAACCACATCTGGTATCCCATCCAGGCGCAAGCAAGCACTCACGCAGTCCCTCTTGGGAATCCCCAGTTTGTTCTCGTAGTCCTCTTTGGGAATATACAGAAGAGATAGAGTATGTGGTCGAGCCAGTAGCCAACCGAGTTGCTCAGCATCAAGAATTCTTGCTTTCGAACAATGAACAATTCCTAAATAATAATTATGAAGCCCTTAAAGGGATCGATTTAGAGGATATGTTTCTTGACACCTGTAATCTATGAATTGTTATTCATGGGATGTTCGGGGTCTTATAGACTCAACTTGTAAGCACATGGTGAGAGATTTCAGGAAAAAGTTATAGATATGGACATTCTCTGCCTACAAGAAGTTAAGGTGGCAGGGTTCGTTCTTTGCGTTGTCAACAAAGTAGTATGGCCTAATAGCTTAGTGTTGACAAGTAATCATGAGCTGGGTCGTAGAGCCTCGTAACATTTATTTCTCCAAAATGGCGGCTACTTTTTGTGCATTTGGATGTGATCCCTCACATCGTGTCATTTGAGCCCTTTTCAATATTGAGAACCGTTCATTTGGCATCATTAATGTTTATGCCTCAAATGATGCGTATGAAAGGATGACTTTGTGGCTATGGATTGCCAATTTACTCCCTGACACCCACTAGGCTATCTGTAGTGATTTCAACATGGTGAAAAGCCCTGCTGACAAGATTGGTCCTCTGCCAATGAGATGGATTGTTGGTGAAAGAGAGGCATGCCTTTTCATGGGAAATAAATTTGGGTTTTCTGACCCCAAAATTGATTGTCATCCCACGTCTGAAGTTTGGTACACTTGGACCAACCTTCGAAGCGATTTTGATCGCGTGTTAAAATGGCTTGATCGGGCCATGTTCTCCACTCAGCCGTACTCTTCATTTGACAATGCTTTTTCTTTAATGTTGAAGCCTTGTCGGATTTTGTTCTTTCCGACCATTTGCCTATCAGATTCCAGTTTATTTGGCAGTTCAAAAAGCCAAAAATACAAAAATCACAGTTCTTTCTAAATATGACCTTGTTGGACCATGGCCCATATTAAGCGGGTTTGGAACTTGGTCCCCAGGCCCACTCAGCAGCTAGGTTGGATTCAATGGAGGCTGATGCGCTCAATCGGACGGCTAGACTTCTCCAGAAATATGGCTGCCAATTGGTCAAAATACGGCAGAGTTCTTACTCTGCCGCCTCATAGTTGAGTTGTGCAGTGGTGGAGCTTGAACAAAATCCCTTCAATGAGCTTTTGCAAGTGCAGGTGGCTGGATTAAGGCAAAAAATCCAAATTTCAGATAGGTACAATGCTCACGGAGCCCAAATTTGCACATGTTTGCATTTGCCCAAAGTGGGGAATAAAGTCTCCAAAGATTTTTTTTCAAATGCTTTGAGCCAAAACTCCCTCCTAGCAAATTCACACCATCCAGGAGGATGGTCTCCGCCTCATTGAGTTGTCCGATATGGTCAAAGTCTTTGCTAAACATTACCAACAGTTTTTTAGAGCCTAGGAGCCTTCCCTAGAGCATCAACAATCCCTTGACCACTGTGTCTCCATTGTTCCAAGTAAATTCTCTCTTACCCAAAGGGTTGCTTGTGACAGACAACTCTCTTGGATGATTTATATGTTCATGATTGGAAGATGACTGTTCTAGGTCATTATCATGCTAAAATAGAGATAAAAAAGTGCTGGAAATGAAATGCATAGCCTATTGCACATGAACATGAAGTATAAGAAATAAAAAAGCTCACAATAAACACGAACTATCTTGGAGAAACCCAATCTAGGAAAAAATTCAGTGGGTGAGGCAATTTCACACCCCTTCTACTATGTAATGCAAGAAATGTACAAGGTACTGCCAAACATCACCTTCATGGATAGAATTCTCACTACGAATCTATTCAAATTTGTACACAAGGATGCTTTGTACATATTAGAAACTTCTTTATACTCCAACACAACAGAACCAACCATCTACAACTAGAAAACAATGTGACAACAAGAACATAGACTCAAACTTGCAACTTGCAACTTGCAATGTGAATCCAACTTCAAGACTTCTCACTGGATTTTCTGATTTGATGTTTTGAATATGAAATGCCCTACAATAGTGTCTTACAAGCATGAATTTCATACAATTGGGTGGAGTGGGAATATCTAGTGTACATGATTAGTACATTAGGATCCAAATTTGGATCAGATTCTGAAAATGTTGCTCACAATGAAGTGTGAAAATTGAAGATTCTGGCTGACCAATCCACCCAAACATTGCCTTCGAAATCCATGAAACCTCTTCTGGTCCCTTGCCTTTCCAACAAACTAAATATCTTTTACACTCCTGCTGCCTAGTCTTCTTTCCAAGTGGCTCCTCCAAAATTTCGTCAGTCTCTTTCATGTCTTTCTCAAGAATCTGAATTCTCTAGTTTGGAAGTTGTTCTTCCTCTCTATCGACCCTATCACCTTTCTGATATGGATATAAGCTATGTCACAAGGTTTGCATATTTTTTATGTAAAAATTCAGAATTCACCGTTTTGATTGTAAAACCCCCCAAAAATGCCAAATTCATTGTATTCGCTATGGAAAAAAATCCTGAGCAGGGGAAAATACTGAGTTGGAAAAATGACTTGTGCTGGAAGACAACATTGCATTTAGCTATAAAATGACATCATTATTTCCTCATACACAAAAAATCACGGCGCCTGTCGAGTTTGACTGTGAAGGGCATTTTCCAAGGTTTTGGCATTTGGAGTGGCATTCAACAACGTCATCACATTATGGAGGAGGTGACTACTGAGTGCTGTGTGAGTGCTGTCCATTTTTTCAGCGTGTTGTGTGAGTTCCGTCTATTTCTTCAGCATGCTCTGAGCTTGTGGAGGAGTTGAGTTTGTGACAATTGTGCGTGGTTGTTTGGAAAATGAAAGTGGTTGTTGCCATGCTGGTGCTAAGGACGTGGCTGTTGGTGCCACCATTGTTGTTGCCTAGGACGTGACCATTGGTGTTGGGACATAGTTGTTGGTGTTTGGGATGAGGAGCGTGCGACGGCAGCGTACAGGGAGGTTTTTCTTAGTTTGACTTAATTTTTTTCTAAAACAATAAACTTTGTTTCTAGTTATTATTTCTATTTCTTTTATTTTATTTTTTATGCTTTCTAATTTTTATTTTTGATATTGTTTTTCATTTTTATTTATTTATTTATTTTAACTTATTTATAATTGCTTTAATCTCTACTTTGTTTTTTTTTGGTTTAATTTTAATTTTTTTTAATTTTTGAATTTATTTATAATTATTTTAATTTTAATTTAGTTATCTATTTATTTTAATTTATATGTATAATATAACTACTTCGATTTTTTTAATTTTATATTCATTTAATTCTTTAATTTTTTATTATTTTTCAAAAAATGATTTTATTTAAATTTATTTTAATAAATTTTATTTTTTTATGATGTTTAATTTTTTATTTATTTTTAAATATTATTTTCTATTTATTTTTAATTATTTAGCAAATTTTTTGATATAATTTTTATTTTTTCTTTGTTTTTATTTATTTTTACTATGTTGTTTGGGTACGGGTACGAGTACATGGATGGGGACGTCTCAAGTACGTGGGTACAACATTTTTCAAAAACCTTAATTTGGATACGTTGTGGGTACCTCTGTACACACACACACACATACACACTTGAAACTACATAGCATGGAAATATTGGTCTATAAAAGATAAAACACTTAAAAATATATAATATTCATTCATTCATTACTTCAAAGAAAAAAATGTACATTCAAATCTAGAATAAATCATCTCGATTGCCCTCAAAATCATGAATGCCACTCCCATTATTTCTCAACTTTATCATTTACTTATGCTTTCTCTCGTAGGGGCTCACCGGTTCATTGAATCTCTTAAGAGTGTATGCCTTAAGGGGTGCATAGGGAATGGGGTGGGATTGGCTTGGGGCACTTTGCAAGAGATATTCTCATACTATTCTATCATACCTACATCCCTTGATGCAGCCTTCATATCTCTTATGATGTCTTCTTGAAATCTTGAAACCCTGAAATATGGCTAAGTCTGAAACCCTGCAACCTTGGAATCCGACTAAGTCTGAAATATGATAGGATCCTCCAAAACCTAGAATTTGCATTATAGCTCTTCGAGGTTTCGAAACCACTCTCAAACACCCTGAAAGTATATAAATGAAATACAACTTAAAGTATAAGAAACTGGATGTCATTATCTGAATGTAAACTTATACTTAAATGTTTATTTTATTTACATACTATTTGGACTTTGGTGTGGTCTTTAGAGTGAGGGGGATGCTTTTATAAAGAGTTTACAACGATATATGGTTCTTTTTAAAAGTTTTGAGTATTTTTTTAATTTTTTTGCTTTCAAGTTGCCATAGGTTCACTGGAAATGTCTTGGAGACATCCAAAACAATGTTAGACATTTTCGGCACCATTCCAGATGTCTCAGGGTGCGCCTAGGAAATCCTCGTACAAGAGGCGTGCCCAGGCAGAAGTTGGGAGGGGGTGGGCGTTTCCTGCAACACAGTATTTTTATTTAATTTATTTTTTGTAATATTAGGAAAAAAAATTGAAGAAAGGATGTTTTGAGCTTTGCAATGGGGAGTCGAAAGGTCACCCTCCATTGATGGTGCTTCAAGCTTTCCTTTGGCGTCCTTGCTTCTTTTTGTCTCCTTTTTACTTGTTTCTATCAAGCTGGTTAGGAGGCATCTTATCTTATGATTTTCTTGGCATGCTTTTTTCTTATGGTCATGTTAGTTGGGCTTGTTTTGTGATTATTTGCCTTTATTCTATTTTGTGTTGTTTTTTGTTTTTTGTATTTGGTGTGAGTTCTCCTTGCCTGGGAGTTTGGATCGTGTCCCCTAAACTGTTGTCTCCCCTCCTTTCGCTCCCTCTCCTTTTGTGAAAAGAAAGTGGCCGAATTTATTGTTTAGCGTATCGCTGATGGTGGGCAAGACAAACTCAATCGTGCGGGTAGTAATGTTGAAGGTGATAATAATGGAAAGAATCATGCTCCGGATTTGCATAAGGTTGGCATTGGAAAAAACAATGGTGAGGATTGCCCAGAAATGGGAACAGTGTTTGTGGAGGAAGCTAAAAAATATTTCTCTGATGTCCTGCGCTAGGGAGAAGCTGCTAAACATTCTAAGGGAGCGGAATTTGTGGTTTGCCAGGGCGAATCAATTAAGGATGGAGCGGGAAAGGGAAATGTGGGAGAAACATTCTAGCTCTTCCAAAACACTGTTTTTTAATTCTAATCTCTCCATGGAAAAAGATTTGTTGAACGAAGAAGCTAGACGAAAAAATGTTGGTATTTTTTTGTCTGTCTTAATAAAAATTATCTTCCTTCTCGGATTTTTTTTGATAATTGGTTAAATACTGTTTGGGAAAATACAATGGGGGTATATGTGAACTTTTGTAGAATGTTCCAGAAGGGTGTCTTTTTGGTTACCTTCAAAAATTAAAATATGCAGAGAAGAGTTATCAGTAAACTGTTATGGAATGTGGGTCAGTCTCTTTTTAAAGTTGTGCCATGGAACTTGAGTTTGGATTGTAAAGACTTGGTTGTTAAGACTTTAATCAGATGGGTTGACATCGAAAATGTTCCTCTGCAACTGTAGAATTTTTTGCCTAAGGTGCTCAAACCCTTAGGTGTTGTGCTTAGAATTGAAGATACTAGGTGCTCCTTGGCCCACATGAATGCTAGGGTTTTAATTACCCTGGCTCCATTGGACTTCTTTCCTAAAACCCTTGCTTTTAATCTTCACGGTTGTACATGTAATTGCCCTATCAAAGGGCTAGGAGGTCTCAATGCTTGTATCTTTTGTAAAAGAGATGGTTAGTTAAGGAAACATTGTGCTATTCTTGTTAAAAAATTAGGCTAAGGCCTCAAAGCCTAGCCTTAAATTTGACAATGAAGAGGGCCTTGTTTATCCCAACCCTCCTGGGTTTGAGAAGTTGCATCTTAATAACAATCCTCTATTTGACAGTGAACCCTTGGAAGACAGAGCATCCCCTGTTATAGATGCGGGTAAGAATTGCTTGTAAGAGCCATGCAATTGTGATGATTGTCATAGCCTGGAAGGTATTGGCCGGTTCAGGTTGAACAATGACATCAATATGAAGTCTGTTCATGTGTCGATTGTTGAGAAAGACATTCCCCCACCCCATGAGACGCTCATTAAGTTGGACTTTCCCATTTCTGATCAACCCTCTTCTGAGGTTCAAGATGAGCTCATGGTTGATGTCATTCCCTTCTCTAAAGGAAAGCAACTAGAGATTTCGATGAAAATGATTTAAATGATGGTCTGGCCCCTGATAGCAGCACCGCTTGCCTTCCTGATTCTTTGATGGAGGACATTACTCATCTCGAGTTTCCTCCACTGATTGCCTCTCGCTTATCTTCTTGTCCCCATGGTTGGGGAGTTAGATCTGGTGACCAATTGTGACCCAAGTTCTGGAAAAAATTGGAAAGCTAAAGGGTCAAGAAAGAAGCTGAAAACACAAGTATCTGCCGTAGGCCCAAACAAGTCTTAATTGGCTAATGATGTTAAAAAGAAGCAAAGGATTCTACTCAAGTGCCACGCGATGGAGCTAGTAAAAAAAGAAATAAAAAACCGTGTTCTAGAATGTTTCAATTGAATTTATCAAAGTAAAGGGGGGAGTAAGTCCCTTGTCGTGGATAGAAATATATATATTTTTCATACATATTTTAAGCTGAAATGTTAGGGGCTTGGAAACCCCAGATAGGAAGCCTATTCTTAGACAGTTCAGAAACACTAGACATGATCTAGACTTCCTGATTCTCCAAGAAGTTAAAGCTACTGGTTTCATGCTCTCCTCAACTCTCAGTTTTATCTTGGCCAACTCGGTTCACTTTTCCACTAATGACCAAAGAGGCAAAGGCGGTGCCTCTAGCCTAATTAACCTGGTATGGAAGGATTGTATTGTTGGGCATGGAGTCTTAAACTGTAATCTTGTTGTTTGGGTGACTCTTCGTTTCAACAATAGGTTGTTTGGCATCTGTAACATTTATGCCCCCAATGACTATAATCAAAGAACGGAAATGTGGAACTGGTTGGCCTCCAACCTTAAAGATGTCCCTTGGATTTTTGGGGCAGTTTTTAATATGATTGAGGAAAGAGAAGATAAGTTGGGAGGTGACCCACACTCATGGAAGGGCAATGAGCTCTTTTTCTGGTCTAAATTCAAGAGAATCCATAAGGTAGCGGATCCCCTTAATAAAGGTAGGCAGTGGAGCAAAGGTATTTGGTTCACATGGTGCAATAATTAGACTAGCACTAAGAGGATGTATTCTAGATTGGATAGATTCTATCTTTGTAAATAATTTTTTGATATCCCCCCCTGTTTTGATGCTAACTTGGTTAAGGTGATTCCGGAAACCATTTCTGATCACTCCGCTATTGAAATTTGTTTCTCTCTTAAAGATGAGAGGTTAAGTGATAAGGCAAGTTGGAAGGGTCTTTATAAGTTTAATGTCTCCCATCTGGAAGATAGGATTTGCATGGATGTCATCTGCTTTGCATGGAATGTGGGTAAAGGAACATGTAGCTCTTCTTCTAAGATTGATAAGTGGAACTGTTTTATGGATATGTCAAAGAATTTTGCTAGATCATATGATCAATTTAAAGCTAAGAGAATGAGGAAAGTTGTTAGAGAGGCTCAAGAGAAGTTAATTAGAGCGAAGAGTGCACTCCAAGATGACCCTGCTAACCCTTCCTTGCTATTGGACCTTTCTTCCCTCAAGCATCATATTAGGCAACACCAAATGTATATTGCTAGGGATGCTCAGATCCGCTCCGGATTGAATTGGATGCATCTGGGGGACGAAGGCACTAAATATTTTTTCAAGTTCTTGAAATCTAAACATCAAAAGCAAAAAATCCCTGCAATTAGCTTTGGGGGTACGGTTTCAGATGACCCTACTCTAATTAAGAAGGCTTTCTTTGACTTGTATTCTACCTTCTTTCAGTCTGAAGGGTCAAGTGAGCAGATTGTCAGGAGCAAAGCGCTGTGTGCTAGAATAATTCCTAGGAAACTCTCATCTACTCAAGCTTCCTTCTTAGATAGTTTCATATCATTAGATGAAGTCCTAAGCACTATTGATTCTGTGAAAGATGACAAGGTCCCTGGTATTGTTGGGTTTCATGTTGAGTTTTATAAAGCCAATAAAGAATGGATTGTGTTTGAATGTTTGAATGTCTATTTGGAAGCCATCGAGGTTGCGTCGCTTGGACCTGAGATTAATAGAGGAGTCATCAAGCTCATTCCCAAGAAAGGATACCAATCCCTGGTTAAAAATTGGAGACCAATTACCCTTCTTAATGTTTATTATAGAATTTGGCTAAAATTTTGCGAAATAGCATCTCTCCATTGCTTCTCTTGATTATATCAAAGACTCAGACTGGGTTTGTGCCAAGCAAATATATTTTGGATAATATAATTTCTAGTTGGGAGGGGATGTATTGGGTTAGAGACTCTTAGCAGGATGTAGGAATGATTCTCTTGGACTTTGAAAAAGCTTATGATAGAATAGAGTGGCCATTTATTGAATCTATTCTACGGGCCTTTGGCTTTCAAGACTACTTTTGTAGAATGATTATTGTTCTTTTTAAAGATGCCTTTGCTATTGTGGAGGTGAATGGGGAATTTATTGAGGTACTGAACTTGCAAAGATCTATTAGAAAGGCCTGCCCTCTTGCTCCCTCTCTCTTTATTATTGCTGCAAATGCTCTCCATTATTTTCTTCGTTGCAGAGAGGTTAGCCCTTCTGTTGTGGGTATTACTGTCCCCAACAATTTTGCGCTTATTGATGTCCTCTTTGCTAATGACACCACTCTTTTTGTTGAGCTTCCCCCTGACAACCTTCTCCAAGTTGAACTAAGACTCAATATCTATTGCCAAGCCTCAAACTCTAAGGTTGCTATGCACAAGTCTTTCATGATGGGGTGGTCTGATGAGCCTCGTGATGCTATTTTTGAGTTTGGTTGGGAATGGAAAAGTCCTAATCAGATTGTCAGATACTTGGGTATACCCTTTGCTCTCAACC
This sequence comes from Torreya grandis, assembly GCA_037957365.1. Lineage (NCBI taxonomy): Eukaryota > Viridiplantae > Streptophyta > Pinopsida > Cupressales > Taxaceae > Torreya > Torreya grandis. Next base: position 777,228 of record JARHVA010005896.1, read on the forward strand.
CTTCCTTTAAGCAAATGTGGCAATGGTTGTATGTCAAAATCAATAACTGGATTGGTAAATGGCAAAGTTATGTATTATCTCTTCCAGGAAGAATACAGGTTTGCTAGAAGGTTCTCTCCTCTTCCAACATATACTATGCCTCTTGTTGGATGTTCCACAAGTATCGAATCAACTTATTGAAAAAAATGGTTAGAGACTTCTTGTGGTTTGATGGTAAAGGTAACAATAAATGTCATGTTGTAGCTTGGAAGTTTTGTTGCAGGCCTAAATGCATTGGGGGGCTTGGTATAAAAGATCTCAGAATTCAAGGCATCACTTTGGTTATGAAATGGATCATTCGCTCATTTGTTGGCAATGAACCTTGGAAAGTCCTCATTAGACACAATATTTTTAGTGGTTTCCCTAAAGGCAGGCCTGGGTGGACTGGGTTACATATGGCAGATCTCCTTCTCAACCCTTTCTTGGTCAAAGTTGTTGGTTCTCCTATTTTTGGGTCAATGTGGAAAGCTTGGGACTTGGTCAAGCATTTGGTCACTGCAAAAAATGTCTTTAGCTGGTTTGAGTCCCGCTGCTAGGGGTACAAATCAATATGGTGGAACTTCTCCCTCAACAGTCGGCCCCCTGCTCTTGTTAGGGGTTGCTCTGCCTTGCAATGGTTCCGAAAAGGTCTGCAGAGCTTTAAGGACCTCATCTCATTTGAAGAATGGGCCTCCTGGGATCTAATCAGATTCAGATATCATATTCCTTTGTCTCAAAGGAAGAACTTCTCTATGGTTTATTCTCTGAAGGACAATAATTCTATTTCGGTGTGAGACATTGAGGATGTATTTTAGGAGAGTATCAAGTGGGTTAATGGCCCTCCCTTGCATGAGTTTTCCACGAAATGGCTATGTAACAAGCTTTCTTTTCCCAAACCCCCTTGCCTCTCTTTTAACCAAATTTGGAAGGTGCATGACCCCCTCCGGAGCTGGTCCTTTAGATTTAATGTCTTGTGGGCATCTTGTCTGGAACCTAAGAAATCCTGCTTTTGTTGGATTATTATTTTTAACAGACTTGCTATTAGTGAGGTCATTCTAAGCAGTTTGAGGTCCTACCCTTCTGTTTGGCTTGTGGTGAAGTTGAATCTTCAGAACATCTGTTTTTTACTTGTCCTTTTGCTACTAAAGTTTGAAAGAATTGTTTACAGTGTTGGTCTATTGTCTTTGGATGTGTATTTTTTTGTTGAATATTGCTTTTGGTTATGTTTGTCATAAGAAAAAAGTGCATCCCTTCTTCTATAAGTTCTGGCTTGTTTTTTCAATTGATATTCTATGGTTTATTTGAAGACAAAGGATTGAAGAGGTGTTTCAATTTATAAAGCTAGATCACTTACTGACTTCTCAGTTGAAGCCATCGCTAGCATTGTTTCTATGCAGATTCTTCTCAGGTTCAAGATCCCTCAGGAGGTGTTGGAGAATTTTCTAAGTACGGGTATGCTGAAAGTAACTTCGGATTATCTACTAGACTCAGGTGGATTTCTGAGATTGTCCCCTCACCCGAACTAGAATCTCTTCCATAGTATGGCTGTTGAATTCCAGGTTTCTGAGTATGAGTGGTTGTGCATCAAGGATTTTTATTTTGAGTAGGCTACGGTTCTCGTTGGGTTGTTTCTTTAAATTCTAATAAAAATGGTGTCCATAGTTGGATGAATGCGATTCACAATATGAGTATTGATAGTGTCAATCCCATCCCAGATTCTCAGGTGGCTAGTGATGACTTGGACTCTTCTAGTTTTGGTCTCATGAGCCTAGATCTTGAGCATGATGTTACGGGAGATGAAACGGGGGTAGGACTTAATTCTTCTCCATAGTGCAATGAGGAAGAACAAAGAGAACCTTGGAGGATCATTCATAAAGAAATAAACGGATTTTCTTGCAGACTTGAGAAATTAGTCGAAGTTGGTGGTCAAAAGGAAGTGGATGATGCTTCAGTTTATCGAAGAAAACATAATTGCTCCTTCGTTGGACAAGGTCTCTAGATACTTCCCTTTGGAAGTGGACATTCAAGCTTCTGCTAAGTTGGGACCTGTAGACTCTATACAACAGGGACCTATTTGTTTGGCTAAAAATGTTGGTGAATTCTCTAAGGGTGCTGCTTCTGGGAGGGCACCATGGCCCATGACTTTTGTGTTTGTTTAGCTCACACTCTTTCTTTCTTGCTATTGCCTCCTGTGTGAGGCATTTTTTTATATTGTGATATCGTTAATTCTCTGAACATGTTCTTTTTTGTTGTGACATTTGATTGCCCTTGTGGTGGTAGTTTGTTTTGTGCACCCTCGAGTGTTTGACTTATGTTAACGATCTTTCAATATATATATAACAATTTGTTTTTATTTTATTTTTGACATTATTTTGTAGTTGTTTTTTATTCAATTTTTTACTTTACTTTTTACTTTGTTTATATTTATTTTTATTTTTATAAAGTTTTAAAATTTTAATTTTAAAAGTTTTAATCTAATTCTTACATTTTTTGCGTTGATCATTTTTTTACTAGAGCTACTAACCAGTCTGGGATACAAATGGGGGCCCAGATCTCCAAATGATTAACAAATCAACAACCAACATGTCTCAAATATACCACATACGGCCACAACCAACCTCATGATTATCAAATCTATTGCCATCAAGCCTCGAATACACCATAGATAGCCACAATCAGCCTCACACGCCCAATGATATTTGAATCTGGGTGGGGCTGAACCCAACCAAGCCAATTTACCAACTCACCCACATCTCATTGGATAATTAAATTTTTACTTTGTTTTTTATTTTTATTTTTACCTTGTTTTTCATTTATTTTTATTTTGATGAAATTTTGTATTTTCTTTTCATTTTTTAATTTTATTTTTGTTTACTTTAATTTTTATACAATTATTTTTTTTTATATTCATTTTTTGGGCTAGGTAAATCAGGGTTAATGGGTCCCTCGCCATTTATTAATAAAACAATGATTACATAACACCAAGTACTAACATCACAAGTATATGAAGAAATCCGAAAGAGACCACGTCCGCAAAAACCCATGAGAGCCAAAAAACCAACCGAACAAACCTACCCAAAGACCAACAAAACCTCAACCCAACCCACTCGAATCAAACAACCAAGAGCCACATCGAATCAAACCACCGAGAGATGCCCCAAGGGCCCATCACGGTGGCGATGCCACACGGTCATGACTGCTACCACTTTCCCCTGTAGCCGAGGCACCTCTCCCTTCCCAACTACTCAACCGCTGCTCTGAAGGATCGACTATCATCTACTCACCTCACTGCTCCTGGCTGCTACCACCCATCCTCCCAGCCCTGCCACCACGGCCACCCCTCCTTCCTCGAGCCCTTCATTCCACCATGCACCCACCAAGTCACATGGAATGATATGCAAAATCCATGTGGGCCCTCAAATGACAAGACATTGCTTGAGGAGGCGTGACCAACTTGCCACCTTCCTCCCCTTTGCCATCCACTCTAGCCTATAGAGGGAACATGGGCGTAATAGTCACATACAAACATTCCAATAAACAAGCCGACGAGACCACCTTGTTTACCTGCTAGAGATCAATGACTGTAGCTAGAGATGCAAGAGGGGCCTTACATCCTAGAACATCCAATGCTGTTACAAATATCCCTAGAGCAGAAGGATGTTGAAGTGAACCTTGTTTGTAGCCGCTCAGTGAAAGCCAACATTGTAACAAAACTCTCCTCTAACTCACGAAAGGTGGATAGGGATACATCCCTAAACTCTCCTTGCATGAGAACAATAGAGAAATTGGAGCACTCCCCCAAAAATATGCCACTGCTCTCTCCAACCCCATTTGAAACCTCGCCTGCACCAGCCTAACCGCCACCTCCCTTGTTTGCACCTCATCATCCAACGCAAACAAGAGATTCTCGACAAACGTAGAGGCCAACTTAGAGTTCACTTTCATCCTGAGCGGCAACGCCGTCTCTAGATAAACCATTCCAATCAACTCCCGCACTACCTCCATCACCACCCTCAACTGGATTATGAAGACCTTCAATCGAGAATCCATGACACTCCCTTCAACCACCATTTTGCACTTTGTGGCCTTCAAACACAGCCTAGGGGTGCTCAATGCTAGCTACAACATTGTGTCCATTGCCAAACCGTCACTTGGAAGTCGGCTTGAACACCAACTTGTCACGCTCAAACCATCATCCACCACGCCAACTAAATAACAACAATCATCGCCACATCATGCAAAGACATCGCCAATCCAACATGTGAGCCAAGCCATCAAATCAATGCTGACAATACTAGAAACATTTGAATGCCACACCCACACACCAAAACTACCGAGAGAAATCACCCCCCAATAATTGAACAATATCAACCAATTCCCCTCAAATTGGCATTAGGCCACACATTCCATGTGTTATCCACCACCAACTCTTCTAGCTGAGATATACCCCTATTAGTCAAGAAGTCCATAGCCGAATTAGCCTCTTTGGAGTAATGTGAGGCCTCTCAGTCTGAGGAAGAATCCTAGATAGATGAAATTTGTCGCAAGTTATTTTTGATATTCCAAGAGCCTACCTTTTGCTTGCGTAGCACATTAATCATCACCATTGAATATCTCTATGACTTCTTTCTCAATGCCACACTGAACAACCAGATTCAACCCAAGCACAAGAGCTTGCGCCTCTGCCTTATTATTAGTGCCATCAAGGAGCTTCAACAACGCTGCTCTAATTAGAGATCTTGCACAATCTTTGATTAGGTACTCTTCCCCTGAAGCCCTCAGATTCCCTCTTGCCATGCCATCAAAATTTAATTTGAACATACCAGGAGGCGGAGGAACCAATCCAAATTATCTGCCCACCTAAGGGCCTTACGAGAAATGACCGACCCATTAACGGGAGTATTTTATATTCATTTTATTTTTTAATTTAAAAACTCATTTTATTTATATTTATTTGAATATTTTTTAATTTTTTTATAATCTTATAAAAAAATTTAATTCAGTTCCAAAATTTTACATTTTAGTTTTATTCACATTTTTTATTTAAATTACATAATTATTAATATTTTTCTTTTTATTTTATTATTATTTTAAAAAAAATTTATTTAATTTTATTTTCATGTTACTTTTAATGTTTATTTTAATTTTAATTCAAAATTTATAGAAAAATTCATTGGTCCTCAAAAATCAAAAGTTGGGGGATGGAAGCATGTATCATAGAGCAGATCAGGGAACGAAGTTAAATGTAACGTATGCGGCAAATCAATATATGAGAGTTTAACCAGGGTAGTGGACTACCTACTTGGTAGTTTACATGGTCTTGATGAAGGTGTTCAAGCATGTCCCAATATTACTCCAGAAATTAGAGTGAGATTGGAGAAAGAGGAGGAACAATCATTCATTGGAAAACATGTTGCCACACATAAAAAATAGAGAATTCAAGAAGAAATTTCTAGGAACACATCGAAAGGTCTCTCCACAACCATGTCATCCTTATTTATGCAATCAAATGTTGTGGAAGGAGAACAATCCCCAACATTTGGAAGCCATTACAAAAACAAGATGTGGATGATGCCTTAACTAATTTATTTTATTCAAGTTCCATTCCATTCAATGGCGCTAGGAGTCCGTTTTTTAAAAATATAGTTAAAAAAATTCCCAAGTTTGGCACAAAATACACTCTACCTAGCTCTGAGAGGCTTAAGACCACCCTTTTTGAAAAAGACGAAAAGAAAGAGTGATTGATAACATGGTAAATGTCAAGGCCTCTTGGAGTGTAATAGGTTGCAACATATTGAGTGATGGCTGGTCCGATATGTGAAATGTCCCTTTTATAAATTTTTTATATTTTGATTTTTTTTGTATTTTGGGATTGTATTTAAAATTGGAATATCATAAAATAAAAACTGATAACACAATGCAAATTGATACACGAAATCCAAGTAAAATTTTTATTCAGAATGTGAAGGTACAAATATTATGATAAAGACTAAATACTAGATATTTGCTGATTACCCACAAGCCCTAACATGAAATAGGCCCACGATTTATAATTTTACTGGCAGCTTGTATGGATGTCAAAGTCCCCAACCCAAATTACAACAGTTGCCACAGTCTAGCAAGGGAGTACGACAGGTTCAAGATGTTGAAGATGACAATTCTGAAGGGTACGATAGGATCCTAGTGTGACGACAACAACCTAGATGTTGGTATAGTAACAATAAATGCCAAAAAGGGTGATGCCACCAACCCAGATGTTGGTACAACAACAATAAATGCCACAAAGGGTGACACCATCCATATGGAGGTCTATTTAGTCAATAAAAGTGCCAACAGTTGTGACAACAACAGTCTAGGGGCAGGTATAGCAGTAATAAATACCCAGAAGTGGGATGCCCAACCTTCAAGGATAGTTTTCCATATAATTTTGAAACCCCAATGGTGCACAACAACAAATTCACACTTCCAATTGAAACCGATAATAATCATGGTTCCTTTCTACACAGATGTGACTTTTGTAAGGAGTTACCACAGAAGATTGAGGGTTTTCGTCCTCAAGCTTGAATCCACTGGAGGGTTTTCGTCCTCTGATGCTGAAAGCTAAAGCAATAATTGCTCAACCTTCACAAGTTGAAAAGATGAATGGAAAAATATAATACATTCCAAATGAGCCCAACGCCCTTTTATAATTTTCCTTTCACCTTTTTCAATGAAAAACTTCCAAACGCAACTTCCTCTCCTTTAATTTTATTTTTGAGTTGCTTTATTAAAATTAATCTTTTTAATAATAAAATATAAGTTGCCTTCTTCATAATATAACATAAAGTTATTTTTAGGTCAACTTAAATTAAATTATTAATTTTATTTCCCTTTTACCAACACTTTGTCCTACGGGAAATAATAGTTAGGCTAAGGGTCTTCTAGCTGGATTAGTTTTGAGAAGGGGACATTACATTATGTGTCAAAGGCCATTGATTAATATCTTAGAGTATTGCCCTCAAGGCATAACTTTCTTGAAAGTGTTTGACACCTTGAACTACAAGAAGAATTCAAAATATATTTTCAAAATCTTAGATGAAGCAATTCTTGAAGTGGGTGAAGAAACTGTGGTTACTAATAATCCCACAAATTGTGTAGGTGCTGGAAAAATGTTTATGAACAAGTATCCTCAAATTTATTGGGGTACTTGTGAAACACATTGTCGTAATTTACTACTTCAGGAGTTGGCAAAATTTCTATGGGTGCATGAATCAATTCAAAAGGGGAAGACAATTGCAAAAATCATAAAGAACTACCGCCTCACATTGAGCATTTATTGATAACATGCATCTAAAGAGTTGTTGAGGCCTTGTGAAACAAGAGTTGGCTCTTCTTATATCACTTTTAAAAGAGTGGTTGAAGAAAAAACAATGACAAGGTTAGTGATTTGTTGCAACGAGCGGGAAAAATCAACGCTTTCAATAAGCTTTAAGGGAAAGTAAATAGAACAAATCATTTTAAACCCCAATTTTGGGAAAGTGCAATCAAAGTTCTAAAAATGTGTGAACCTATTGTTGATGTGCTTCGCATGGTTGATGGTGACATCCATTGTCTTGGCATGGTTTATGAGGCTATGGATCGTTGTAAGGAATTTATTCAAAAGACATTCAATGATGTGGAGACTGACTACAAAGAAATATGAGATGTGATTGATGTAAGATGGAAAATGATGCACACACCTTTGCATGCAACAACTTGTTATCTAGAGCCTAGGCTCTTTCATATAGATAGAGACAATGATTCTAAAGGCATGAGTGGGCTTTATGAAGCCATTGACAAGCTTGTTTCATATCTTCAACTTGTTTCTGTAATTAGGGACCAAACAAGTACATTCCAAGCTTAAGAAGGGGTATTTGCAACACTAGCAACCAAGTATAATAGGCCATGCCTTGAAGGATATAAATGGTGGAAATCTTATGGATCAAGTGTAAATTAACTACAACATTTTTGCTATTCAAATTTTGAGTCAAGGAGCATGTGCATCAGCATGTGAAAGAAATTGGAACTATTTTTTTCATATCCAATCTAAGAAAAGAAATAGGTTGTTGTTGGGAAAGTTAGGAGATCTTGTTTATGTTTGCAACAATTTGCAGATGTGATGAACAAAATGGCAAAATAATCTTCTTCTTGACAACCTCAACCTGTTGTAGCAAACTTGGAGAATGCAGATGATCCTAATTTCCTTTGTGATGAATCTAGTGATGATGATGATGATGATGATGATGATGATGATGATGTTGTTGAGCCAAGCGCTCTTGATGATATGTAACTTTTTGATGTAGCAAGTAGCTTATAAGACTATAGGGTGTATTGACTATTGATGATATAGAACTTTTTGTTGTAACAAGTAGCCTTTAAGGCTATAGGGTATAGTTTGTATGAAGTTTAAGAACTTAGTAATACATTTTTTAGATTATGAGACATTTTGTTTTTCAAAAAATATCCTTAATATTCTAAGTTGACTTACTTTTATTTATTTTTTATGTTTTCCTATGGTTCGAATTTAATGGCGATTTTTTTTTACTTTTTCCATTGGTGAACTTGATTCAAATTTTATCCTCGTCGAACTCGATCTCGAACCTTGTGACTCAGAATATAAGTTTGAAACATTGACAATAGGCGAAATGTCTAATTCTTTTGGCAGCTCTATCTTATATGCATTGTCTGAGAATCTTCTAAAGATTTGGCAAAGAACATGTTTCTTGTTCTTTAGCTTGTATGTTCCTCTTGGGAACCTCTACTTCTTGAAGTGCACTAATACTGTTTATCCCATTTGACTCTTTGCTTCTATTTTCATCTTCCTTCTCATGATGACTTTGTCTTGTCTATTGTAGCTTCCCTTTGACTTCTTCATTAAATTTGTGCATATACTTTGCAAAACTCCCTGCATCGAGATTCTTCTTCATTCCTGTCACACATAAAATCTGTCACCTCTTTTGGTGATTTTCCATACACAATCTGAATTGGCATTTCCCAACTGACATGTTTACTAAATTTTTATATGCAAACTTTGTTTGAGCCAACATCATATCCCACTGTCCTAGATTATTCCCCAAAAAAACATCTAAACAGATTTTGTAAACTTCTGTTCACAATTTCAGTCTATCCATCTATTTGTGGATGATATGCTGAACTGTACTGCAGTTTGGTGCATAAAATTTTCCAGTATTTTCCAAAAGTGATCCAAAATAATAGTGTCTCCATCTGAGTTTAAACTCTTTGGAAATCCGTGCAGTCTAACTTCTTCGAATAACAAATTTGCAACATTTGAAGCATCATCGGTCTTCTTGCAAGGAATAAAATGTGTCATTTTTGAAAATTTGGCGATCAAAACAAAGATTGAATCATTACTTCTTTGTGTCCTCGGCAATCCATGACCAATATCCATGGTCAACTCTTCCCATGGTCCATTTGGTGTTTGGTAATGATTTGTACATTCCAATATTCCTACTGGTTCCCTTCACTGACTGGCATAGTCTGCATCTCTCCACATATTTGCTAACATTATTCGCCATTCCCAGCCAAAAGTACCTTATCTTTAGCCATGCTAGGTTCTTATCTCTTCCAAAATGACCTCCTAATCTTGCACTATGCAACTTCTTGATCAAATTCTCCCTTGATACTCTAGGGATGCCTAGTTGTATTTTCTTGAATAAAAATCCTTTTTATATGATATAATCAATGTATTGGCTCCTATCATCTGCCCATGGATCTTTACAATATTTCCAAGCTTTTGCGAAGTCTATATCTTCCTCATACAACTGCTCCATACTGTCCAATACACTCATCTCCTCTGATATAGTATTCAGCAACACGACTTTCTTACTCAAGGCAACAACAACCTTATATGACTGACCAGACCCATGTTTGAGAACAAATGAATAACTATGCAAGACTGATCACATCTATGTTTGAGAACAAATGGATAACTCTCCAAGTATTCAACCCACTTTATATATCTTTGATTCAGCTTAGTTTGGCTGTTTGCAAACTTCAAGGCTTGATGATCAATGTACAAGAAAAACTCTTTAGGCAGAAAATAACATCATAATATCTCCACTTCTTCAACGCTTGACTTATAACATATAATTTTTTATCATACACACAATATTTTTGTTTTGCTTTGTCCAATTTTTTACTGAAATGTCAAATTGACAATTGGTTTTTCCTCGACTCAAAAAACTGCTCCAATTTCTGCCCCACTTGCACACACTATCAAAATCAGGTGAGGCCAACACACGCTTCTCTGTGACCCTCTTTAAAAGTTCAAAACTATTTGTAGTTGGGGCTGTCCAACTTAACAATCCTTTCTTCATGCTTGTAGTCAATGGTGCATAAATTCCACCAAAGTTTCTTATAAACTTCCTATAAAAACTTACTCAGCCATGAAAACTTCTTAACTCACCAACATTCCTTGGAGAAGGGCATTCCAATATTGCCTTGACCTTCTCTGGATCCATCTTCAGTTCTTGATAAATCACAAAGTCCTTCAGTCCTCCTTTATATATGAGTTCTTCGTTCATGACTGAACATGTCTTCAAATTAATTATCTTCTCTTGTTTCATCTTCTGTAAAACTTGTTCTAAGTGCATCAAATGCTCATGTTTTGTCCAACTGGAAATCAGTATGTCATTCAGATATGCTACAAAAAACCTTCCAAGAAATGGTTTAAGCACTTCATTCATTTATCTCATAAATTTACTAGGGGCATCGGTTAGCCAAAATGGCATGACCAATAATTTATACAATCCTTTCTTAGTTCAGAACACAGTCTTCCATTCATCTCCTTCTCTTATCGTAATTTGATGATATCCACTCTTCAAATCAATGTTGGACAAATATTTGCCTCCACTCAAACAATCTAACATATTATCCATTCTTGGCAATGGAAATCAATACTTAATGGTAATCTTACTAATAACTCTTGAATTTGTACACATTATCTGTTCTTCATCCTACTTTGGTGTAATCACTGCTGAAAATACATGTGGACCCAAACTTTATCTAATCAAAACTGTATCCAACAAATCTTGAACTTGCTTGTTCAAATCGTCACTCATAGGCAAATTCATGTTGTGTGGGGCCTTGTTTGGTAAACTTTCTCCTAGCATCAAATCCATATGATGAGAATTTTTTCTCACTGGCCGAAACCCACTTAGTAAATCACATGATATTATCTCATATTCTTTCAATAAATCTGCCACTTCTTTTGGCATTTCCTGCTCCTTTAATTGTTGTTCTTGGTTTGGAAAGACATCAAAACAAGCTTTTTTCTTCACTTCTCTCATAAATTATTTGGCTGAAAGAAACATTACTGAGCTACCTTTTCATCCTTCATAGGGAGTACGTCAAACGTTTTCCAATTCTTGGTAATCTAGAAAGTGTTATTTCTCCCATTATGTATAGCATTTCTATCATACTGCCATGGTCTACCTAACAAGAGACAACACACATCCATTGGTATTGTACCACACCAATTTGCATCAAAATAGATTTCGGTGTGGAAGTAAACTTTGGATTGTTCAGTCACTATTACTTGATGACGTCTCAACAACCAAGAAACCTTAAATTGAATGGGATGGGAAATATACTTCAATCTTAACTTCTGTACCATCTTAGTGGAAACTAGATCGTCTATAATCAACTTATAACACTTACCTTTTGCTTTGCACTTACTTATGGAAATACATTTTCTCTGCTAGGGTCCATACTCTTGCGTTTCTAGCTTCAACAAGGCATTTCGCAACATCATATTCTCAGTTATGAAAATACATTTTCTCTGCTAGGGTCCATACTCTTGCATTTCTAGCTTCAGCAAGGCTTTTCGCAACATCAAATTCTCTCAACGCTTAGGTTCTACAGGGATAGTCTCTTCAACTTCTGCTTCCTTTGCTTGTGGTGCATGCACTCTCTTTGCATTTCTTACATTTTATTTAACCATTTTAGGGCATTCATATGCTTTGTTCGTATTGTCCACACTTGAAACAACGTCCATTAAATTATGTATCTTGTCCTCTATTTCCATATCCTCTTCTTTAGTAGGAATTATAACCACCTGTTTATTTATCTTGTAAGGAACTAAATTCTTCCTCTTATTTCTTTGCATACGTCTGACCTCTTCCGTAGGATTGGCTTCCTCATTCTCTACCACTTCCTTGCCCATTTTCTTCATTATCCTCTACATGACTTGCTTGGATAGTCAACTTATAGAACTGTGTAATCCTTTATCATCTTATCTTTCTGTTTCAACTTTTGCAGCTACCAAATAAACTTAACTAATAATCACAAGGCAGAAACTTACCTTTTCACATTCGCAACCTTCCTATCCCAAGACTTAATCGTTTCTTTGCCTCGTTTTTACTCTTTCCAGCTACACTTGATCCCACCATAAGGATGCATGTCCTTTTCAACTTAGTGTAGGCAAACATCACTACAAAGCCAAAATATTTCTCTAAACTTGTTATCTAGTCTACTAGTCGTCACGGTTTAGACTTTCAAGGAAATTAGCGGTCTCTAACTTTAACTTTCCTCTAGTTTTGGTAATGATTTTGATGAGTTTATCTTCTGGTTCCTCTTCCAACAATTGTTGTTGATCTTTTAGAGTGCCTTCATCTGCAATTTCTTCAGCAACAACCCCCCTTTGTTGTGTGGTGCCCATAAGTTCTAATCTGGGTTACAATCCTCTCAATGTTTCTACCAAATCTACACCAGACTCAACTGAACCTTGCTATACTCGACTAAACTCTCAACAATACAAGACTTTCTATCAACCTACTCTGATACCATATGATGGCTTGGTGGGTTGTTGGTGGAGTGAATGAATAACAACTTACAACCTTATTAGAGTACACAGGCAATAATGCAATCACAAAGCAAGCACACAACACTTTATTCATTGCCTTTGTAAAATATGGAGACATTACATTTATTGAAACTTTTGTCTAAGCTCTACTTAACTTGCAGATCAAATTCCAACACACCTTGGTCAGCTCATGCCTCCTTGGCTACAAACTCTAAACACATCTACTCCCTTTTGTCTATTCACTACAAATTCCAAAGCTATTATTCTCTGGCATAGCTATCTTAGGAATCCCTCAATCCCTTTTTTTGATTTCTTATTGAAGGCCCCTCTTAAATGACTAATGCATGCCATATATTGGAAAGAGTGAGTTAGCAAGAACCTGACATGGGGGGAACTTGAATTGCTACCTCAAATTTGAAGATACACACATTACATGACAAGCTAAAAAACAAGCATAAACTGTTGCGAATCTTGTTGCATGACATTTGAATCCTACCGGTTTAGAGATCCCCAACATAAACTGTTGTTGGAAGATCAAATGCTTTTTGGACGAGCCATTGATTGAGTTATCCCTATGAAGCAAGCCCCATCAATTTGATATTTACGTGCACTCCTTCAAGTATTGCAAATCTCATTGCATGACATTCGAATCTTGCTGGTTTGGAGATCCATAACATAAAATTTTCGTTGCAATATTGAATGTTTTCTAACGAGCCATTGATCATGTTCTTGTGAAGCAAGTCAGAAAGAATTTATGCTCAGGCTCTACTTCAAGTTCTTGTGAAGCTCAAATGGGCATTCAAAGCTGTCAAAATAAGCTTGTGAAGCTCCTATAGATTTTCAAAGCACCAATATAGTTTTAAAAGCTTACAAAGCTCAAGGAAGCTCAAAGTATGTCCACAAAGAATGAATTCTTACACATGTTGTAGGATTCTTTGAACATAAATGATTAACACCTTGAAAAATAGAATTGTTTTCAATTGAATGCAAGATAAATTAGAGATCTAGGGATACTCCTCCACAGTTGGAATTGAAAGTACAACCAATTACAATAGATAAGAACTAGGGTACGAGGGCCCTAGGCTATAAGTATATCTAAATAAAAAAATAGAAAAGCTACAACAAAAAACAAATCAAGAGTGAGCGATGGAGATGCGTCGTGGGAGGGAGCATTGCGATTTGTAAATCTCGATTATTGGTATTGATTCTAATGTTTATGGTTCCTTTATGTTTTCTGTCAGTCCTTTGTCTTTTTGCTACTTGCAGTCACATGTTTAGCAATGCTGCCTATCACGATATGTATTGGATTGTTTAGTGTTTAAGACTAGGGTTTTTCCTTGTTGTTACCCTCTTTTTCTCTGTTCTAAGGGGTTAATTTCTTTTGCGATCCTTTACTGATAAAGACCCATGTTTGCCTTTTAGGTAAACATGTGGGCAGTTAGTTGTTTTGTTATCATGGCCAAGGTGGAACAGGGTAAGGCGTTGGGGAAAGAACCAATGGGTAAAACAGACCCTGCCAAACCAAGTTTTAAGTAAGTTCTTTGGGGAAGTTCAAAATTTTATATGCCTGGAAGGAACGAATAAAAGCAGCCTTTGCAGATGCCGAAACAAGATCCTAGAAAGAATGAGAATGAATGTATGAAAGCGGCTGATGGAACACCAGTGCTAAAACTTCAAAAATCGGATGTGCAAAGTAGTATTAATGAATTGGAAAACTGTGGTTGGATTGTTCGTTTTTTGGGATTTCGCCCTTCGTTAGCAACTTTCAAAGATTGGGCAAAAAAGTCTGGAATACAAGAGGAGAGTACAAATCTTCCATTTATCCAAATGGATACTTTTTAATTGTTTTTTCCTGAAAAATGGATCGGGAATATATTTTCCAAGGAGGGCCTTGGGTTTTTGGACGAGTAGGTTTTTTCATGAAACCTTGGCATCTTATGTTCAAAGCAAACAAAGAACTACTATCTATTGCTCCTATTTGGGTGCGATTGTTTGGGCTTCCAGCGGAATATCAGAATTAGACGGTGTTTATGGCGATTGACAATATACTTGGGACATTTATGATGACAGCGGATGCATATTTACAGCTGGAACAAATGATCTATGCCCGAATATGTGTATTAATGAATCTTAGTAAACCCTTGACAACAAAGATATCTTTGGTAGTGGAGGAGGTGAAATGGGACCAGGTTTTGGACTATGAAAATATTCCTTTTTGTTGTCGGATTTGTCATGAATATGGACATTTGCTCAGGGATTGTCTGCAGAATGTACCAGTACCACATGTGGAGGATAAACCCCAGGATGACTTTATCATCCCAAAGAAGAAGAAAGTTGTAAGGAAAAATGGGCAAGAGCACATAGAGAGAAGTGTTGACAATTTTGCCCCCCCACAGGGCAAATTGCCACCCCTACACTTCGGAACTTTGCTATGGTGCCAAGTTTGTCTTGTGAATCGGTTTTGGGGTCCTAAAATGAGCATTTACAGCTACCCAAGTGGCCATCTACAGCCAGGTGCATTTTAGTCACTCAGAGGTTTCTAAGGAGCTTGCTTGATTACAGCCAAATGTGCAAATACAGCAAAGATATACAAGCTGTAAGTTCATTTATTTTGTCTTACCAAGGAATTTTTTGGGTATAAGAGGTGGACTATTTTTTCGGACATTTTGTCTGAGAGAAAGAGCTCTCAAAGGACTATGTAAAAGTCTGAAAAAATGACAAAGTGGCAGTCGTTCAAGGCTTATTTTCTTCGGACTTTTTGTCCGAAAGAAAGGAGAAAAGCATAGTTGAGAAGACCGGTTTTCAAGTCAAGACAAAAGTCCGAAGGAATAAGGATAGTTTCAAAAAGCCTGGGTGCCCTGCAAAAAGCTCGGGTGCCCTTCAAAAAGCCCGGGTGACCTACAAAAAGCTTGGGTGCCCTTCAAAAATCCTGAGTGACCTACAAAAATCCTAGGTGCCCCACAATTCTTCTGAAGGACACTTTTGAAGGCAGACATGCCCTTCCGGAGGGCACATGGTTGAAGTGGACCTTTTCAATTCTTTCGAAGGGCACTCCTAGAAGACAGCCCTTGTGGAGGACATCTAGGCGTCGCGTAGGGACATTTACAATTTCCCTGAAGGGTATGTGCCCTTGCGGGGGACACTTCAAGCACGAAGAAGACCTTGGCAAAATTCCGAAGGACAAAATTCATTTTTCGGAATGACACCTACCCTTGCGGAGGGCACTTGGTCGGTGGCAGGACCCTTTGAAAAGTTCCGAAGGGCATTATTGGCAGTCATTCAAGGCTTATTTTCTTTGGACTTTTTGTCTGAAAGAAAGGAGAAAAACATAGTTGAGAAGACCGGTTTTCAAGTTAAGACAAAAGTCCAAAGGAATAAGGACAGTTTCAAAAAGCCCGGGTGCCCTTCAAAAACCCTGGGTGCCCCACAATTCTTTCGGAGGACACTTTTGAAGGTAGACATGCCCTTCCAGAGGGCACATGGTCGGTGAAGTGGACCTCTTCAATTCTTTAGAAGGGCACTCCTGGAAGACATAGCCCTTGCGAAGGACATCTGGGCGTCGTGTAGGGACATTTACAATTTCCTCGAAGGTTATGTGCCCTTGCAGGGGACACTTCAAGCACGAAGAAGACCTTGCCAAAATTTTGAAGGACAAAATTTATTTTTCCAAAGGACACCTGCCCTTGCGAAGGGCACTTGGTCGGTGGCAGGACCCTTTCAAAAGTTATGAAGGGCATTATTGGGAAGCAAAAGCCCTTATGGAGGGCATCTCCATAAAGCAAAGGACAAAAGCAAAGTTCCCGAAGGGCAAGTATAGCCAAAGGAGACGAATTCCTTCGGACAAAAAGTCCGAAGAAATTCGAGAGGATAAACACCTGAAGAAAATAAAAAGAACAAAGGCAAAAAGGAGATCCTTTGGAATAATTGTCAAACAACAAATCCGCGGGAATATGAAGTCAACAAAAGTCAGAAGAAAATCAAAGGGCAGGGCATAAGAGCCTAAAAGAATAAATTCAGGAAAATTGGCAAGGAAACAAATTTCTTCTGACTTTTTGTCCGAAGGAATTCCTTTGGACAAAAAGCTCGAAAGAAGAATGATAGTTTCAAAAAACCCGATAGAAAAGACAAGGGCGTAATCGAAAGCCAAAAAAGAGAAAAGGAAATGCCAAGCCCGTGAAAGAGAAGAGATAGAGAGTCCTTCGAACAATTTTTCTGAAGGACGAAAGCTAAAATAAAACCCGATTCCCGAATTAAAGCAGAACATGGGAAAAGCCAGAAAAAATACGAAGTGAACTGCGCAAAGATTAAAGCAGAACTGAACATGGACATAAGCATGAACAATAAATAAAACCAACGCAGAATAAAGAGAAAGGCATGATAAACAAAGATCATGCACAGACTAACGTGAGTGACTCCAACGAAGTGAATGCGTTTAAGAAAGCAAGCACGCTTTAGTTATGAAAATAGAGTTTCATCATGCAAAGCGTTGAACGCTTCAAACAGCCAGAAATTTCATGCACGCACTCTCGTTTGCTCGAAACATTTCGATGGTTCAAACACAATTCTTAATTTGGCATTTGCATTAATTTCATGCAAAGGGGAGACTTTCAAATGTTCCAGCAGTTCGAGTGAGTTTGACTACTCTTGCTTTGAAGTTGACTCGTTTTCAAGTTAAGACATCTATTTGTAGGTGTCATGCATCCAAAGCTTGTCTTCTTCTTTTTCAACGTCAAGGATTATTCATGCAAGACAGCCAGGTATAAGCCAAGGAAAGACAAATTTGGAAGATCCATACAATGCACTTTGGACTTAGGCTAATGAAGAGTTAACTTTTTTTTTTTTTTTCAATGGAGTCAAGAGCCTATTCAATTGACTATTCATGAGACTAAACCTTCCTATAGTCCCATTTCCTCACCAATCATCCCTCAAGCTCAAGTTGTCCAGGAAAACAGGCAGGTTTCAAACTTTGATGAGGTAATGGCCAAGTGGAAGGAACATAATACAGAGGTCTTTAAGAGTTTCTCTTTCCCTCCTCTCCAAAACTCCCTAGATAATTCCATTGCCCTCAAGAGTCCAAAATCTGATCATGATCAATTTCCCATGCTTCATTTTTCCTCTCAAACAAATGAATTTCGTCACCCTCCCACCATCTCCCTTCTTTAGGGGGAACCTGTTCTTTGGAGGATTGAGAAAGAGGTTGGAGCTACATGTCAAGTTCTTGCATAGTGTGTGGAGGATGCTTCAGATGTGTTTAAGGAAGAATTTTCTATTGATACTTCACTTAAGGTTGTATTTGAGCATCCAATTATATTTAAGAATGAGAAGGCGGATCTTGATGTAGAGGAACTCCAAGAGGAGTTGGTGTAGATTGAAGTCATAAATGAGTTACAGGTATCTCCTATTGAGAAGGATCTAGATAGCTTTCAAGCTGATTCAGTTCAAATAGATCAAAATGAGGAACAAAAAGATGATTGGCAGCTGTACCTTGAATCTCTACAAGAGATTGAAGAGCTTTGTATGGATATGTTGGCTATTGAAGAGCATGTTTATGAGAAATCTAATCAAGAATCACCTATTCAAGATCATAATACAGATTGGGTTGCCTATTCAAAGCTCCTTGAAGAGCTGGTTGAACTTGCAGCCGTCCATAAAAAGGGTGTGGCCACTCAAGAACAATTATCACTTGACAAGGTGGTAGATGACAAGTAGTGCGAAAAATATCAAGAAGTGCTTGATGAGTTTGTCTTTGTTGGTGACTGGTTTGCTGTTGATGACTCATTTTAGAAGATTTTAATACAGTTGGTGGACAATAAAAATGCCTTATCAAAGGTTATGATTGATAAACATCCTGCCTTGCAACTAGTACCATCTCTTGGAGTGACTGAGTTTAAGAATTTGCCTTTTGACCCAAGTGGATTGTGCTTTGTCATGGTTAATTAAGTTCTTTGTTAGTTTGTTTTCATCCAAGTGTTGTTCCAACACATTAGTTTCGTTCAGTTATGTTCCAATAAGTGCTTGTTTGCACATTTGTTTCTTAGTTTTCCTGCTTTCGTGTGTTTCCCTTCTTATTTTGAGGGAGAAAGGTTACTTCAGCCAAGGTCAGGTGGATATTTTTAGTAAGAAATCAAGTTCACCATTTGGGAGTTCGAATAGCATCTATATGGTCTAAGTTCTCTAGCATAGCAGGTATGCTTCCTAGCAGAGTTGCCAAAAATGTTGACAATTTTGCCCCCCCACAGGGCAAATTGTCACCCCTACACTTCGGAACTTTGCTATGGTGCCAAGTTTGTCTTGTGAATCAGTTTTGGGGTCCTAAAATGAGCATTTACAGCCACTCAAGTGGCTATCTACAGCCAGGGGAATTTTAGTCACTCAGAGGTTTCCAAGGAGCTTGCTTGATTACAGCCAAATGTGCAAATACAGCGAAGATATACAAGCTGTAAGTTTATTTATTTTGTCTTCCCAAGGAATTTTTCGGGTATAAGAGGTGGACTATTTTTTCGGACATTTTGTTCGAGAGAAAGCTCTCAAAGGACTATGTAAAAGTCCGAAAAAATGACTAAGTGGCAGTCATTCAAGGCTTATTTTCTTAGGACTTTTTGTCCGAAAGAAAGGAGAAAAGCATAGTTGAGAAGACCGGTTTTCAAGTCAAGACAAAAGTTCGAAGGAATAAGGACAGTTTCAAAAGGCCCGGGTGCCCTACAAAAAGCCCGGGTGACCTACAAATAGCTTGGGTGCCCTTTACAAAGCCCGAGTGACCTACAAAAAGCCTAGGTGCCCTACAATTTTTCCGAAGGACACTTTTGAAGGCAGACATGCCCTTCCGGAGGGCACATGGTTGGTGAAGTGGACCTTTTCAATTCTTTCGAAGGGCACTCCAGGAAGACATAGCCCTTGTGGAGGACATTTGGGCATCGCGTAGGGTCATTTACAATTTCCCTGAAGGGTATGTGCCCTTGCGGGGGACACGTCAAGCACGATGAAGACCTTGGCAAAATTTTGAAGGACAAAATTCATTTTTCCGAATGACACCTACCCTTGCGGAGGGCACTTGGTTGGTTTTAGGACCCTTTCAAAAGTTTCAAAGGGCATTATTGGGAAGTAGAAGCCCTTGCAGAGGGCACCCCCATAAAGCAAAGGACAAAAGCAAAGTTCCCGAAGGGCACTTGCCCATCGAGGAAAAGATAGCCAAAGGAGACGAATTCGTTTGGACTTTTTGTCCGAAGGAATTCCTTCGGACAAAAAGTGCAAAGAAATTTGGGAGGATAAAAACCCGAAGAAAATAAAAAGAACAAAGGCAAAAAGGAGATCTTTCAAAATAATTGTCAAATAGGAAATCTGCGAGAATATGAAGTCAACAAAAGTTCGAAGAAAATCAAAGGGCAAGACATAAAAGCCTAAAAGAATAAATTTGGAAAAATTGGCAAGGAAACGAATTCCTTCGGACAAAAAGTCCTAAGGAATAAGGACAGTTTCAAAAAACTCGATAGAAAAGACAAGGGTGTAAGCCAAAGCCAAAAAAGAGAAAAGGAAATACCAAGCCTGGGAAAGAGAAGAGACAAAGAGTCCTTCGAACAGTTTGTCTGAAGGACGAAAGCTAAAATAATGCTCGATTCTCGAATTAAAGTAGAACACGGGAAAAGCCAGAGAAAACACGAAGTGAACTGAGCAAAGATTAAAGCAGAACTGAACATAGACATAAGCATGAACGGTAAATAAAACTAACGCAGAATAAAGACAAAGGCAGGATAAACAAAGATCATGCACAGACTAACGTGAGTGACTCCAATGAAGTGAATGTGTTTAAGAAAGCAAGCATACTTCATTTTTGAAAATAGAGTTGTCTTGCATGATGAACAAGCAAAGCGTTGAATGTTTCAAACAGCCAAAAATTCCATGCACGCACTCTCGTTTGCTCGAAACATTCTGGCGGTTCAAATGCAATTCTTAATTTGGCATTTGCATTAATTTCATGCAAAGGGGAGACTTTCAAACATTCTAGCAGTTCGAGTGAGTTTGACTACTCTTGTTTTGAAGTTGACTAGTTTTCAAGTTAAGACATATATTCATAGGTGTCATGCATCCAAAGCTTGTCTTCTTCTTTTTCAACGCCAAGGATTCTTCATGCAAGACAGCCAGGTATAAGCCAAGGAAAAACAAATTAGGAAGATCCATGCAATGCAATTTGGACTTAGGCTAATGAAGAGTTAACTTCTCTTTTTTTCAACGCCAATCTCTTGGATTGTAAATTTTTATATTAATGGATTTTTAACTTTGTAAAATGGATCCCTTTCTTGGTAAGCCCAAACTCTGCCATTGGTGAGTTGTGTAACCTCTTCAATCAATAAAAAGATTGTACTTTCAGATTTCAAGTGTTGGCATAGTGTACATTCATTCAACAATTTGCATATGTAGTAGATTTCTCTCCCTTCCCAAATTCTTATTCATACCTAGTTGCTAGCTCATCATGTTATGCAGGTCATGTTCAATGTTCTATGTCTTTTGATGACGCTGTAAGTGGATGTGAGGTGGCTGCAAAGTGTCTTGTATCAGACCTCTCTCCATTGTTTTTCCTCACGTTTTTTGTCATTGGATCGAACCTTCTCATGAAGTACTTATGCGTAGTGATCAATTAAAATCAAAGGTCTTCCTTTTCCCTTGTTTGATTCAGTGTTTAAGGTTCCAAGTAGAGTGGATCAACATTTTGGTGTATCACCATCATTAGGTAGGATTTCCCTTTTAAGTTTCTTTCTCCCTTTTCCGTGGTAGATTCGCAGCATAGAGTAGGGATCCGCATTGATACATCTTACAGGAACCGGCGTTCTTTGGAGGTTATTCTCACCATTGAGGCACCCACCCTCATGAGAAGATCCCATTGTTTCAACTGGAGAGAGGATTAGCCATTTCAGCACGTCTTCGTTTCAAGGTGCATCTCCAGGTTGACAACAGGAAGCAACAATAATAAATTTGCAAGCTTACAACAAGATCAACTAGATACAAAATTGAATGATTTGATGGAGACACAAGTCCCAGAGACACAAATGGACAAACAAAAGGAAGTCTCATATCGGCCAATGGTGGAGAATCATAACCAGCTTGTTGTATTTGAAGAGTCACAGATACTGGGAATTGTCAGGGCTGGTATTAAAAGTTATTAGTGCAAAACCAAGTACCAAGACCAAATTGTAAACTAGTATCAAAAATCAAAGGAAATAGAAGGGATGGAAGAAGCTTTGGTACTGAAAGATAACACAATCATGCAAGAACAAATAAGTTCTTTTTTAGGTGTGGCTCAGGAAAAGAGTAAAAAGTTAAAGTTGGATACTAACATAAAAGCTAGTCGAAAATCAAATCATAACATCATTTAGAATGAAGGTCAGAAGTTGAGTAATGCAAGAAAAGTTCGAGATTTGTCCCAAATTTCCCAACATCCTTCTCAATGAAAGTAATAACTTTGAATATACGGGCCCTGAAAGGTAGCCCTTCAAAAATACAATAAATTGAACGAATGATCCAAAAGAATCATCCTATGTTAGTGTTTATTCAAGAAACCAAAGTTATAAGGGGCCTGAAAGATAGCCCTTCAAAAATACAATAAATCAAATGAATGATCCAAAAGAATCATCCTAATAGTGTTTATTCAAGAAACCAAAGTTTCTATAGAACTTATGTCTGTGCTAATGGAAACAATTTGGCCTAAGGCCCAACATCTTTCTATTAGCTCACAAGGAGCTTCAAGAGGCATAACTTCGTTATTGGATCCAAAGCTTCTTACAATCTTGAATTCTTGTGAGATTAAGGGGGACCTGATTGTACATTCTTATTCTAAGGTGGATGATCAACAATTTTTACTAATTAATGTTTATGATCCAATTGATCTTGAGGACAAAGGGCAACAATGGCAGAAACTTTCCTTCCTATTCAGATCTTTTATAGAAGTGCCACTTCTTATTGTTGGGGACTTTAATACTATCCTTAATTTTCAAGAGAAACAAGGGGGGAATTATCAGTTGGATGCTAGTTCCTCTATTATGTCATCCTTCATTGAGGTTCATCATTTGGTTGATGTCCCTACAAGGAATGGAGTGATGACATGGTCTAATAGGAGACAGGGACAAGATTGTATCCTTGAAAGATTGGATCGTTTTTTAGTGTCTTTAGAATTTTGGATGCAGGATTTTGTTCCTAAGGCTCAGAATCTAAACAACCTTGGATCAGAGCATTAGCCAGTGTGTTTGGAAATGGGGAAATCAACACCATATCGGACTCCATTCAGAGTTTAGTTGATGTGGCTTCGACATGCAGATATTTTTAAGTATATTCAACAGTGGTGGCAGGAAGGGAAATCGAGGTATGGTACTCAAATGTTTACTTTTGTCAAGCATTTGACATACATAAAGCTTAAGCTTAAAGACTGGAACTGGAATGTGTTTGGGAATATCAAGGATAAGAAAAACAAAATATTGGAACAGCTGGAAGAGTTAAATTGTCATTTATGGAATTATGGAAGTAACACCAATCTTATCCCGGAAGAATGTCTTTGAAAGCAAAGTTACAAGAATGGGAAACCAGGGAGGAAATGATGTGGAAGCAAAAGTTCAGGATTCAGTGGCTGAAAGGAGATAAAAATTATGCCTTCTTCCATAAATCATTATTGTCTAGGCGAGTCAACAATCATATCATCTCTCTTATGAAAGAAGATGGGAACATGGAATACTCTCTAGAAGGAATGAAGAATTTGGCTCAGAAGTATTTTAAGTAGTTATTTACGGCTCAACCTCTTCAGCTATCTGCCCAACAACAAGTTTTGGATACTTTACCATGTCTTATTTCTCAGCAGGATAATGAGAAGCTTATTCAGCCAGTTATGGAAAAAGAGCTACAAGGGATAGTGTTTAGTATGAAAAAATGTAAAACTCCAGGCCTGGATGGTTTTCCTATTGAGTTCTACCAATTTTTTTGGGATATAATTAAAATGGACCTACTTCAAGTGATAGAAGAGGTTCGTACTGCTAAAAGAATGCTTCAGGAAATTAACAAAATGTTCATAGCTCTTATTCCCAAGGCTAATGAGGTGGAGGATATTTCAGGTTTGCGACCTGTAGCTTTGTGGAATGTTCTATATAAAATCATTACTAAAGTCATGGCAGAAAGGTTGAAACCTCTCCTGAATAAGATTATATCTCCTGAACAAGGAGGTTTTGTTCCTGGACGTCAAATACATGATGAAATTGTGTTAGCACACAGAATTCTTCATTATATGGACATCCAAAAATCTCCAGCTATGTTTATTAGATTGAATCTCTCTGAGGCTTACGACCGAGTGGATTGGGGCTTTTTATGTCGAGTCTTAGCCCAATTTGGATTATCGACAGAATGGATAGACTGGATCAAACCCTGTTTACTCAGGTTTTTGGGGTGTCTAGAGGGATAATACAAGCCGATCCTATATCCCCTTTTTTGTTTATCATATTGGCCAAGTGTATGGGCATATTAGCTACCAAAGTTTGTCAGAACAAGAAAATACAGGGTATACAGCTTGTTGGGTGAATACTTTGTCACCAGCTAACTGACGAGCAAAATAGGTGATTTCATCCACAGTATAGGGAGATTGGTCGGTCAAATGTACAGGTTTACCACATCAAATGGGGACAAATCTCTCCTCTCATCAAGGAGAGGTTCCCTATAAATATGAGGAGCTATAAAATATATATATATATATATATATATATATATATATATATATATATATATATATATATATATATATATATATATATATATATATATATGCAGAAAATAACAGTCAGGGGTAGGACAACACCATCTATCTCTCTTTTTTCAGAGATGATGTTCACAAATAAAGGAGAAATCCAAGTGAAAACACTGAAGGCACTTCTCTTTTTTCAAAAGTGGTCTTACATCAAACAGCAGGAGTTCTTTCTGATAAGTAACAAGTAACTGGTAACAGGGGGTGTAATAACCAGTAGAAAAAGTTGTAGCACAAAGTCTCCACCTCGACTGCCCAAGAGTGAAATACAAAGGGTAATGGGGGCACAAAGTCGTCCCAAGATCCTTTACACAGAAACAAACAGAAAACACACTAAAGACAATGGTGGCAGCACAAAGTCCCTCCACAGTTGGCTTCAGGACACCTACCTGATTACTTCCACTAATTTTGCTTATTTCATCAAAATGGACAAGAATGCATTCAGAAAACAGACATAAGAACAATCTCCTAAATGACACAAGCTATTACAGCACAAAGTCCGGAAGTAACCTGCTTTCTCATTCATATAAATAAATATGATCAACAATCTGAGCTCAAAGTCTCAGTAATCGCCTTTCCATTTTGGCATAATTTTGCTTCTATAACCAAAAAGATCTCCCTTCATAAAAGAAGAGATTTACAATATATAGCAGCCCAGAAAGACTTGGCGCTTTTTTCCATAGAACGGCCCATGCTGCATTCAATGCCTTGAATGCATTTTCAGTTTTGTCAAGGGGCCATGCTGGAACAGGGCGTCTGCCTTAACTGTGGCATGTCAATTCATCTCAAAATATCTTCTCCTCTGCATGGGTCGTCTGACCTTTCTCCCAATAGGTTCGCAGCTGTCCACTCGCTTTCCTGTCAAGGAAGAAAAACAGGGCGTGCCCTTTAATGCTTGTGAGCTCAGATGTCTACTTGGTGACTGTTCCACCTATTGGAATAACTCATGCAGATATTTCTGGTCTTTCCCTCTTCCCTGTTGTGATTTGAACTCTCGGGCTATCTTTTCCCTTTCTACTGGCTCTTTCGGCTCCCTCTTCAGTTGGTCGCTGAGTTCACTCTTGACTTTTGTCCTTTCCCAACGTTGTCTCTTCTTGGTTTTGTCTTTTTTTGAAATTTGAGTTCTCGGGGCTATCTTACCAGCTTTGCTGGCTCCTTGTGCTTTTCTCTCAGCGTTTCTGTGTTTTGGCCTTAAGGCCTTTGAATGCATTCGGGTCTGTGCTCAAGCCTTTAAAGATCAACGGTTATTTCATTGCCGTAAAGTTGATGTTCACGCGCCCGTCATCATTTAAAAGCCAACGGCTAGTTTATTGCCCTGAATTTGACGGCTTCGGGGATGTCACTGGACGTCTGGATTCCAACGGCTAGTTCATGGTGCCCAACTTTGACGTCCGTGGGTCCATCACCCTTTGGTCAATTCCTTCGGCTTTATTTCCTTCGGATTTCCTTTGACCGAGCTTAGTCTTTGAATCCTTCCGAAGGGTACCTGCCCTTCGGGGTCTAAGGTCAATTTCCTGTTTTTCGAGAGCCCCCCGCAAGGGTACCTGCCCTTCGTGGTTCTTCGGGCGGCCTTCTTTTTCGAATCCTTCGGACAAAATGTCTGAAGGAAATCCTTCGTCTTTCCCATTTATTCCCTCGGGCTTTTTTTTTCGGGCGAATTCCTTCGTACAAAAGTCCGAAGGAGTTCCTTTGAACTTTTTGTCCTAAAGAATTCGTCTTGTCTTTTGCCTTGAACAAATCTGAAGGAATTCCAACTTTTTTGCCTTCACATTTCCGAAGAAAACCTTACCCTTTCGGCCTCCTTCGGACTTTTTGTCCGAAAGAATTTGTCTTGTCTTTTGCCTTGAACAAATCCGAAGGAATTCCAACTTTTCTGCCTTGTTCACTTTTCCGAAGAAAACCTTACCCTTTCGGTCTTTTGCAAAGGTCCATTTTCCGCTAGCGCTGTTTGATCTCCAAAATTGCCTTTCGAAAAAGTCACAAAGGTCCTTTTGGCACATAAGTGCCCTCCGCAAGGGCACTTGTCTTTCGGGCTTTTGGAAGACTCCTTTGAACTTCCCGTCAGGCCTTTGATCATTCCTTCGGACAAAATGTCCGAAGGAATTCTTTCAGACAATTTGTTCGAAGGATTTCACTTGTAAAATTCCACCGCGAAAAATCCCTTCGAAAGATATCTTTTTTGTTCCATTTGCCCTCCGCAAGGGCACGTCCTTCGGGCTTTGGGACACCTTCCTTTGAACCTTTCGATTGAACCGACCTTGAAATTGCCTAAGTGTTGGGAACTTATTTCATTTTTGTGGAGTCCGTAGAAATCAGCCTGCGGAGTCCGTAGAAATCAGCCTGCGGAGTCCGTAGAAATCAGCCTGCAGAGTCCGTAGAAATCAGCGTGAGGAGTCCGTAGAAATTAGCATGCGGAGTCCGTAGAAATCAGCATGCGGAGTCCGTAGAAATCAGTGTGCAGAGTCCGTAAAAATCAGCTTGCAGAGTCCGTAGAAATCAGCGTGCAGAGTCTATTAGCTGAAAAGGCTTGAATAATGGAGAATTTGAATACTAAAAATAATTTTTTGAGAAGGAAAAAGAAAATTTTGCCCTGCAGGACCAAAATAGTTCATATGTTGTCCCAAAAATGAGTGACAGATTTTGGGAACAACAGCTGGCTCCAGTTGGGGAACTTACTTCAGTTGAAATTTTGAAACAGCTGAGGGGAGTAGAAACCAGAATCTCCAGTGCCTTCAAGTATGCCATTGGGCTACGGAGTCATGCTATCCAAAAAAGAAAGGTGTCAAAAACGAAAACGAAAAGCACAAAACAGAACTAAAGACTACAAATATACATATGTACAGATGATCTTATCTGATACTTCAAGAATTGAAGTGCTTCAGATGCTGCCCATTGTGAGGCTGAGAAAAGGACGTGCCATTTTGATACTTCAATATGAAACTGTTTTCACTATTGAGCTGATGGATAGTAAACGGGCTTCTCCATAGGGAATCGAACTTCCCATGCATTCCCTTTGGTTCTCTTTTTGTCCCATAATAGGACTTGATCTCCAATCTAGAAATCACGGGTTTTTGCTTTCTGGTCGAAGAGCTTCTTCACCAGACTTTGATGCGCAACAATTCGGTCCACCACCATAGTTTGCTGCTCATCCAGCTCAGTTAAGCACATGATCTTTTTGTCAATAGAGCTTTCATATGTCTGATCTTCGATTGCCTTTACTAGTTTTAGTGCTGACAATTCTAGGGTGATTGGTATCTCTGCATTGAGACCATATAAAAGTTGGAATGGTGACATACCTATCGCCCTCTTGGGTGTAATTCTGTCTGCCCATAAAGCATCAACCAATGCTTTATGCCAGGTTCGTTGGTTGTCATCCACCAGCGTCCTGATGATGGTCACCAGGTTCTTGTTGCTTGATTCAGCTTGGCCATTCCCTTGTGGGAAATAATCAGAAGAGTGGGAGAGGGTAATCCCATAGTAAAAATAGAACTGAGTGATCTCATGAGTAGAGAAACAGGCTGCATTGTCTGTCACAATCTTGGTTGGCACCCCAAACCTGGAAATGATGTTTTCCTTGGAGAAATTGCATACCACTTCTGAAGTAACATGCTTGGTTGGAATTGCTTCCACCCATTTGGTGAAGTAATATGTGGCTGTGAGGACATAATCATGTCCAGCGCTTGAAGATGGGTTTACAACACCAATGAAATCGATTCCCCATTGCTGAAATGACTCTTCTATTACCACTGGCTTGAGAGGCAGAACAACTAACTTGGGTCTTCCAACGAACTGTTGGCATAGTTCACATCTTCGTACTCATTTGTATACATCCTGAAACAGAGTAGGCCAGTAATACCTGGCTCGCAAAATCTTATGGGCAGTTACAGGCGCAGAAAAATGTCCTCCATAGGCCAGATTCTGGAAGGACTGCAAAAGTTGGTTCTGCTGCTCTTTATCTACGCAGCGAAGGAACACTCCATCAAGGCTGTTCTTATACAGGCCGTTGTCCCACATGACAAAATTGGCAGCTTTCAATTTAACAATCCTCCTTTCTTTACGAGACAGGTGAGCGGGACACTCACCATAAGTAAGGAAATGAACAATACTTGAATACCACTCATTCGTGGTGGAGACAAAGAGGATTGTTGGCACGTCTTCCACTTCTGTTTTTCCATGCCCTATTTCTTCGAGTCTGTTGTCATCAATCAATTGGCAGAGGCCCCTTCCCTGCACAAGCTTCGTTGGTTTGATATCAAGATCAAACTCCTGGATTTTAGCAATCCAATTGCCCCTTTTGGTTCCAAATTCCTGCTGAGTTAATATGGATTTGACTGTGGTATCAGGAACCAGGGCAGTAGTGTGTGAATTTAGGATGTAGAAATGGAAGTGCTTTATTGCCTTTACCACTGCATAAGCATGCTTTTTCATGTGTGAATACTTCAGTTCATGAGCTTTGATAGGACAACTCCTGAAGGATATGGGAGATTCCACACCTTCGTTCTGTTAAACCAGAATTGCTAAAAGTGTGTGCTCAGAAGCATAACTATACACTGTGAAATCTTCAGTATAATCTGGACAAACTAGAATTGGGGCATGGGCAATAGCTGTCTTGATGTCTCGAAATGCCAATTTGCTTTCTTCAGTCCAGCTGAAAATGGCCTTTCCCTTCATCATGTTTACAATATGGCGAGTTGTCTCTGCGAACTCGGGGATGAACTTTCGTAAAAAATTCACTTTTCCGAAGAAAGAGTGAATTGCAGTCTTAATTGTGGGCAGAGTAAACTCTTGAATGGATTTGACTCTTTCTGAGTCAATCTTTATGCTTTATCGAGATACAATGTGTTTGAGAAGTTTCCTTTCTGTTACTCCAAAAATGTACTTCTTGGGATTTAGAGAAATGCCATTCTGGCGGCATCGTTCCAGCACTTGTTGCAAATGGCGCACATGATCAGGACGGTGCTTGGAAAAGACTGTTAAATCATCAAGGTACACCACAATGAACTTACCTATTTCATCTTTGAAAGCAAGGTCTATTGCTCTCTGAAAAGTTGCGCCAACATTTATCAGGCCAAATGGCATTCTTCGATATGCAAAGGTGTCCCAAGGCGTGGTGAAGGTAGTCTTGTGCTGGTCTGCTTCACCGACTTCTACTTGATTATATCTGGGAAAGCCGTCTAATATTGATAACATCTCTGAACCAGTCACTATC
Source organism: Torreya grandis (assembly GCA_037957365.1). Taxonomy (NCBI): domain Eukaryota; kingdom Viridiplantae; phylum Streptophyta; class Pinopsida; order Cupressales; family Taxaceae; genus Torreya; species Torreya grandis. Next base: position 807,066 of record JARHVA010005896.1, read on the forward strand.
TGAAGAACTTGGTCCATGATGGACAGAGGATAGTTATTCTTTAAGGATGACTGATTCAAATTTCTGACGTCCACATAGAGGCGAATTTCGCCATTCTTTTTCCTTACAGGGACTATGTTTGCAATCCATGTGGAATGATGGATTGCAAAAATTATCCTAGCATTCAGCGTTTTCTGTATTTCGAACAGAATAGTACCTAATATCTTGGGATTGTACTGCGTGGATTTTTGCTTGTAAGGCAATGAATCACTCTTGAGAGGAATTTCATGGAGAACTTCTTCAGGCCTGAGCGACTTTAGATCATCATAGGAGTATGCCAAAACATCCATGTACTGGCAGAGCAGAGCATTGAAATTGAACTTTTCTTCATGAGTGCAACACTTCCCAATGTTCACCATTTTGAGATTTTTCTTGGTACCTAAATTTATCTGATCAAACTCCTGAGAGGAGCTTGAATCTATTTGTTGCTGTTTGATGAACCTATCGTGCTTGTCAAACAACTTCTCAAGGGAAACTAATCCTTTGAGAATTTTATTCCCTTTAAGTTGTAGGAATTCTTCACCTGCGTCTGAGTTTGTTTCAGGTGCCAGTTCACTGCCTTCAAAGTGGAGCTGTTCAAAGCTGTCTTTTTGTTCAAAGAAGGCAATGATTTGGTTGTCACCATTAAATACTTGCCAATGATTGGCATTATTAGGCACACTTGGTCGAAAGACAAGTTCGATAGTGTACTTGTCTCCTTTAAAATCTGAGTGAGGAACCAAAAGCGTTGCTGAAACAGCCAAAGCATCAGCTCGGTCATTGAATTCCTTGAAAACTTCAAAGATGCTGAAAGCATCAACACTTTCAATTTGATCTCAAACCAGAGTGCAGTAGTGGCGCAATCTCTCATTTTTGGTTTGGTACAGGTTCCCCTCCTGACAAACCACCAACTCAGCATCTCCTATGGCATGAAGGAGCTTGACGCCCTTGTCTTGAGCGGCGTTCAATTCAAGCAGCAGCGATTCATATTCAGCAGTATTGTTAGTATTGTTGAACTGCAACTTGTATGAAGAAGAAAAAATATCTCCTTGAGGAGATATCCACACAATCTCGGCTACTGAATCGGTAGAAGAACAACTGCCATCAAATTCTAGTATCCATACATCATCAGAAGCTGACCTTACCTTAGATTTTTCTTTGTTTGGAGGAGAGGATTCCTTTGGGCTTGCACTGTGCTCTCTTATATCTTCTGCTGTTTTATCTAAACCAATTTTTAGATTGTCATTTTCAGAAGTTTCATCAGCTAGGACAGGAGCATCCTCAGTAGTCAGGGAGTAATTATCCATGCCTGAAGACTCAAACAAAATTTGAGCTTCAGGCGCTGATATTTAAGTGACTACATATTTTGTTTCCTTCTCAGAGAGCAATCTCTGCATAACGCCTTTGACTGGGATCCTTGCCTCGGACAGGTCCATACTCAATTCTCCACCCACGTCCTTGCAAAAATTTCACCCAAGAAGGATGCCGTATGAGGTTGGGACGTCGGCCACCAGGACTGTCATCTTGATCCTCTTGTCCGAGAATGCTGCAAACGCAAATTGGGCGTCCTTGATTTGTCCCAGCAGTGGCACTTGTTTGTTCTCCAGGGAGAAACATCTCTCAAATGTTTTGGTCAATGTGAGGCCAAGAGATTCCGCCACTTTGGCAGGCATGAGATTGTCTGACGCACCTAAGTTTATGATGCAATTGTTCAACTGATGTCTATTTATCAGGGAGACATAAAGTGGTTCAGTTTTCCTATGAGCAGCAGGAGGAGTAATGACAAGATTGTTTGGGGTGGACATGTTCCTTGGGGGATCACGAGTTACCTTTCTAACCTCTTGTCTTGCAGGGGTGATTTGGTTTTTCACATATTGAACCAATTTATCCAACTGCTCAGGGTTGGATTGTAGAAATTCAAATTCAGACATTTGAATTTTAGTTTTCTTGACATGGTCGACTATGTCAAACGTCTGAAATGAATTGGGAATAAGGAAAGACAGTTCATCTTTTTGGTTTTTAGAGGGGGGAGGACTGATTTGTGAATTTGAAGTTGAAGATGAAGGTGTACTTGAGGTACTTACTTTTTTAGCAATGATTGGGTCCTTTGGCTGGAAAAGTAGAGAAGTTCCTCGTTTGGCAATTGAAATTGCAGGCTGATTTCGCTCTTTTGTTTTTTCTTTATCAGCTTGCTAGGTTGACTAATTCTTGGACCGGGTGAATACAACGTATGATCCCTTAACTGCTTTACCTTCATTTCTGGGTTCATCCTGGTGATTCAGGAAACCAATGTTGGAGTCGCCAGCTAATTCTTCTTCTCCCTCTGTGAAGAGATTAGCGTCATCTTCTGGGTCAACACAGGCTGGAAGGAAAAATCTGATTCTGCTTCAAGATATCCAACTGCTGAATTGGTTGGAGGTGCTTCAATGGCAAGGTTCTCTCATGGGGGAGGAAGACGATTTGTTTGCCCTTGATTCCTGGCAGCATTGCCTTGGTATGACTGATTGGGGAATGTTCTTTTTGGTATATCTCTGTATGAAGGGGCAAATGACATCCCCTGCGCCATTTACTTTCTAAGAGCAAGCAACTCATTTGCCAGCTTCTGCACCATTTGATCAGTGGTCCCTATAGATGGATATTCAGAAGATGAAGAAGATTTATCTCTGTTAGGATCTCTCTTTATCTTTCCTGCCAAGATAAGGTTATCTTCCACCTCAGTGGCCAAATCCTAAGCAGCAACAAGGTCTATGTGGCCAGCACGTATCAACAAAAAACTCACTTCAGGCTGCTGTGAGTTGATGAAGAAACATTTAAGGTTCTCAAGTGTTGGCTGAGCAATTGTAGGAATCTTATTCCTCAGCTTGTCAAATTTGGCAATGAAGTCCCTCATAGGTTCATGAGGTTCTTTCATCTGTGTGAGCTGGGCTAGCAGGACATACGCATCTTCTGTAGGCTTGAACCTTGCTTCGAACTTAGCTTTGAGAGTGTTCCAGTCAGTCACTGACCGAGCCTGCAGGTGGTAGAATCAGTCTGCAACAATACCTTGTAATGTCTCTACAAACACCTTGACTGCCACGTCTTCATACTCCACACCTATCACACCACATGCTATGCTGAAAGCTGCAATATGTTCATCAGGATGAACCTTCCCATCACCAAAGAATTTGGAGAAATTTTTCTTTGAATTGCGTGGTAGCTCATGTAGAGGTGGAGTTAAATTGAGTGGGCCAAAAGAGTTACCCCAGGGGCCTTGAACTGCCATGATTTGATTATGGAAAGGGGGAATAACAAATCTGGGTGGAGTATGTATAGGCAAAGCTCTGCTAACAGCAAAAAAAGCTCTACCTTGTAGTGGTGACTTGGTATTGGTGGGAGGAAGACTCTTAGTTTGTTGAAGTTGAAGTTGTAGAGGAAACAAATCAAGATTGCCCTGCTGCACCAACTCAAAAACAGGGTCAACAATACCTTGGGCTCTTTGGCTTCTAGTATAGCGTGGAGTTGACAGATTGTAGAATAAAAATGGAAAAGAACTGGCCCTGCTTCAGCTTGAAGCTTGAGGTTTCAAATTGTGTGCTCTTCCCCAGCGGAGTTGCCAAAAAACTGTTGGGTGAATATTTTGTCACCAACTAACTGATGAGCAAAATAGGTGATTTCATCCACAGCATAGGGAGATTGGTCGGTCAAATGTGCAGGTTTACCAGATCAAAGGGGGACAAATCTCTCCTTTCATCAAGGGGAGGTTCCCTATAAATATGAGGAGCTATATATGCAGAAAATAACAGCCAGGGGTAGGACAACACTATTCATTTCTCTTTTTTCAGAGATGATGTTCACAAATAAATGAGAAATCCAAGTGAAAACACTGAAGGCACTTCTCTTTCAGAAGTGGTCTTACAGCAAACAACAGTTCTTTCTGATAAGTAACAAGTAACTGGTAACAGGGGGCGTAGTCACTAGCAGAAAAAGGTGTAGCACAAAGTCTCCACCTCGACTGCCCAAGAGTGAAATACGAAGGGTAATGGGGGCACAAAGTCGTCCCAAGATTCTTGACACAGAAACAAACAGAAATCACACTAAAGACAATGGTGGCAGTACATCTCTCCACAGTTGGCTTCAGGACACCTTCTTGATTACTTCCACTAGTTTTGCTTATTTCATCAAAATGGATAAGAACGCATTCAAGAAACAGACATAAGAACAATCTCCTAAATGACAAGCTATTACAGCACAAAGTCTGGAAGTAACCTGCTTTCTCATTCATATAAAGAAATATGATCAACACCCTGAGCTCAAAGTCTCAGTAATCGCCTTTCAATTTTGGCAGAGTTTTGCTTCTATAACCAAAAAGATCTCCCTTCATAAAAGAAGAGATTTACAATATATAGCAGCCCAGAAAGACTTGGCGCTTTTTTCCATAGAACGACCCATGCTGCATTCAATGCCTTAAATGCGTTTTCAGTTTTGTCAAGGGGCCATGCTGGAACAGGGCGTCTGTCTTAACTGTGGCGTGTCAATTCATCTCAAAATATCTTCTCCTCTGCATGGGTCATCTGACCTTTCTTCCAATAGGTTCACCCCTGTCCCCTCGCTTTCCTGTCAAGGAAGAAAAACAGGGCACGCCTTTTAATGCTTGTGAGCTCAAATGTCTACTTGGTGAACTGTTCCACCTACTAGAAATAACTCCTATGTAGATATTTCTGGTCTTTCCCTCTTTTCTGTTGCGATTTGAGCTCTCGGGCTGTCTTTTCCGTTTGTGCTGGCTCTTTCGGGTCCCTCTTCAGCTGGTCGCTGAGTTCACTCTTGACTTTTGTCCTTTCCTAGCTTTGTCTCTTCTTGGTTTTGTCTTTTCTTGGAATTTGAGCTCTTGATGCTATCTTCCCAGCTTTGCTGGCTCCTTGTGCTCTTCTCTCAGCGTTTCTTCCTTTTGGCCTGAAGGCCTTTGAATGCATTCGGGTCCACGCTCAAGCCTTTAAAGATCAACAGTTATTTCATTGCCGTAAAGTTGACATTTGCGCGCTCGTCACCATTTGAAAGCCAACGGCTAGTATATTGCCCTGAATTTGACAGCTTCGGGGACATCACCGGATGTCTGGATTCCAACGGCTAGTTCGTGGTGCCCAACTTTGACGTCCGTGGGCCCGTCACCCTTTGGTCAATTCCTTCGGCTTTATTTCCTTCAAATTTCCTTTGACCGAGCTTAGTCTTTGAATCCTTCCGAAGGGTACTTGCCCTTCGGGGTCTTGAGAAAGGTCGATTTCCTGGTCGCTGAGAGCCCCCCGCAAGGGTACCTACCCTTCGGGGTTCTTCGGGCGGCCTTCTTCTTCAAATCCTTCGTCTTTCCTGCTTATTCCCGTGGGCTTTTTTCTTTTGGGCGAATTCCTTTGGACAAATTCCTTTAGACTTTTTGTCCGAAAAAATTCGTCTTGTCTTTTGCCTTGAATAGGAATTCCAACTTTTCTGCCTTGTTCACTTTTCCGAAGAAAACCTTACCCCTTCGGCTTTTTGCAACGGTCCATTTTCCGCAAGGGCTGTTTGATCTCCATAATTGTCTTTTGGAAAAGTCACAAAGGTCCTTTTGGCACATAAGTGCCTTCCGCAAGGGCACTTGTCCTTCGGGCTTTTGGAAAACTCCTTTGAACTTCCTGTCGGGCCTTTGATCATTCCTTCGGACAAAATGTCTGACGAAGGATTTCACTTGTAAAATTTTGCTGCAAAAAATTCCTTCGAAAGATATCTTTTTTGTTCCATTTGCCCTCTGCAAGGGCACTTGTCCTTTGGGCTTTGGGACTCCTTTTTAAGCTTTCGATTGAACCAACCTTGAAATTGCCCAAGTGTTGGGAACTTGTTTTTTTCCTGCGGAGTTCATAGAAATCAGTATGCGGAGTCCGTAGAAATCAGCTTGCAGAGTCCGTAGAAATAACCCTGCAGAGTCCGTAGAAATCAGCGTGCAGAGTCCGTAGAAATCAGCCTGCGGAGTCCGTTAGCTGAAAAAGCTTGAATAATGGAGAATTTGAATACTTAGAACAATTTTTTGAGAAGGAAAAAGAGAATTTTGGCATGCAGGACCAAAATAGTTCATATGTTGTGCCAAAAATGAGTGACAGATTTTGGGAACAACACAGCTAGCTTGTAATGTTTGGCTAATAACACATCTTCAGTTTTTGGATGATTCCACGATGGTGGGCTGAGCTCCTCTTTGGAAGCACAATAGTTAGAAAAACTTTTGTAGGTTTTTATATCAGCGATTGGCGAGTTGATCAATCATGCCAAATATCTTATTATCTTTTTTCATTGTTCTAGAAGACAAGAAAAACAAATTCTTAATATATTTCATTTTCAATGAGCTCCTCCCCAGCTTCAATATTTGGTATTCCCTATGGTGTCCAAGCAAATACGAGAGTGGCATTGGCTCATTAATAAAGTTGATTCCAAAATGAAGAAATGGAAGAATAACTGGCTATCGACTGGAGGAAGAATGGCATTGGTCAAGGTTGTCCTTCGGGCAATGCCAATTTATGTAGCATCTATTCTTTATATTCCAAAGAATATATTGAAACACCTAGATTCCATATGCCATAAATTTTTATGCAGTGGTATGCAAGTTAAAAGAAAGTGGTCCTTAGTCAAATGGGAAAATCTATGTCGACCAAAGTAGGAAGGTGGTTTAGGTTTCTGATCTTCTTCAAAGCAGACCAAGGCCCTCGCTGCCAAACTTTACTGGAGGATGCTTGTAGGTCCCGATGAATTATGGGTGACAAATATTCAAGCCAAATATGCGGAGAAGAATCCTTCTAATAGAATAATTTGGTTATCTCTTCCTGATAAAGGTTCGCCTTGTCTTGTGGTCCTTAGAGTGGGTGAAGAATTTTTTAAAAAATAGCTATTTTGGATTGTGAATAATGGGCAAAATGCATACTTTTGGACTGATTCTTGGGAGGGACAGCCCCCAATTATTACTCAATACCCTCAGTTACGGCATATCATGGAGGAAATGCATAATCTAGGATGGATAAAGGTTGCACATTATGGTAGAACTACTAGTTATCCTTATTGGCCTATTCATATTGGGTAGGAGGAACAACTTATGCTTAATAATATCTTGAAGGAAGGCCCTATGTCCATTTCTAATAGGCCAGACATGTTAGGATGGGGGAAGTCAACTATTGGTATGTATACGATATCTTTAGGATATGCCTCTTTGACTAGGGGCACACCTCATCCTCTTAAGGATATTTTTAATCATATCTGGCAGCCTGCTATATGGCCAAAGGTTAGTTTTTTTGTTTGGCTGCTTCTTCAAAGAAGAGTTTTAACTAGTGATCGTCTTATGAAGCATGGTTTTTGTGGACCCTTTCAATGTGTATTGTGGATGGAGAATGAAGAAACCATCTCTCATTTGTTTTTCCGATGTCCGTGGATTATACCTTTATGGCAACAACTATCTACATTGTTGAACATGCATTGGAATAATAGTGGGTCTCTTGAACACTTGATTAAGGATTGGACAGGACATCTTCCTAAAGGCCAAAATTTGCTTCCAGTTCTGTGGTCTAGCATTTCACTTCCCCTGTGGAATATTTGGAAAAAAAGAAATAGTAGAATCTTTCAACAGGGTAAGAGAGATACTTCTTATGTTTGGGAGAAAACTAAATTCAATGTGGCTGAACGAATTAAACATAAGATTTCGTTGCCTCCTATTCTTACGCCAGAATGGGAATATATTTGTAAACAACTATCAATGAAACCCAAACATTATACTATGCCATCTTTTAGGAAAAAAAATGCCAGTGATGAGGGATGGTCAATGGATTGCCCCTTCTATGGGATATGGGAAATTGAATACCAATGGAGCTTCCAGGGGTAATCTGGGTCCTACAGCTATGGGAGGAATTGGTATAACCTCTGATGGATCTGTGGTGTTTTTTGCAAAAAAATTGGGCAGCAAAATTAATAATCTAGCGGAAATCAAGGTTGTGTACAAAGTCATGCAAGAGGCTTTGAAAAATGGATGGCACAATATTCAAATTGAATCAGACTCTATAGTGATTGTTAGACTATTATCTAACCAAGAAGAGGGTCAAAGTCCAAATTGGAGGATGGCGAGAGAGGTTTGGAAAATAAGAAGATTGCAAGAACAGTTTCAAGAGGTGCATTTTAGCCATATTCTTCGAGAATGAAATAAAATAGCAGATAGGCTAGTTAATTGGGCCCTTGACAACCATAATATTCTATGCTATGGTCCACCACGCATATGGTGGTCTAACAAGATTTAGGAAGATTTGAGGAATATTTTAAATTTAGATTTTGTACAGTGAGGATTTTTATTGGTCCTTTCTTGCATATTGCTCAGGGTTGGTCAAATATTATTCAAGCCTTGCATAGTAGAATTTGTAAATTTGTTTTATATCTAATATAATGTTGGCTTGTTTTTAAAAACAAAAACAAAAACAAAAACAAATCAAGAGAGGGTAACAATTAAAACCTATCCACTTAGTATGATATCCTACTACTTGCTTAAGAATATTATAGTTTGATCTAGGCTTCAAGGATAAAGTGGGTTGGGAGTGGTTTGCTTGTTATAGACATTACTAGCTTGTTATTCTAGCATCAGATAGAATGGAAACAAAAAATGAGTTAATGACTAGCATGGATAGTCACAATGAAGGTTGGCACCCAATCACAAATATGTATGATCATTTTTCATAATTCTTAGCTCTCTATTGATACAAACAGGAATCTATATTTTATTTTATGAATTAATTATAATGCATTCAATGGTGGGCAACCACTGTTGGCAGCAATCTTCCTCTATGTATTGTAGGAACCATAGTTCACATAACTGGTTGGGGCGAGTACTCGCCAAGGGTCCAGAATGGGTAAGCGGCAGTTATTCGACTTGCTTGGTCAAATAATCAACAATAGCCGACAAAGGCAGAAAATACTTGAATTTATCAAGGAACGATGAATGAAGAAAATGATAAAAGGCTAAATGTTACGATTAACAAAATAATAGATGGCATGAAGGAACCGAACGATTTTCAAAAACTCAAGCATTAAGAAGAGTTCTTAACCTAAAAACAACCCTACTTTCCATAAAAGTGGTATGGTAGAAATTTCACTCGTATTAAGGAAGCATTATCAAATAAATATTGGCTAATCATGCATTGTAGTGGTCGTCTCCTTTTTTGTTTGTTGGTTTAAACTTTTAAGCTTAGAAGGATCAGTTTGTACATGGAACTTCCAGATTTACTCCTCTGTCTTGGCGAAAGGTTTGCCTCTTGCATTGTTATCATCATTCTCCCAATGAAAATATGATCTCTTTCATATGTTCTTGATGAAATTCAAAGCCTTTAATTTCCTTGAAGGAACCAAAACTGCATAGATTCTGCGGAAAATCATAATTGAAATTCAAGTAAATTGAGCCCACTATAGTCAAATTGAATAAATGTTATCTCTTGTCCATTACTACTTCTGCAAACCACTTAGACACATATCTTACTTTCTTCTTTGGTCCATTATCTAGAAACAGTGTGCATAGGAACCAGCGAGTAACCGCCGGTTACTCGTTGGTTACTCGAGAGTACTTGCGAGTAACCAGCGGTTACTTGCTAGTTAATTTTTTGCAGGTTTTTAGACTTTTATGGCAGTTTTGAGCGGCGAATACTCGCCTGCAGGAATTTTTGGCGAGTAACCGACCAACTGGCAGTTACTCGTCGGTTATTCCATCTATTGTAGGAACTGCTTCGGTTCTCTCTAAGTCAAGTAAACTTTCCTGGGTCAAATTGAAGTGGTCAATAGGATTTGCGTTCATGATCTATGCATTCATCATCAGTCCAACCAACACTGGGATAAATATTTCAAAGTCATCTGCCACAGTTACAACAGGTCCCCATGGGTCTAACAAGTGTACTCTTTAGGGTTTACTATGGCTTTCAGTTGCTTTTACCTTTTGAATTCTCGTTTTCCCTCTCCTCTACCGCTACAGCCCATGAGCAAAATGAGCAGGAAAAGGACACTGCTATCTATGGAGAATTTAGTGCAACCTGGCTCAAGTTCATGCCCAAGTCAAAAAGATACTTCTGAAGACTGAAGCAGAACATAAAATAATATACGAGGAGTGTAGGTTTCAAGTTTCAACATCATTGTTGGGCATGAGATAAACTTTTGCAGTACTCAGATAGAACAACAATTATAAACGCAACATCACATGTTGAACCTATGGAAATGGTCCTTTACAATTATGTAAATCATTGGATGGATTGCTTTCTGCCTTGACTTACAAATTCGTATTGGTATTCATGATTTAATTAATCTGAAAAGTGTCAAATTGTGTGATCTCCCTGACTTAGAAGTAGAAAATGGAAATATAAATTTTATTACTAGGAAACACACTTGCGTATCCACAAGATGCTGTTCTAGAATTTTTACTTCCGGTTATTGATGATAAACTTTTTGAAACTACCAGGTAGGTCATTATAAGATGTGAATCACTAAGTGGCTGTCCCAAGCCACATTTGAGATGCAATTCTTCCATCAGAAACAAGGATTTGGGATAATATGTACCTAAACATGGTGGAAATGATGACATCTTTATAGAATCGTGATTTGATCCTAAGTAATCATCATTATTGCAAAATATTTTCAATGCTTTTTTACACTTTCCTTAGTTATCTAGTGTAGGATTAGTAGACATGTGACTGAAGTATTCCTCACTTGGTTCATGACCAGTCAATTCTATTAATATTGGCGAGTTGGTATTGAAAATTATTATCTTCATAGTCAGACAAAATTTGTTACTATTTTTTAAATTGTGATTTTCACCGTTGGAAAATAGAATAGGAAGGCCAAGGTCTACATAAGGCCACTCCACGTTATACAAACATGTTGATTTTTACAAGTTTTTGTTTTCCTTGTTGAGAAAATTACTGGATTTCTTAGAAGGTTATTCAGTCTTCTCATTTTGTTCCGACCCTGTACATCTCATCAAAACTAGTACATGTGAAGAACAAATCTGGCCCAAGCAAATTATTGTAATCAAGGGCTGGAAGTATTGGTTAAATTGCATTGGAGTGTTGAAAAAAATAGGTTTAACGATATAGTAATACGTCAATTCTTGAGTAGCAACTTCCTTATTTTGTTTGGAATCCCATTTCATTCTCGCTTTGCAAGAAACAAGGATTTTTATTTATTTATTGTTTTTATTTTTATGCATTTGGAAGAGTCTAACGAGATGATCTAGTTTCAGAAGAGTTTAATTTCTGACTTAGTGCATGCACCTTTCTGTTGGGAGGATGACATAGAGCATATGACATCTCACTGAAATCCAAATTAATTTCAAACATTTCATAGAGTGTGTATTAGAAATATATCATACCTAATAATTTTCCCTGGCAAAACAATGGCCTTTTTGAGAAACACACTTGAATTAGGTTGTAGAGATTTATAAATGGTTTTTGGTTGTCGTTCTAGCAGAACTAAAATCTATCATGACTATGCAACAGTTCACAAAAGTATTGCAAAATTAATCAACTTCAGCACAGTCCACATGGATTTCATTGAACTCCATAAAACATCAACATTTGGACTTTTCCTCCACATTTTGTTAAGCAATGAGGAAATGACTATCCTTTTAAGAAGTTGTGTTTCAATATCTCTGCGTTCTGCATATAATCAGTGTATATATTTTATTAATGCAGGCGTAACATATGATTCAGTGTAACGATAAAGTGGTATATATGAAATTGTGAGCCTTATTACCTTGATTTTTTTGTTGTGGTGATCAAATTTGTTGTAACTTCAAAGGTCTTGTGATTGGCCTGAACTGTTTTCTTCTTTGTGAAGATGCATGGCAACAAGGAGAGACCTTCCAGATGGTTCTCTGTGGAGGATTTCTGTGGAGGCTTTCAATCATATCTTGATAGAGGACATCAGCAGTCTTCCGTCCAATTCAGAATGCACTGGCACACAAGTTGATTTACATGGTAGCGGACCAGGGAGACCCCGTTTCTGGAAAGAAGTTGCAGATGCGTATGAAACATTTCTTGTTGGTTGTTGTGGACGTGTTTTTACTTCTGAGCTTGTCCTACCTGTAACTCTTAAAACTGATGAATCTATTGAAGCAACTGTTCTAGATGTCCTATGTAACAGGGTTCTTAAGTCATGCATAGATGCCCCAATGGAGGTAAATATCTGTATGTTCCTTTAGATTTATAATGTAGAAATCATGGCACTGGTTTTAAGCTTTTGATATTCCAAGGCCAGGTTCTGTTGCTCTATTTTATTTTTTGATTTAGTGATTACTGTCTGATGAATTCACATGATGATAACATGTGCAGGTCCTTCAAAGATTAGTTTCTACTCTAGATCGTTGTGCGTCCCGTACATCCAGTTTACCTATTGAGCATGTCGGACTTTTACCTGCACATTGTAGCAGGTTCTCTATCACCTGCTTAAAGAAGATTTTTTCTCTTTGCAGGTATGATATATATATATATTTTTTCCGTCAAATTTGTAGACAAGAATTTCATTATGCTTCATTTCTTTGAGGATACTTTATGACAGAATATAATTTCCGAAGCAAGTACTGCATCTGCATGTTCCATCCGACGATAAAAAATACAGAATACTTGCAAATTACAGCACACATTGCACCAGTCCTTATTTTATTCAAAAACTAAGTTTCTGGTTCTGGTATGGGTACCAGTACTGAGTTGGAGATTGGGTACACTGTTACAGCAAGTTTTTACCCGTGTTCGGTATAGCTGGGTATGGCCATACAAATTATATATAACATACTAAGAATACAAAATTTCTCACCAAATAAGCAAAAGTAACTACATAACATGCATAGAATAAAAAAAAAAATCACAATATTTTATTGGTAAATTCATAATCTATAATTCAATGCCAAATGTCATGATAAATCAAAATATATTTATAGTTGGAACCATCGTTTTAAAACTTGTACTTGGTTATTACTAGGCAGCTCAAAATGTTGACTCATACTCGGGGCCTAGGAGTTTCTAAAACATATAAATTCATATAATAAATTTAAATAAAATGTAAAACATTCTTAAATGACATGAAAAATGAATGGAGAGAATGCAAAAGTGTATTTTCTATTATTTCTCGACCAAAAAAGGAGTACAAACTACAAAATACAAAGTTACAAATTACAAACTACAATGCTCATAATGTCATATGAAATATTATATATAAATATTACATTTCATCTCTAGCACCTAAAATAAGTCTGTTGTGGCTGCTTCTTGCAAGTGGAAGGTAAAAATTCCTCCTTTGCAACAACACCATCGGCAAAGATATCATTTGGATCGTCACCAACCCCTCTTGATGCCTTTGCCACCCTTGATGCTATTGTTTCTTTTGCCTCCCTCTACAAATTTGCGATATCCTCCACAATAAATATGGGCTCCTCATCATCAACAATTCAGTTGGCATATGGATTGATCTCATCCAAGTCAATTATATCATAACTTCTATAGAAATGGATTACAAAGATTGTTAGATCAAGCATTAGTCATGAAAAACACAAGAAATGGATAAAAACCTAACAAGCTAAGCCAACCTATTCAACAGGGTTTGCAAATGAAAATAAAAAGCAAATGAAAGAAAACACATATACATTATCTTCCCAAGAGCATCCCACCATCCAAATGCGGCTCAAATCATGTTTTTCCCCTTGATTTGGTGCTCAAGTCTTCTTCAACAATGCAAAGCAAAGCTCCTCTATCATCTCAAGAACATCAACTAAACTAGGCTCATGATATGAAAATCAATGTTATGCCTATCTTGAAGTTATCCTATTGCAAATTAAACATAATAATCAACACACAAATGAAGCTTAAAAATGGTGGTCTTGGCTCCTTTATTTATAGATTTTTGATTTTGATTAGGGTTAACCATGATCGTCTATCTCGAGATGAATATGTGTGGCTATGAATTAATTCAATATTGCATAATTAATCCATAAATACTCTCATCAATATTTAGAAGGAAAGGGGCATTAAAGAGGCATGGGAAGCCATAATCCTGATATTTGTTGCATTTATGGCTTTTGGATGCCACCTCACAAATGATGTCATTGGATGATGCAGATAATAAGGATCAATTTTCAATAAAGAAATATTCAATAACTTCCATGGAATTTTTAAGCTCATAATTTGGTTTAATTTGCCTAAGATTAATCAATTTTTAGTGCAATTTTTTGAAAATTGGTTGCACATAATTAATCAAATTGGTCAGAATGTCATATTACTAAGTCGTAATTTGATTGGAGAGGAATTATAAAGTGATGCTAGTTGTGTACGAACTAATACTCCATTTAGGACGTTGTCGACATAAAATAACACATGCACATGCTGTGCACCTTATAATTAGAAGAAAAGAGTAATCCAGAGCATAGTTTGCATACTCGTACTCGGAGAGTACTTGCCCAATGCCCTAAAGGTTTACTCAACTTTTATTCAACAACCACTCGCCATTATTCGACAAAAAAAATACTCAAATTTATTAAATAAACTTGCGTTGGCCAGGTTATTTGTAATGGAAAGAAAACTATGAAATGTCTTTCTAGTGCCTACAGTGCATTACTGATTACAGTGCCACAAAGATTCACATAGGACTAGTGAGGTGCAAACTTAATAAATCTATGGAATTTCATTGATCTCACTTCTTTGTTCACAGTTCACACTTCACACTTCACACAAATCATTATAGCTGCAAGACAATGCCATGGCTTCCGAACAAAAAAGAAGGGTAATAAGTTAATAACAAATAGCTGCTACCAAGATAATGCCTCCAGGGTAAGACTTTCAGCTTCATGCAACATGATATATTATAAATTCATAGTTACAAGCTACTAGCATCTAAAGGGCAAGCAAGTCTTAAACCATCTAAAGGCCAGGCATATCTGAATATGTATTTTTTTTTTGGTTTGGTTGATGACTCAAATCAAAATTGGGAAAATTGTTGAAGCTGAACAAATATATGAGGCAATGCTCTTACTAGGAAAATGAAGAGCTCTGAAATGCCTATTCTACCTCCAGAGGATTATAAACTAAAATTAAGAAGAAAAACCATCAGACAATAGATTACATGGGACCTTTTTAATAATTAAACTTGGGTAATTTTAAGAATAGTTTCCATGGGAACTTTTTAATAACTAAACCTAAGTAATCTACCCCTCTATCCATGGCATTGTTTTAAGGTTTTACCAACTACAAATATCTTGCATTAAATGGACCTTGAACGAGTATTTTTATTCCTAACATAACACATAGAGGCTTGTAGGCTCACGATTCTCTCAAAAAGAATTCTTGAAATGTGTTTAAGGCTTTAAATAAATAGAACTTAGAACGTAGAAGAAATGAAATAAAAAATGAACTAACCTAGAAACTTTGTTCAAAAGATCTCCCAATTTGATCCAAATGCTCCAATCTCGTCCAAACGCTATGTACTTCCAATGTGTGGAGGTGTATGCTTTTATAAGATAGATTTGTGTGTTTTCCACCCGTGGTTCCAGTGTCTTGGATGTGTCTGCAGGGCTTCGACACGTTCTGGATGCGTTTTGCCAAGCTCTCGAGCCTCGGCAAGGACTGGCACAATACTCGTTGAGGCTCGAGTGGTGAATATTCGTTTCGAAGACTACTTACTCGCCGAGTATGTATACTATGATCCAGAGCACCAAAATTTGTTTTCTTCATTTTGACTCGAAATGATTTTAAAAAGTTAGTAAGCACATAAAATGCATTGCTCTATTTAGGGATACATTAGCCTAAATCGGCACTTGTTTATGGCAAGCTCGAACCATTTAACGCGTTTAAGTGATTTTGGCCTAAATTGTGCGTTTGAGTACATTTTGAGGAAGATTGACAATTTTAACACAAATGGTGTTAGGAATTGGATGTCTACATTTTGCCCCTATTTGAGAAGGCGTAGCAAGACATTTAGGTGAAATGTCTTTTCAAAGAAAAGAGTTGTCAAGAAGTTGGAATTTGAATGACCTATGATGCCCCCTCAAGAAGACATACAAGGATGAAAGAGAAAGATGGACTCTCGAAAAGAAAGAGAAAGTGGAATTAACCTGTGGGACAGATTAAATCCAGACAAGCTAATGCTAGCTTGTGTTGATTCTATCAAAGATCAAAATATAATTATAGTAAAATGGGCCCCAAGGACGGGAGGAATGGGAAGGATACAATGCAAAATTATAAGCGACACACTTTGAACACACCCAAAGTTAGGGTGCAAGCTGCGCGCTTACGAAATGATCAATCCCGAGAGAAGTTGCACACTAAAATATTGCTAGAACAAGGGCAAAAGTCCAAAGAGCTTGGAATTAGAAGAAAAGGAGAATTGTCTCCAAAGATAGAAAAAATAATAATGTGCTCCATTAGAGTGAATTTGATCGGTTGTTAAAGTAATTTTGCCCCAGTAGGGCTGATTTTGATCATTTATAAAGAATGGTTTGCCCCTGTAAGGCTGATTTAGATTTGCAACTAGTTCAAATGTTGTGTTCCTGTAGGGCAAATTGGCAAGCAAAGCTCAATGATATAACCTAATGCATAGATTAAAGATGAACGAATGCAAACATAAATGCGATGGTGTAATGGTTGCAAAAGCAACAAAAAACCAGGCATACGAGGATGCACAAAGTGATGAAAGAGATGAACAGAAGAATGAAGGTGGTCGAGCTGACCTGAGATACGTCATGTATCCAAGCATTTGCCTACATAGTTCAAATGGACCTCAAGCCAATGTAGTTTACCCAGAAGCGGGAGAAAATGGAATAAGGAATGAAGAAGAGAAGAAAAATGGACCACTGTTTGATTAGACTTATAATGTATGCCAAGAGATGCACATCTTGCATAGAGTCGGGTGCGAAGGTTCATCGGTGCTTAGTTTCATTGGTGCACTTGAGAGCTGTTCATCGGAGTTGCATTGACTTTGAGACTTGGATCCAAAGGACACAATGCTTGTTATAGCAAAATGAAATTATGCATCATATGTATGAATAACCTATAATGACATTGTATTTTAATTGCGTGAAGCCAGTTCAAATGTGAATACTCATAACTAAGGATAATGATAAAAATGACCAAGCCCAGAGTTACAACTAAAACAAAAGCAAAGACAAAGAAAAAGAATACATAAATGAACTTTTTAAAATCAAGATATGAGTAATCAAGACTTAAGGAGGAACAAGAATGTATAAAAACAAAACAAGAACTTAATAACATGAGATCTAGATATGAATAATCAAGATCCCTATGGACCATCAAGATGTACTTAGAAAACCAAACAAAAGAACAAGACAAAACAGTAACTCAAAAGACCAAGAAGAGACAATACAGGAAGAGAAACGAAATAAAATGAAGAAACAATAAAGCACAACAAAACACCAATAAAGATCAAATAAACACACAAACAACATTAGTGTGGTTTGAAAATAATTGCTCGCATAAGTGTAGTGGAGGCGTTACTTGTAATGCCCCCTTTTTGGCTTGTTCTCGGTTTTGGTAGATTAGCCTATTATTTAACCCTTGTAGGCTAGTTTGGTGGATTAGAGGGCCCAGTTTGGGCGTTATGGAGCTCTTCAGGTGGTAGCTATAAGTGTTTATCTCCCCAGATCCTTTATTTGCTCTAAGGCATTGATATGCAGGGATTTCTGGTTCCATTTAGAGACTTTCTATTTATAGTAAGTCAGTGGATGTTAGAGAGGGACCCTTACTATTTTTAGTAAGGCAGTTGGATGCACAGTGGATATAATGGTTAACTTCTATGTTCAGATGGAATTGAGAAATAATAGTTATTTGTGGAGTTATGTTATTTTAATTATTAATAAAGTGATTAATTTATTAATAATTATTTAAAAAGTGCAATTATAAAGTTATATTATAACTTTATGTCCAATTGGGCCATGACCCTCAAAAAGGTCACTTAAAGTACATTAAATGGGCACCTACTTTGAGGAAATATTTTATAAAGTTATAAAGTGCACATTTAATATTATTTAAAATGATTAAAAGAGGCTTCTAGAGGATCGACCTCTTGTTGGAGAAATTATAAAAGGAATCAACCAAAGCTATTATGAAATCATCCAGGATTTGATATTTAATTTGAAGTTCTTGTATGGAGAAGGAACCAACTAGGGTTTATGTCATTATTGAGCCTTTGGGAACATAAACTCTCATAGGTTGTGCAATTTTGAGGCTGTGAAACTATCAACTAAGATTATCGTTGATTGTGGGCTTCACTTAGGAGTCTAATTTGTGGTTCATTGGAGGAATTATTGATGGCATTTAGTTTTGCAAAATTTAATGACCTATGGCCAAATTTTGGGAGTATGGCAAGGATCGATTTGGTAAAGACATCTTCAATTAATTTTCAGTTATTGGCATTTGTGGAGGACGATTTATATCTGATTAGAGTTTGAGCTTGTAGTGATTTCCTTCATGGCATTGATTGTTTTATGCAAGGCGATTTCATATATGGCAGCTATTTGATATTTACATCAGTCACCAATAGGACTTGACCCCCACGACTTTCTTCATTGGCACCTCTCTTTGCCGTGATTTCACTTTATCCTTGGAGCGCTCCATCATTGGGGTTATGGTGATAAGGTTAGGAGGTATTTGGAGCTGTTTGGAGGCCTCTTCCACTTTATTCTTATTGCAACATATCAGAGCATGGGCGGCACATAAAGAGGGACGACTTCATCATTTGCTTGTGGATTTTCATTGATGACAAGGCTGCCATCTTATCTCAATCATTTCGGCACATTTACTCTAGGTTCTTTATGTATATTGCATAGTTGCATTATTATAAATAATCGTTGCCTTGTTGCAGCTGTAGGTGCATATTCATATTAGTTTAGTGTTGCACTTGAAAATATTGTAAGCCAAGAGTCTTGGCATTTGCACATGATTTGTATTCAGTGCTTCATACATTGAATCAAGGAGTGATAAGTTGCATATCATACATTATTTGCATGCCAAGTGTTTGTGAAAATGCTTTTAGGCTGTAGGTGTGCATTTTTTTCTTTAGGAACTCAGGAATTTGCTTTTGAAACAGAGTAAAGCAAGTGCATTTCATTCTCAGCTTATGGTTAGATCATTTGGCATTCATTTCAAAACATTTGCATCATTTTATTTGAATCCAAGAATAAGTTCAACGTACTGAAACTCATATTAGCAACATACAACTTCACATACAAAGTGTTTGACAATATTCTTTGAGTTCAAAATCAACAAGTTAAGGTGTAAATACCTCAAGGGATACTACATTACTACAACAACGTAACAAGAACAAAGACACAAAGTTGCCTCCTAAGTGATAGGGAAACAACACATAAGAAATTGGGGAAGAGAAGAAAAGAAAGGGGGTGTTTGAGCTAACTCCAGATGCACAAGACAAGTGGACGCTGCTTAAATAGTTGTATGGATGCAAGGTCCAACATGAATTTCAGGTCAAATGTAGTTGTTCCAGGAAGCGAAACACAAGAAAAAGTGATGACTAGAAAAACCTGATTAATTTTGTAGAAGAAAAAGGAAGATGGGAATGGTCTTGCAAAACGACAAACCAGTGGGACAAATGAGAATGGTCTTGCAAAACAAGTGCATGGGACAAATACTCGCAAAACAACAAGAGCGAGAAGATCAAAATGTACAAAAGTGCAAGACAATGTTTTTGTTCTTTTGTGGATCGTTTTTGTAATGTCCCCATTTTGCGAGCATCAAAGTTTGTAGGAATTAGCCTATCATTTGACCCTCGTAGGCTAACAATTATTGATAGAGGGCCTCATATGGCAGTTACTCGGTGTTTAGAGACATTACTCTTCAGCTGGATTCAAGTTTTGGCCTTTGCACAGGTTTTTTGACTCAGATTGGCACACTTACTATTTATAGTAAGTCACTATTCAGGGTTTCTATTTTTAGACAGGGATCCAATCACATGGAGAACAAGGAGAGTCGACTCTTGGCTCAGACGGCTTAATAATCAGACAAGTACATCAAGAGATATTAAAGTTTGTGACTTAAGTGATTTATTTAATATTTTAATATTATTATAAAGTTATAAAGTAACTTTATAATAATAAAGTCACTTTAACATAATAAAGTGCGTTAAGTGAATAATTTAATGTGGAAATAAATTTTTTATCCCACATTGGCCAGGAAGGTGATTGAGCTCTCTTAAGAAAAGAATAAAAGGAAAGGCAAGAGCTCATTCTCAGCATCCAGTTGAATGAATAATATTTTGATTGATTCATCTTGTGGAGCCTAGGGTTTTTGCAGTTGTCACAGTAGGCCATTGAGAACGTAAACTCTCAATTGGTAGGCAATTTTGAAGGTGTGAAATAACACCTAAATTATTGCAGTCGTGGGAAAGAATACTTCAGTTCTTTCATTTGTGCAAATTGGTGAAGTTTTCCACAAGGGTTTGAAGTTTATTGTTGGAGAACATTTATAGTTGGTTGTGAATCATCCTTCTTTGGCACATGGAGTTATATCATTCTTGTTGGGAGGGATTATCAACAAATTATTCAAGGGTTTAAGAGCAGATTGCAAGTTTTTTCATCCGCTGCTACAGTACTCGCGTGAATAGTGTCGCGCTACAGTAACTCGTGAATAGTAAAATCGCTACATTGAGATGCTTGAGTTTCACTCTTTCCCATGTAAAGTCTCTTTTCTGACCTGCATTGGAGTTTTGGGTGTTATTCTCCAGTCCTAGCGGAATAAATCAGGTTCTCAACGCACTCTGTTTGCTTACTTTAATTTGTTCCAGACTTGTAATCAATTTGGTAAAAGTTCAATGATTGTTGCGTAAGTTCTAAGGGTATTTACCTTTTTGTTACCATGCCTATTATTGACTGAAATAAGTCCAGAATTACTGCTGTGTACACTTCTGGGTGCTATCTTACCATGGCTGTGTATTAATAATGTTCTAGACTGAATCTTTTAAGTGCTGTTCAAATTCGGGGTTAATCTAGTTTGTGACAGTCATGCCTACACTCAGAAAATCCACGAAATAATTGTTGTTCTAGTCATTGCTGTTAAGGGTTCAAAATTGCATACTTCCGGTATGAACTCATAATTTCATGAAATGTAAAAGACAAATATGTATTAAAGTCACTTGTTCCTTGTAAAGGATATTCTGGATTTGTTTTCCAGCCTTCATAGTACTATCAGCATACCAATCATATTTGATCATTGGCATATGTTATTTGCACTTTCTTTATTCCTTGGTGAAACATCATTGAAAACTCAAGCAAAACCCTGACACTGAAAACATTGAAAATCAAACAAAGGCAGAAAATTGTGGTTGGTTAGAGTCCACCGGGTGTGGGTTATTACAGTGGTATCAGAGCGGTTTCTTGCCAACCTGATTGGATTATTTAAGATTGAATTCGATTATCAGTATGGCTTTAACAGGAGACAAGGATTTGGAAGAAAGAATGTACAATGCAAAGAATAAATTAGATCGTCCATTTCAGCGAACAGAGGACCTTCTAAGAACTTTGGAGGAGTTGGAAACTTATTTAGGCAAGGTTGATCAGTCAGATTCCTATGCTATGCAAACAGCTTTGTCTCCAGCATTTGGTTCGTTGGTGAAGCCCCGATTATTGAGACATCATGATGAGGTGGTAAGACTTGCAACTCTCTCTTGCATTAGTGAAATCATGAGTATAATAGCTGGCTTTAATTCCTATGATGATCAGATTATGAGAGAGGTACTTCATGCCATGGTGAAAAGCTTCGAAAAGTTGGATGACATCAGGGACCCTCATTTCACAAAGAGGGCAAGATTACTTGAAGTATTTGCAAGGTGTAGATTTGAAAACATTATGCTGTCATTAGGTTGTCTTGATGACATTCGCAGGATGTTTAATACATTTTGGAATATTGTAGATGAGTTTCATTCAAGCAATGTATTAGCATCAATGCACTCTATCATGTTCACAATCTTGTTTGAGGAGGATGAAATTTCTAAATCTTTGGCAGAAGATTTATGGTATGTCTAGACAAAAGAAAGGAATTTGTCACCTATGGCATGTACGTGGTTAAAGAGTTTAATTGATAGGCCTAAGGATCGTAGTACTTTCCTTATGACAGGCAAAAACTTGAATGATGAGTTTGACAAAAATGCTGACCCAGTATAGGAAGACATTAACACAGCCTTGGGTAATGATTTATCTACATCATCCTTGCAAGAGGTGACTCAAGAAGTTTCTAATATAGAGGCTACTTCCGATTTTCATGACAGCGATGATGAAATTTTGCATGAGCATGAGACAACAGTGTTTTCACATGTGCAAAATGATCCTATTGAATTGTCACATGAAAGTACTCAGGAAATGGGTACTAATGATGCATTGTATGTGGAGGATTCATGTCATGGTGAGTCTGATTTTCCAAATCAGACCTTTGAAAACAAGCTAGAAGATTCATATGTTGATATGGAATCCCAGGATCATGCTTTGGATGGGCATGCAGTTACTTTGAGAGTGGAAGTGTGTGAAGATACTGTCATACCAGCAACTTCTACCGTATCAGTTGAGCCATCCTTTGAGCTACAAAGCAGCAGTACCTTAGATGTTGAGGTGTGCATGGATGAAAGCACACATGATGCTGCTTATCATGTAGTGAGTGATGACGAATCAGCCTCATATCATAGTGCATATTGTGAACCGGAAAACTTGTATGGGGGTCATAAGCTACAGAATCCTCATCATTTGGTTAGGCAACTAAAAGTGAATGACAATATGATTGCCACAACCATTGAGCATTTTGATGTTGCTCGCCAGATGTTGGCTACCTATGGTTGGAGTACTCCTTTGACAGATGAGAATGGTGATAGTGGTTTTTCCCTTGCAGAGATACATGCACTTTGAGAAGCAATTGGAATGATGAAACAAAATTACCTAAAACTACTTGCGGACAGGGATTTTCTTCTCGAGTGGGATTGCATTTGTTATGATGCATTGAAGGGAAAGGAGGAGCAGGTCGATGAGCTCACTCATGAGCTTGAGGTGGCTATGGACTCGTTGCAGAGCACCCAGTTGGCCCTTCAGGAGTCTCAGTCAGGGTTGGACAAGCTTACTATGGAGTTAAGTTTGGCACAGTCTCAACTAGCTGCAGATACAATACAGTTACATACAGTGGCAGTCAGTGAGGATCATATATCCACGGGTTGTAGTGAGGATGTGGTTACATCCATCGCGGTTATAGGAGCAATTGATACAGATGGGACGAGTGCATTGGTTGAATGTTGCAAGGAACCACATGTTACACCTATTTCTCTTGAGGTTACTCCCATGATAGGTGTTGCAAGGGTGATTATTGTTAGCTCTTGCAACATAATAGTTCATTCATCGAAGAGTTGTGTGACAACTCTCGACACTGCTCCATCTTCTTCACGGGAGGTAGGCAGAATACCATTCAGGTGGGAGATTGGTTCTCATGATGATTTGTTTCCCTTTTCTGGAAGCAAATCAGTTATTTCATCCCATGCAGTTGATCATGATCGGTCGTTTGATGAACCAATTCAAGAGTATGATTTAATCTACTGTTCCAGGGGCTCAGCGGTGGATGATTCAAATCATAATAGAATGATTGTGCAATTTGTGAATAATCCGTTATTTGAATTGGGTGATGATTCGACCTATGATAATCCACTCTTCAAGTTGGAAGCCAATAACACTCCTGAAACCAGTTCAGGATTGAGCGATAATCGCTGTCTTTGGAATTTTCTTAATGCTTCGAAATTCCAAACAGAGATCACAAAGGAGTTTTGCAGTGTTTACTTAGTGAGGAGTGCCTATAGTTTTACTTTTGATCCACCGGTACATGATTTGTATTTGATGCACAATCTTTATGCACAGGATTTTTCTTTGGGTGTAGTTGAGGGGAGTAGCCCAATACTGTGTGCAGAGTTTACCTTCTTCCGAAGATGGGATTAGCGGCTGCAAGTACCCGACACAATTATTTACAGGAGATTACTTGCAGGGGTGGCAATCAGTTATCCATCATGATGAGATTTATCCAACAGGGATTGCTACTTTAGTGTCACAGTGGTTTCATACGGATACATGATTACAGGGTGATTACAATGCCAGTGGACATGATGGTTTGGTTAGTCAACACATCTATGGGAGTCTAGTTGAGGATGGAGATAGTTGTTGTGATACAAATACTTTCCGATGTTCATATTCTCACAGTATGGTTGGATGTGTGTACAGATTATGTTGGGATTCAGGTGGCGACGGGATTGGTACTGTGTTTTGGATGGATCCCAGTGGATTGCTTCACCACTTCTGGCATGGTGAAGTTGAGATCAAGGTAGCACAGAGGAAGTCAGAGGGTATTAGGCATGGCAGACTTCCATTCCAGGTTTGGGATCCAGGGATATTTTGTGCAACTATGTCTATGATGGTGCTACAGGAGTCAGTTAGGGATGTGTGGACCATTTCACAGTTCTTCTTTTGGGCCTCCCAAGGATTGGAGTTTCTTTGCAGTGGAGATTGCTTGGGGACAAGCAATTTCAGGGAGGGCGGACTGTAATGTCCCCATTTTGCGAGCATCAGAGTTCGTAGGAATTAGCTTATCATTTGACCCTCGTAGGCTAACAATTATTGATAGAGGGCCTCATATGGCAGTTACTCGGTGTTTAGAGACATTACTCTTCAGCTGGATTCAAGTTTTGGCCTTTGCATAGGTTTTTTGACTCAGATTGGCACACTTACTATTTATAGTAAGTCACTATTCAGGGTTTCTATTTTTAGACAGGCATCCAATCACATGGAGAACAAGGAGAGTCGACTCTTGGCTCAGACGGCTTAACAATCAGACAAGTACATCAAGAGATATTAAAGTTTAAGTGACTTAAGTGATTTATTTAATATTTTAATATTATTATAAAGTTATAAAGTAACTTTATAATAATAAAGTCACTTTAACATAATAAAGTGCGTTAAGTGAATAATTTAATGTGGGAATAAATCTTTTATCCCACATTGGCCAGGAAGGTGATTGAGCTCTCTTAAGAAAAGAATAAAAGGAAAGGCAAGAGCTCATTCTCAGCATCCAGTTGAATGAATAATATTTTGATTGATTCATCTTGTGGAGCCTAGGGTTTCTGCAGTTGTCACAGTAGGCCATTGAGAACGTAAACTCTCAATTGGTAGGCAAATTTGAAGGTGTGAAATAACACCTAAATTATTGCAGTCGTAGGAAAGAATACTTCAGTTCTTTCATTTGTGCAAATTGGTGAAGTTTTCCACAAGGGTTTGAAGTTTATTGTTGGAGAACATTTATAGTTGGTTGTGAATCATTCTTCTTTGGCACATGGAGTTATATCATTCTTGTTGGGAGGGATTATCAACAAATTATTCAAGGGTTTAAGAGCAGATTGCAAGTTTTTTCATCCGCTGCTACAGTACTCGCGTGAATAGTGTCGCGCTACAGTAACTCGTGAATAGTAAAATCGCTACATTGAGATGCTTGAGTTTCACTCTTTCCCATGTAAAGTCTCTTTTCTGACCTGCATTGGAGTTTTGGGTGTTATTCTCCAGTCCTAGCGGAATAAATCAGGTTCTCAACGCACTCTGTTTGCTTACTTTAATTTGTTCCAGACTTGTAATCAATTTGGTAAAAGTTCAATGATTGTTGTGTAATTTCTAAGGGTATTTACCTTTTTGTTACCATGCCTATTATTGACTGAAATAAGTCCAGAATTACTGCTGTGTACACTTCTGGGTGCTATCTTACCATGGCTGTGTATTAATAATGTTCTAGACTGAATCTTTTAAGTGCTGTTCAAATTCGGGGTTAATCTAGTTTGTGACAGTCATGCCTACACTCAGAAAATCCACGAAATAATTGTTGTTCTAGTCATTGCTGTTAAGGGTTCAAAATTGCATACTTCCGGTATGAACTCATAATTTCATGAAATGTAAAAGACAAATATGTATTAAAGTCACTTGTTCCTTGTAAAGGATATTCTGGATTTGTTTTCCAGCCTTCCTAGTACTATCAGCATACCAAACATATTTGATCATTGGCATATGTTATTTGCACTTTCTTTATTCCTTGGTGAAACATCATTGAAAACTCAAGCAAAACCCTTACACTGAAAACATTGAAAATCAAACAAAGGCAGAAAATTGTGGTTGGTTAGAGTCTACCAGGTGTGGGTTATTACAGTTTTCTAATGTTTTTGTGTTTTGAGGATCGTGAATATAAACAATGGAACATGGAACCAACTAATCAAGGAGATGCTCGTCCAAGAATAGAAGTTCAAATAATAGCTAAGGTCGGCTACAAAGACACATGCTCGCAAATCGGCGAGAGCAAGGCCCTGTAAAGGGAACAATGCCTACCAAACAACATCAAAATAATAAAATAGTATGCAACGTGAGATAAATCTGAAGAAGCATGCAGTAGGCAAAAACCATACGTTGCAATATATGTGTTCACTTGTTTGTAAGAGGAAGCTGCAAAATACTATCCATGCTGAACTGCGTTGTAGAACTGGTGTTGAATGTGTCCATAATGCCTATGAGTCATAATCAAGATCATAATTGGTCAAGGGATAAAAGTGTCCGAGATACAACAGCCGAAGACATGAAAAGAATGTGGTTCTTAAAGAGAACGGTCTAGAATGAATAGGGTCCAAAAGAGGACGGTCTAGGGTGGGATAAAATGTGTTCAGAGTGCCAACAATTCAAAGTTTTCATTGTCTAGAGTTGTGAAAATAATATGGTTCTTGAAAGAACGGTCCAGGGTAGGTCAAAATACAATGAATGTAGTCCATCGTGGGATGGTCTAGGATATAGTAGCAGGATAAATTTACTTCAGCACAAGTTGCCTCCAAGTAAGGGGTCTTGTAGACAATGGTTCGAACGACTGTCAAGCGTAAAACCTCTTAAGATGCACAATGTTTATGGGCTTTGGAAGTTCTTCACCATTTGGAGTCGCCAGTTGGTATGCCCCCGATCCATAGTTCGCCATGATAACATAGGGTCCCAGCCAATTAGGTTGAAATTTGCCCTTTTTGTTGCATTCAACATTTGTGTGCTTCTAGTTCTCTTTCAGGGCCAAATCACCAATCTCAAACTCTCGAGGGAGAATGCGCTGGTTGTAGCTTCTCCGCAATCTGTTCTGATAGGCTTGCAAGTTTTCTAGAGCAGCCAAACGCTTGCCATCAAGGAGTTCTAGTTCCTGCAACCTTGAGACTCTATATTCTTCGTCATCTTCAATATGCTCCAAAGAAACTCACAATGAAGGCAGCTCGATCTCAATCGGGATAATAGCTTTTGTGCCATAAACAAGTGAGTATGGAGTGGCTCTTGTAAGTGTTCGATGACTGGTTCAATAAGCTTAAAGGATATGAAAGATTAACAAGTGCCAATTACGGCCAACATCATTAACAATCTTCTTTAAAATGGCTACAATGGTCTTGTTTGACGCCTCGGCTTATCCATTGCCTTGCGAGTTATATGGCGTGGATTCCGTGTGCTTGATTTTGAATTTTACAAAAAGGCCTTTAACATCTCTATTTACAAAGGATCAGCCATTATCGGATATAATGCGAGTTGAGATGCTATATCGACAGATGATATGGTAATGAATGAACTTGGCTATCTGCTTCCCAGTGACATAAGTGAGAGGAATGGCCTCAATCCACTTAGTAAAATACTCGGTAGTAGTTAAAATATGTTTATGGCCATTCGAAGATGTGGGGTTTATTTTCCCGATGAGATCGAGGCCTCAAGTAGAAAACGGCCATGGTGTAGTGATTGGCTGTAGTGGTAAGGAAGGTGTGTGTATCAAATTTCCATGTTGTCAAGCAACACACCTCACATAATTGCAAGCATCCGTCTCTATTTTTGGCCAATAATAACTTGTTTCGAGGAGCTTCTTTGCTAAGACTACACCATTGGTGTGGGCCCCACACATTCCTTCATGAACCTCCTTCAGCACTAGCTTGGATTCTCCCGAAGATAAACAACGAAGTAGCGTTCCATCATAGCCTTTGCAATAAAGCATGTTTCCAAGGAGGGTATAACATGCTAGATGGTGAAGGAATAGTTTCTGTCGGTTATTGGATAAGCCAGGTGGAAAAACGCGATCATGGAAATAATTATAATAGTCTTGGAACCAAGGCAGTTCAGGTGAGGGATTGGGACCGGCAATGGCGCATACCCTTTCTGAATCTAGCATAATATGTGCAGGTTGTAGAAGAGTATCACCTGCTATTAATCTATATCATAGACCCAATTGTTGCCATTGCATTGACAGATCTGTTATTGGCCCTTGGAACTTGTTCAAACTGCAGAGATTTAAAATGAACTTTGAGATTATCCATGATTTGCTTGCAGGGTACAAGCTTATCATCTCTAGTTTGATATTGATCAGTGGTCTGATTAATAATCAATTGATATAGGCTAAACTGAGAGGGGGGTGAATCAATATTATATATTCTTTTCTTTTTTAATACTTAATCACTTATTTCAATTCAGAGATTCAAAGCAATAAATTCACAACACAAGATAACACAATACAAAGTGACACCAGTTATATGTGGAAGCCCTTTCGAGAGAAAACCACGAAGAAATCTTTCTAAATATAAATATTCGTAGACACCAACCTACTAGAGCACCAACTCCAATTACAATTTTGTAGGCACCAACCTACAGGAGCACCAACCCCTTTCACCGAACACAAACTCAACAAGAGACACCAATCTCTTCAACGCAAAGGCACCAACTTTATTACAAGAAACACTCTTCTATCTCTGATTTGTTGCTAACACAACTGATGATAGAGTACTGTTTTTTCTCCTTTAGATTTGATCTACACTTGAGTATTTTCGCTACTATGCTCTGCCTTATACTTGATATTTCTTTCAATATTCTAACAAGTTTTGCTTGTAAATATATTTTTTTCTTTTTTATTAACTTACATTTTCGGATCTACCTTTTTGCCACTCGCTATGCACCTTTTTATAGCCCATGGAAAGCCATAAATTAAGGTTGTGATTATTCAACGGTCACAACTCCTCCCAACGGTCACAACTCCTCCCAAAGGTGGGACGACTTCCTAGAAATCAGCGCAATAGTCTTTTAGTAGGTCGGCCAAGGTTGGGGACCATTTCAGCCTTAAAAACATTGCCATAATTACCTCTTTAAGCCCATTTAAACAAAGCTAATTTGTCTTTGATTTCACGCAAAGATATGACCGTTATTTGCATGTTTAATTGCCTCAATTAAATTAAATATTATTTATTTAATTTAATTCTTTTATCGATATACTTTAACATCAATCAGATTCACGATTACCCTTTAACATCAATGACAATATTTCCAACACCTTGAGTCGAGTAAGTAAGCCGTTGATTATTGGGCTGATAAACATTCCCCGAAACCTGCTACCTTGAATTATGTGTTCTGTTGATTTTGGGGACTTTGTGGTCTATTCACCAAAGTACGTGTTGGTTGAGACGAACTAGCCAAATTGTTTTGGACAATTTCTTCAATGTGCACTGAATGTTTTGGTCCCTGATTTTGTGAAGGAACAAAAAGGTTCTTGATCATTGAAAATGTATGCTTCGTGTCTAGTGAAGCATGTTGCGGAACCTATTGGGATTTAGGTTGTTCGATTGAGACATCTTGATCCATCGTTGTTATGTTCTCAATTAAAGTTTGTTATGTTCTCAACTAAAGTTTTCATTGGTTCAACCACATGCCTTTGTTCCTTGGAAGCATCATTGTGGATTGAAGTAACAACTAAAGAGGCTGTCAAGTCCGCGATAGTTGGTCTGCATATCGTTGACTTATCTTCTTAATCTTGGTGACAAGATCTTGATCAGTGGGTTTTGACTCTATGAGTATTTCCTTTCCTTTGCTAGAAGAAGGTATGTTCGATTGTGCAATGTGCACGAGGGATTGTTCTCGTTGTTGCTCTCCCTCTCTAACCAATGTGTGTAGTTGTTCCATAGGAAAGTCCGAGGGTAATCTAGCACTGAATTCAATCAACCTTAAGAGTGTTTCATCCTTGTTCTCTTGGGGTTGGAATTCAAGATAATCTTCCTTGGATCCTAAAGTTGTGGGAATGTCCTCAAAGACCACAAAATTGTCATGTCCGTCATAAAAGTACTCCTCATAGCTAGGGCCATAAGAGACCCCACTACGAGTGTACCTTTGAGTCATGTCTAAAAAGGTTTGTTCTCTACGTTTGGCAAGATTTGGAAAATGTTTTGCAAACATTTAAACAAGGTATGTGTTTTGATCTTTTCTAAACAAATGTCAAGGTAAAAAGAGACTATAATAAAAAGGTGGTGGCATAGTACCACATAATTGGAAGAATGTGTTCATGAATTTACTCAACCTTTGGTAGGGTTGAGATCATATAAATTAGAAGAGGGTATGATAACTCAAAGACCTAAGTGTAAACTAGTACACCAAACGTAAGTCGAGATATACGTCAATATCGTAAAAGCTAGTTCAACTTCGATGAGTTGCTACTAGAAAATTAGAAGAAAGCCCTTCGGATTAGGAAGGTGACAATGCCAACCAAGAAACTCATGTGAAAAATGTAAGAATTCCTAAGTATAAAACTAGAACCAAAAGGGCAGTACAACGCCACCACATGGTAATAGGAGGTAGGATAAAATGTGTTCTAGAACTTAGAGTGTAAGCGACATGTAACATGATCTAAGTTCACAATGATCAAATGGTGATGAGTCTATAAATGGCCTTCAACCAAAATAGGAAATTGAACCCAAGTTAACTCAAGTCAAGTGCAAATGGGAAATCCGATTAACACGTTGACTCAGAACTTAGAAAAGTGCAATTCCAAATTTGAATAATCAATGGACATAAAGATTTTTGGAAAGTGTTTTAGACTCAAATGGGTAGCATAACAACGTTGCTTAGGCAATACAAACACAATGTTTAAGATGAAGTTTTGAACAAGGCAAAAAATGATTTGGATTTGATCAACGTAATGCCTCATTTAAATAAAATGGTGGACAAATGTGTTTGGTTATGACGTGTTGTTTACAATCAAGTTTTTAGATTCAAATCAAGACCAAGTAAGCAAAGGAAAAGACAAATACAACTAAGTAAATCATCCTAAGCCCTAAACTAACAAGGTTGCATCGTATTATTTAAATCTATCTATATACGTGCTCTTGGGAGGATTTTAATTGTTAATCTAAAAATAAAAGCGCATGAAGTGGTAGGGTATTTAACACCTCTTCTCCCAAGAGATTTTACGACGACATCGACCTTCGGGTTACTCACCCTGCATCAACAATATTTCTGTGGCAAATGGGGTTCTAAAATTTAAATTTTTGACTGTCTAGATTTTCCCAAGCGTGGCTAATGCTAGAGATGCCTCACATCAATTTGATCCACGTCAATCAGCTTGTTGTGAAAGGGTCTTGTCCTTTTCACAACCACTACATCTGTCAATTGCTCAATGTAGTGCGATGTTCAAATTGCCCCTACAGTATGAGCCGGATTGGCACTAATGGAGTTTGCTTAGCCGCTCAAGCAAACGTCCTAGTGGGTCGCCCTCGATTTATATACCTCACCGTGTAGTGGGGTTGAAGTCAATGCCGGGGGATGAAACCCCGGGTCAAAGCTTCCCTAAAGAACTTGTGAAGAAGCTATGAACTCCCCTGCACAAGCCAAGTTGCATAAAATAAAATCAAGTGAAAAGGCTTTAGAGGTTGTTTTTAGATCACCCAAACCATACGGGTTTTGGGGAGAGCTTAGACAACTTCTTTTTCACACCTTGGACAAAGGCACAATTGTAATGAAAATGCGCTTTTGGTCACCCAAGTTCCCTAAAGGGGACGGGAGAGAGCATACGCCCACTCTTCATTTTTCTCAAAAAACAAACAAGTAATAGATGATTTTGCATAAAACGACACACTTTTGAAAATATTGCAAATTAAATGAATGTTAGTTTTAAGGACCAAATTGAAATGTTGAGTGAAGTTCTTGGCCCCCTTGGCCTTAGTTTGCAAAAACTTTACAAAAACATTTAAACAAACTATCTAAGTTTCTTTTAAACACCAAAGGGAAGGTTTAAGATTTAAATCATGCTCAAATTTTGATCACTTTTCCATGCGGGTCCTGCAAAGGTTAGAGAGTTTCCCTTGGCTTTGAAGCACAATTGATAATCAAACAATCAAGTTTTAAAATTTAGCTCTTGGGTTCTCTATTTTTTACATACAGAGACTAACGTTAGTCAACAATGACCAATGTCGGATGAATCAAGACCGATGCTAGTCATAAAACTAACCAATGCCGATTGAAAATGACCGATAACAATCACTTGTGAACCCTTAGGCAAAAAGGATTTTTCACAAAAACTCTTGTTAGCGCAAGTTAGAATAAAATCTCCAAAAGAAACTTCTGGATCATGCAAATAAAGTTTAGACAGAGACTTAAAAACTCAAATTGACAACTACAACTTTGAATAAAGCTCTAAAACGCAAATTTTTAAATGCCGATGCCGGTTAACCTTGACCGATGCCGATCACCCAGAATCGACGTCGGTTGTTGTGTGACTTGTGTATCAACAAAAAACATAAAAAACACGGGAAAATGAAGCTAAAAATGGATGTTAAAGGATTTTTAATGACTATTAAGAAAATCTAAGATTGCCAAAATGTTTTCCTTATTTGTATGGGCTGCGTGCCCCATTGGGCGTGCCAAGATGTAGAGATGGATTACAAAGATTGTTAGATCAAGCATTAGTGATGAAAAAACACAAGAAATGCATAAGAACATAACAAGCTAAGCCAACCTATTCAATGGGGTTTGCAAATGACAATAAAGAGCAAATGAAAGAAAACACATATGCATTGCCTTCCCAAGAGCATCCCACCATCCAAATGCGGCTCAAAATGTGTTTTTCCCCTTGATTTGGTGCTCAAGTCTTCTTCAACAATGCAAGGCAAAGCTCCTCCATCTCAAGAACTCCAACTAAACTAGGCTCATGATATGAAAATCAATGTTATGCCTATCTTGAAGCTATCCTATTGCAAATTAAGCATAATAATCAACACACAAATAGCGTGTGGAGAGAATTCTGCATAATAAGTTTACACAAATGAGGCTTAAAAATGGTGGTCTTGGCCCCTTTATTTATAGATTTTTGAATTTGATCAGAGTCAACCATGACCATTCATCTTGAGATTAAGATGTGTGGCCATAAATTAATTCAATATTGCATAATTAATCCATAAATACTCTCATCAATATTTAGAAGGAAAGGGGCATTAAAGAGGCATGAGAAGCCATAATCCTGATATGTGGTGCATTTATGGCTTTTGGATGCCACCTCACAAATGATGTCATTGGATGATGCAGATAATAGGGATCAATTTGCAATAAAGAAATATTCAATAACTTCTAAGGAATTCTTACTTAAGCTAATAATTTGGTTTAACTTGCCTAAGTAAGATTAATCAATTTTTAGTGCAATTCTTTAGAAATTGGTTGCACATAATTAATCAAACTGGTTAGAATGTCATATTACTGGGTCGTAATTTGATTGAAGAGGAATTATAAGGAAATATTAGTTGCGTATAGATCAATATCCCATTTAGGACGTTGTCGACACAAAATAACACATGCATGTGCCGTGCGTCTCAAAATTATAAGAAAAGAGTGATCCAAATCACAAAAATGTGTTTTCGTCATTTTGACTTGAAATGATTTAAGAAAAGTTAGTAATCACATAAAATGCATTGCCCCATTTAGGGATACATTAGCATAAATCGGCACTTGTATACGAAAAGTTCGAACCATTTAGTGCGTTTAAGTGATTTTTGCTTAAATTGTACGTTTGTGTGCATTTCGAGTAAGATTGACAATTCAACACAAATGGTGTTAGAAATTAGATGCTACAACCTCTACCCCCTCCACTGGTCTCATGTAAAGAGGAAGATTGTATCGCACAAAAACAAGGTCATTGAAGTATTGTGTTGTCAACATGTTGCACTTCTTTGTATAAACATCTTCAAATATGTTTCAATTACTTTCTCAATCAAAAGAGATACATGGTTGACACAATGCAGATTACTAGCCTTTGAATATTTGATGTTTTTGCACCATAATCTTCCAATCCCACATGCAAATAGGATATTTATACTTTTGTAAGTCAATTAGGCTTGACTAAATGAAAGAAATCATGTACTAATAAAGAGACTAAAAAGTAAAATCAAATGATTCAATTTGTTTTTACTTGGCTGAGAGTTGTTTCTTCTTTTAACACATACAGTTGAAAAAAAGAGTCCCCATCAAATTCTTGTAAGTCTACAAAACCTCAAAAAATGCATTTCTAGTGTCATCATTAGGGATCATTATCTCTATGCATAGATTGAGGCCATCCATAACCTCCTCAACGGCCTTAAATGAATTGAAATAGAAAAACTTAAGGTCCAAGTAGTAGGTTGTTGCATGAATATGTTGGTGAGAGTGTCTTGTTCCATCTTCGATCAATTCTGTGCAAAATGAGTTCATTTTTTTTTGCCTATAATATTTGGCTTTGGCTGTGACCTTCTTGGTTATGTTCGTGGCGTCATACAAATAACCCATTGGGTTTCTCTCCTCATCCACCCACCATAGAACTCAAACCAAAGGCTTTGAAACCTAAAACAAAATAATGCAGAAATTTAAAATCAAAATTAAGAAAAAAATTAAAACAAATAAATGATAAGTAATAAATTAAAATTTAATGCTATTAAAATTATAATTAGCTATTAGTTAATGACTGACGAATGGACGGTTATGAAAGCTTCACAACTGATGTAACCACTTTGTGATGAATAAAGAGATGGTCACACAAGTAAATATGCTGCATACTTTCATTATCTCTTCATTCTCTCAGCATTTATTTGCTAACATTGGAATCAGAGCCATTTGTTCGAGGAAGCCTTGTCAGGTACAAACGATGCACAATGTTCGAGGAAACTCTGATTCAAGGGTGCAAACTGAGACAAGAATATTTGCAGAGCAAAGGTTGAGGTTATAAGAACACACTCAGAACAAAGTGTTAGGGCACGTGAGACCAAAATAGCATAACATACAAATTCATGAGCAAAGCAGAAGAAAAGCCATGGAAAACACGAGTAGAAAGGATGCAAGTAGGACACAAAACAAGTAGCACAAACATCCACGTAGGCAAAATGTGAGCAAGATTAGAGATTGAATTGCAAAGAATAAACATAACAAATAATCTTGTGGTGAAAACGTGGGGAAAACACAAAAGAAAACATGGACACTATTGTTGTGAAAACGTAGAGCAAACACAAAGGGAGTCATCGAGGATGGGCACTACAGAAAACACAGAGGTAGAAACAAATGAGACTTAGACTATAGTCACAGAATGTGATGCGAACAACAATTGAAGGGAAAACACAAATTTTACGACTTTTATTGAAGGCAAACATATTTTGTAGTTTGAATTGAACATGACTCAAGGGTAATGACCATTTTGAAATGACGTTGGAGGTAGTTCATGAGCCATAGAAATGGTGGATTTTATAGCTTGTCAGGGCACAAACGCCACTAAACAACATACACTAAAGTCTCTTAGCTACAAGTGTTAATTCAAAATTAGAAACTGTTAAAATATATTTTGGGTTAGTTTGTTGCTTTGATTTCCGAGTTAAACAACTATACTTTTTTTGTTGACTTAAATTCTAGATTAGAAAACTGTACTTGCATTGATTTCTAGATCAGCTGGGTTTGAAAACTATAGGTGCATAGATTTTTGGGTCAAAAAACAATACTTTTCCTATTGCATTAAACATAGGGTCAGAATTATACTTTCCCTATTTTATTGTTTTTTGAGTGTAGAAAGGCCAAAATACAAAACCTAATTTTGATGGAAGCGCAAAAATTAACTCAGCATAATTATAATGTGTGGAGTCATAAGATTTTGACAATCATGGAATATCATGATTGTGACAAAATCATTGTTGGCATTGAAACAAGACTTGCAACAAACTTTGTGGATTATGACAAACATCATAAGGAGGCCTTGTTATTTTTAAAACTATTTGTGTTGGATGACATGATACCTGAGGTCCAGAATGTCACTGTGGCAAGTGTGTTCTGGACTAGTTTGTAGAATAAATACAAAACCTTAGAAAAAAGCTAAATTTTGTACTTGAAAAATATACTATTTTTCACAAGGATGTATAAGGATGAGTCTTTGTCAGAACACCTACTTCGGATGAAGGATTTGTGAGAGCAACTATTAGCAATCAACAAAAAGGTGGATGATGTTATGGTAGTGCTAGTTTTGAACAATTCATCATTCTCCTATGAATCTTTTGTGGAGGTTCTATGCCTGATGATGGAAAGTAACACTCTAGTGTGTGATTAGGTTAGTACTTATTTGCTACAAAAAGAATGCAAATAGACACAAAATGAGTTCAGTGTTGGACAAATAGAGACTTCATTAGTTGCTTAGTCGAAAGGGAAGTGGAAACGTACCTATGTTGATTCATCTTCTAAATATCTGGGAAAGTGTTTTTATTGTCATAAAGTTAGGCATCTCAAAAAGGATTGCCAAAAGTGACAATGCACTTTCCCAATAAAATCAAGCAACAAATGTGGCAACAATTAATGAAGTATGAGATTATAAATAAGACTATCCCCTTGTGGCATTATACTCAAAGCATAGTACCACTAGTTGCTAGCTTATTGGTTCCAGCCCATCTTGACATTTCACATGTTGGAAGGACTAGTATGCCAAATTTACTAGAAGTACAAATTCTTCCGGTTCAGTTTTATTCGTTAACGGACAATCATATGTAGTAAAGGGAGTAGGAGATATTAGTATAGTATTGAATAATGCTAGAAAGATCACAATAAAGAATGTTAGGTATGTTTCTAGTATGAATAAAAATCTCTTATGACTTAGTCAGTTAACAGAGAATCCCAACATTGTTGTACATTTCTCTAGGAAACAATGTATTGTGTCTGATGTCAAACATGATAGAGTGGTTGCCCTTGGTATTGGGCAAGGTGGCTTGTATAAGCTTGTTGACCCAACCACAATCAACATAAATGCACATGTGGAGGATGAATCTGCTATACAAGATGTGTAGAAAGATGACATTTAGTATAGGCTTATTGACCTTGATCTGATCAACTTACATGCATAATTGGTGGAGGGAATATCCACTTTAAAGGATTGGCAGGGGGATGGCATTCCTCAATCTCAGTTCCATGCATTGAGAGTGTAGGCAGATGATATGTCAAATCACATGCATTGGCTCATCTTGTTGCAAATGGCTTTTCACAACAGGGGTGAATAGATGATGAGTTTGTTTCTTCTCATATTGGGGAGTTGGTTTTTATTCCGACTGTTATTAAGGAGTTGGTTTTTAATCTTAATGCAAAGATGATTACTTTTTGGTTGCTTCTCTCCACAACAACTTAGTTTTATTTCTTGAGTAGACATTTAGACGAGATGGTGCTTCCTGAAGGTTTTCGGGTTGGTCATGATCATTCGGTTTTTAAGATGGTCAAGTCCCTGTATGGACTTAAGCAGGCTCCATGACCCTGGTATACTTTGTTTGAGCAACATCTCCAGGATATTGGATTTAAAACTATGGAGATCGAGTTGAAGTTATCAGCCAATGATGATTCATCACCAGTCAGTAAATCACCGTACAATGAATTGGTGGATGACTCAATACATCTTGTGTGCACAAGGCCGTATCTTTGTTTTGTTGTTGACTATCCTTTTTGTTTTTTGTCTACATCGAAGTTTCTACATTGGACAACAAAATGTTAGAGGACTACAGATTTCATGTTGATATCATCAAAACAATCTGTACATGTAATGACTAAACTCTTTGCTGCCATTATGTTTGTAATGTTTCAAGACAAACTTGGAGTAGTCTCCGGTTTAGTCATTAAGGGAGGGTGTTAAAATTATAATTAACTATTAGTTAATGACTAACTAACAAATAGTTATAAAACCTTCCCAATTGATGTAACGACTTTGTGATTAATAAAAAGATGGTCACACAAGTGTGTCACATACTTTCATTCTCTCTTCATTCTGATGTGGTTCTTCCCACAACTCTTTCTCAATAATTCACTCAAGACTTCTCTCTCAAATTCAAAAAAAAATCTCTTGAACCTTGAAACAAAATTCTCAATAAAAGCATTCACATTTATCACAAAGGAAACTCTCTAGGTTTTCAGCATATAATCTCTACAACAATACTCATTAATTCTCACAACATTACAACACAAAAGCTATGCCAACATTGCATGCCATTAACAAGCTTATCAAGCTTTTTCCCAACCCAAAATTCTAACTTGGTCTCAACACCAAGGAGGCTACCCAAGCTTTCACTCAAAGCTTATAACTTCTCTCACACTTCAAGCCTATCTAAAACAAGCAAGAATACATCCTTATATAGGAATTTCATGAAGGAAACTTACAAAAAGAAGCATAATTTCACCCACCTCCACTAAGATGGAGTGGGACAAAAAGAAGCATAATTTCACCCACCTTCACTAAGATGGAGTGGGAATAATTACACCTAACTTTATGAAGATGGAGTGGGAATCAAGAAATCTCCACTTAAGAAAAATTCGCCATTCTCATGTAAAGACATTTTTTTGACTTGTCTTCACATTAAAAGAATCCACGTCACCTTCCTGCATCATCTTACATCACCTGTCTTGTCACTTGACATGTCACCACATCACTTTCTCTTCCCATTCATTTGCTAACATTGGTATCAAATTCACTCATTTGAGGAAGCCTTGTTGGTATGAATAACACACAGAGTTCGCTTAAACCCTGATTCAAGGGTACGAACTAGGTAGAGAAGATTTGCAGAATAGAGGTCGAGGTTGTAAGAACATGCTTAGAACAGAGTGTTACGACATGTGAGGGGTCACGAGATTAGAACAATAGATCGCATAAATTTGTGAGCAGAGTAGAAGAAAAGCCATGGAAAACACAAGCAAAAAGGATGCAAGTAGGATGCAAAACAACAACTAACACAAACATTGGGAAAACGTGAGCAAGATCAAAGATTGAAATATAGAGAACAAAGAATTGAATGATGAAAATGTAAGGAAAACACAAAAGAAAACACAAACAATGTTTTTGTGATAATGTGGAGCAAACGCAAAGGGAGTCATTCAGGAAGGGCACAATGGAAAACACAGAGGAAGGGACAAATGAAACTCAGATCGTGATGTGAACAATTGAAGGATATACACAAATTAAACGTGAATTTCATGAATTTCACAACTTTAATTGAGGGCAAAGATGATTTGTAGTGTGAATCCTATGTGTCTCAAGGGTAAGGACCAATCTAAAATGACACAACAAACAATTCATAGGCCACAAAAATGATGGATTTTAGAGCTTGTTAGGGCATGAATGCCACAAAATAACAGACACAATAAGTCTCTTAGTTTGAAGTGTAAATTTAGAATAAAAAAATGTTAAAATATATTCCAGGTCAGTGTATTGTTGCTTTGATTTCTTAGTTAGCAATTGTACTTTTTCTGTCAGCGTAATTTATGGATTAGGAACTTTAATTTTATCAATTTCTTGATCAACAAGGTTAGAAAATTGTAGGTGCATTGATTTCTAGGTTATAAAACAATACTTTCCCTGTTGCACTAAATTTCCGGTCGAAATTGCACTTACTCTATTTTATTGTTTTCTAAGTGTAAAATGGCCAACATACAAAACCCAGTTTTGTTGGAAGCACAAAAGTTAACTGGACATAACTATGTGTGGTCATAAGATTTTGACAATCACAAAATATTGTAATTGTGACAAAATCATTTCCGGCACTAAAACAAGTCCTGCAACAAACTTTGCAGATTATGACAAACCTCATGAGGCCTTGTTATTAAAACTATTTGTGTCGGATGACATGATTTTTGAGGTGTGGAATGCCACTATTGCAAGGTTGTTGTGGACCAATTTGCAAAATAAATACCAAACCTCGGAGAAAAGTTGAGTCCTGAAAAATTTGTTACTTTCTACAAGGATGTCTGAGAACGAGTCTTTGTCAGAACACCTTCGGATAAAAGATTTCTAAGACCAACTATTAGCCATCAACAAAACGGTGGATGATGATGATATGGTAGCACTAGTTTTGAATAGTTTACCATCTGCCTATGAATTATCATGGATGCTCTACACCTGATGATAGAATGTAACACCTTGATGTCTGATCAGGGTAGTACATATTTGTTGAAAAAAAAATGCAGACAAACACAAATTAAGTCTAATGTTGGACAATTAGAGAGTGCATTTGCTGCTTATTCGAAGGGAAGTGGAAATGTATCCATGTTGATTCATCTTCTAAATATTAGATAAAGTCTTTTTACTATCACAAGGTTGGGCATCTCAAAAATGATTGCCAGAAGTGACAGTACACACTTTCCCAACAACGCAGTGAAACAACAAATGTGGCAACAATTGATGAAAGATAAGATTTTGAACAAAACTATTCCCTTGTGGCATTATACTCAAAGCATAGTACTCCTAGTTGTTGGTTTGACTCTGGTGCATCTCAACATTTCACATGTTGTAAGGACTGGCATGTCAAATTTACTATAAGTACAAATCCTTATGATTAAATTTTATTATCTAATGGGCATGTTATCACTCTGGAGTGCACCCTGCTTGAAGACGTGCAAAGCACAACTTCTCTCCAGCTAATCCAATGGGAACTTTTCAGAGGATGGGTGCCTCTATGTTGAAAAGAACCTCCAGAGAGGGCTGGTTCCCGTATAATTTTGAAATTAAATCTGAAACTGTGATTTTTGGGGTGAAAAGAGTAAAGGAATAATAAGAACCAGCCCTGATACCACTTTGTTGGGGAATAATAAGAACCCAACTCCGGAAGCACACAATTGATTACCAACTTCAAGCAACTTAATATGCAGAAATAACCAGAATCAACAAGTGACTAGAATTCAGAATGACACAGAATATGAGAGACAATACACAACTTGTATTAATAACTCTTACAGAAAAGAATACAATAAAGAAGATGCCACTTCTTCTCCACCACCTCTTCAGAGGTTTCCCACACCTCAAGTGAACAGTAATTCTCTCCTCAAAGCTCTCTCTACTAGGTCCCAACACTCAACTCAAACACAGAGTTGGTGTTCACCTTACACCTGTGCTCCACGCACTCCACAAGTGCTCCACGCACTCCACAAGTACTCAAAGTACTTCAAGTAGATCTCCCATGAACCTGCAACAACCTGCAATTCAACAGACCATACTTATGGAAGGAACTGTCTTGCCTTCCTCTTAGCTCTCCATGTACTCCACGTACATATCAATGAGTACACACCGTACTCCAAGTAGATCCTGCCTGATCCTGCTCCCTGTTGTGTTGCTGTCCTATCTGATCTCCAACCTACAAATCAATAAGTGGTTCTGCACACCTGTGAACCTTGACTTTACGCACACACACACCTGCAGATCAACGATCTTACTTACCATGTAGATCTCCTATAAGCCATGCTCACCTGATGACCAAGATCATACATACATGAAGAATCCAGCTGACTCTCCAATCCAGCACCAACACCCCTAGTACTGCTGTGGAACTAGGAGGAACACCCTTGCTCACCTCACACACAGAAGGAGCAAACTTTGCTCAACTCAACTAGAACACATTTACAATACAACCATGAGTCTATTATATAGAACTCATCCAAACAATAATTAGACACTCAGTACAATAATTAGATCCGCAGCTCTTAGTCTATAATTAGCACTAAGCATGCAAATACTTGGTTCGACAACCAACTGCCCGTAATAAGCTCGCAGTTGAACTACACAGGTGACCGACGCCGGTCTCTGTCCGCCTGGGGGTCGCCGACGCCGGCCGATCTCTGACCGACGCCGGTTGCTCTCCTGCCCTATCCTGCCGACGCCGGTTGGCCTGACCGACGCCGGTGTCTCTGGCACTCCAGCAACGCTTCTGCACCCTCCTCCGTGTCTGCACACTCCTCCGTGTCTGCACCAGTGAAGCTTTTAGCTCCACAACCTAACAATCTCTCACTTGGAGATAAACAGCTGCACTGTACCTGTACCCCGTCTAATCTGTTTCCTGGTTTGTATCTCTCTTCAAGATCAATCCTAAAGACAACCCACCACACATCCCGTGGTGTACCACCTGTCATCCGAGTACTCTGCCACATCCGAACCTACAAACACATGTAGTGAAGTCCTGACCCTGCATGTATACCTGCTGCTGGTCCCTCTCAAATACCTGAGAATTCACTTCTACGAATTGGCTCCTAACTCTCTGACAGCTCCCACTGCATGGGAATACTCAGGGCTATACCAGACCTCATGTGATTTCGGACATTGTACATGTCCAGCGCTTAGTGTGCTCCGGCTCTACATCTTGAACCTCGCCAACACCTGATTCACATCAGCTCTCACTGGAGACAAAATCTACCTGTGATCTCCATGCCTCCCATGTCAAAGAATTTCGCTGCTCCAAACTCCTCATGACATGCCACTGAACTAATCTTACCCTTAGCTCAGCAAAACCCTGTATGTCTGAACCTATACCAAGCTCATCCTCCACATACAGCAACAGAATGATGTTGCGACCATCATCCACCTGATAAGTCAAACACAATGGTTATACTGACATTGACTAAAGCCCTGCTTTGTCATCCTCTTGGTACCACCTGTCAGTCCTATCCCACTGTCTTGCAGCTTCCTCAAGACCATATCCCTGGTCTTTCGTCTCACGTGTCCGTTCTCTCTATTCTTCAACTAAGGAATCCATTCGTCTCTGTGCTTTCGCACCGGCTGGCAACCCTACCAAAACTCTCGTTTGGTTCTGCATCATATCCCTGCCTAGCTCCCACCTGTTTCCTGGATCCTTCCTGCTCTACAATCAGCAACGAGTATAAAGAAGAGGAACAACGAATTTGAAGGCCTACTTAAGTCTTCAGTCCTCCGTATGGGTGTTTGAGACTCCTTGACAACATGCTGTCCACCCAAAATCCGTTACAGTGACCGACCTCGGTCACTCCACAGTTTGCATCCGACCGACGTCGGTTCTCATGCGTCTGTACCTGACTACCAACCTGCCGTCGTCGGTGTCCCTGTTGCCGACGTCGGCCCTACTGACCGACATCGGTCTTACCCTGCCCGACACTGCCGGATTCGGTCTGCACATGACCGACATCGGCACCTGTCTGTTCGACGTCGGTTCCTCCTGACCGACGCCGGTATCTGTGTTCGCCTGTGAGTGATGACTTTTTACCCGCGAGCTCTTTTGAATCAATCTTCGTGTCCAAACTGCTCTTGCTTAGAAGTATCAAGCCCATCCACTGATTTCTGTCCGCCATCTCCTCCAAGAACACCAAGGCTTTCCAGTTCTTAAGCTTGTCAAATATATCCGTCTTCCGCTTAAGAACATGCATCTCCTTCTTGCTCATGTGACCAAGCCTACGAAGCCACGTCTCCGCAACAGAAGAAGAATCAGTAATATAAACAAGTAGATAAAGTGTACATGTTTTCTTACCACCAGCTAATTCAAGTGCTACCGCTGTGAGAGTTCGTGTGCATCTCTCATCACCCAATCTTTCTGAAGAAATTAGCCATATCTCCAAACCTGGGACTTGCATGACCCTCTTCAACACTTGTGTTGGCCGCCTGCAATTTCAGCTTCACTTCCCCTTTGCCAATTCTTTGGCAAGGCTCACCAGCTCCTCTACCTGGGGCTGCATGGAAAGAGACAACTGAATCTTTTATCCAAGATTCAACTTTATCCAAGAAACTTGCAAACACATTCTGTGCAACAACACCTGCTACATCTGTATCTTCAGTTTCTTCATGCTGATCTGCTACCAACCAACAATCTTCTTTTACCTGCCCTTTCTTTCCATGGGACCTTAAGTAACCATCTGTGCTTTTCAACTCCTCCATCCTTAGCTTACTTTGATCTGCCGTTGCTCTATTCCCACTCAATCAGAAACCCCTGAGAGTGCCCTGTAACCAAAACACAAAACCTGCTTCCTGCAATCTTAGCTCTGATACCACTTTGTTGGGGAATAATAAGAACCCAACTCCG
Organism: Torreya grandis; assembly: GCA_037957365.1. NCBI lineage: Eukaryota > Viridiplantae > Streptophyta > Pinopsida > Cupressales > Taxaceae > Torreya > Torreya grandis. Next base: position 851,238 of record JARHVA010005896.1, read on the forward strand.
GAAGCACACAATTGATTACCAACTTCAAGCAACTTAATATGCGGAAATAATCAGAATCAACAAGTGACTAGAATTCAGAATGACACAGAATATGAGAGACAATACACAACTTGTATTAATAATTCTTACAGAAAAGAATACAATAAAGAAGATGCCACTTCTTCTCCACCACCTCTTCAGAAGTTTCCCACACCTCAAGTGAACAGTAATTCTCTCCTCAAAGCTCTCTCTACTAGGTCCCAACACCCAACTCAAACACAGAGTTGGTGTTCACCTTACACCTGTGCTCCACGCACTCCACAAGTGCTCCACGCACTCCACAAGTACTCAAAGTACTTCAAGTAGATCTCCCATGACCCTGCAACAATCTGCAATTCAACAGACCATACTTATGGAAGGAACTGCCTTGCCTTCCTCTTAGCTCTCCATGTACTCCACGTACATACCAATGAGTACACACCGTACTCCAAGTAGATCCTCTCTGATCCTGCTCCCTGTTGTGTTGCTGTCCTATCTGATCTCCAACCTACAGATCAATAAGTGGTTCTGCACACCTGTGAACCTTGACCTTACGCACACACACACCTGCAGATCAACGATTTTACTTACCATGTAGATCTCCTATAAGCCATGCTCACCTGATGACCAAGATCATACATACATGAAGAATCCAGCTGACTCTCCAATCCAGCACCAACACCCCTGGTACTGCTGTGGAACTAGGAGGAACACCCTTGCTCACCTCACACACAGAAGGAGCAAACTTTGCTCAACTCAACTAGAACACATTTACAATACAACCATGAGTCTATTATATAGAACTCATCCAAACAATAATTAGACACTCAGTACAATAATTAGATCCGCAGCTCTTAGTCTATAATTAGCACTAAGCATGCAAACACTTGGGTCGACAACCAACTGCCCGTAATAAGCTCGCAGTTGAACTACACAGGTGACCAACGCCGGTCCCTGTCCGCCCGGGGGTCGCCGACGCCGGCTGATCTCTGACCGACGCCGGTTGCTCTCCTGCCCTATCCTGCCGACGCCGGTTGGCCTGACCGACGCCGGTGTCTCTGGCACTCCAGCAATGCTTCTGCACCCTCCTCCGTGTCTGCACCCTCCTCCGTGTCTGCACCAGTGAAGTTTTTAGCTCTACAACCTAACAATATACAAGAAAACACCCTGAAAACTTGTATTAACAAAACTCTTTACAAAAGGAATACAATTGAAGAAAGCTTCTTTCTTCCACACCTCTCCTAGATGTATAGATCTCTCAATAGATCTCTATTCCTCAAGAGCTATCTCTCTCAAGAACAATCAACTCCAACAAGCCTGGATTGATTCAATTCTGTACTGTTCTTCACACACAATGAATTCTTCTACAATTCAACTACAAAGCTAAGAAGATCTAATTCTTCATATAGAATTAGGAGACTTGAGCATGTACTTCCAACAAACAGTTAAACCACTTAAACAAGGGCTCTAAAAATAGTAATGCTAATAATAGAGACGCAAGCTTGAGTCCACAACTCAAACTTATCATGCAAACACTCGCTTCTGTCCACGAAAATAGCTTTCTGGACACGCAGGTAACCGACGTCGGTTCCTGCTGCTTGTCTGTGACCGCCGTCGGCCGATTCTCTGCCGACGTCGGCGTCTCTGCAACTCCCTGTGACCGACGTCGGTCGCTCCTGACCGACGCCGGTGTCTGTGTAGACCCGAACCTGATAATGAATGCTCCTTGATGAAGTTTTTTAGCTCCACATCCTAACAATCTCCCACTTGGAGATAAACAGCTGCACTAGTACCTGTACAACAACATCTTCTAGCTCCTCCATCTTCAACTCAATCATGAAGACCAACAGAAGTTGAATGAAGATTCAACTTCTCTTTTGTAACCGGCTTTGTTAGCATATCAGCAGGGTTCCTATCTGTATGGATCTTCTCCAGCTTCAACTCACCATCTTCCAATACCTGTCGTATGAAGTGATACCTTAGCTGTATGTGCTTTGTTCTTGAATGAAACGCTGAATTCTTAGCCAAATGGATTGCACTTTGACTGTCACTATACAATCTGCAACTCTCATGCTCCCTACCAAGCTCATCCATGAACCGTGTCATCCATATCATTTCCTTGCTAGCTTCTGTGGCTGCAATATACTCTGCTTCTGTAGTTGACAAGGCAACAACCTTCTGCAACTTAGATATCCAGCTAACCACCGTTCCACCTACAGTAAATACATAACCTGTAGTGCTCCTCCTGTCATCCAAATCACCTGCCATATCTGAATCTACATAGCCATGTAGAGAAGTATCTGAACCTCCATAGCACAAGTGCCTACTGCTGGTTCCTTTCAGATATCTAAGGATCCACTGAACTGCTTTTCAATGTTCCTTATCTGGATTGGCCATATACTTACAACTCCCACTGCTTGGGCAATATCCGGTCTAGTACACACCATTGCATACATCAAACTCCCTACTGCGGAAGAATATGGAACCTTACTCATGTACTCTACCTCATCATATGAATTAGGACATTGTTCTTTACTCAACTTAAAATATCCAGCCAAAGGTGTGCTTACCGGTTTAGCATCCTGCATATTGAACCGTTTTAACACCTTGTCCACATAATCTTCTTGAGACAATATCAACCTGTGATTTTTCCTGTCTCTCTTAATGCTTACGCTAAGGATTTTCTTTGCTGCTCCCAAATCCTTCATAGCAAACGTTTGAGCTAACTTCACCTTAAGCTCTGAGATATCCTGCATGTGAGACCCTGCAACCAGCATGTCATCTACATACAACAATAGAATAATATATCTACCGTTATCAAATCTCTTGAAATACACACAATGGTCTGACTGACACCAACTGTAGCCATGCTCAGTCATAAACCTGTCAAATTTTAAGTACCATTGCCTAGGAGCTTGCTTGAGGCCATACAAGCTTTTCTTCAACCTGCACACAAACTTCTCCTTACCCTTGACTTCGAATCCTTCTGGCTGTTCCATATATATTTCCTCATCCAACTCTCCATGAAGAAACGCTGTCTTAACATCTAGCTGCTCAAGATGCAAAACCTCAAAAGCAACCAAAGACAAAACAACTCTTATTGAAGTCATTTTAACAACAGGTGAAAAAATTTCACCAAAGTCAATCCCTGGCTTTTGTGCAAATCCTTTTACCACTAATCTGGCCTTATATCGCATCTGTCTATTCTCACCTTCCTTCAACCTGTAGGTCCATCTGTTCTTAAGTGTTCTCTTACCAGCTGGCAATTCAACCAAATCCCATGTTTGGTTTTCTCTTAAGGACTCCAACTCTTCAACCATGCCACGCTCCCACTCACTTTTGGACTCCACCTGTATTGCTTCTTCAAAACTTTCTGGTTCTCCACCATCGGTTAGCAATAAATAAAATAAAGAAGGAGAATATCTAATTAGAGGCTTACTCACCCTTTCTGACCTCCTGATGGGTGTCTGAGACTCGTCCACAACACGCTGTCAACCCAAATTCTCTGACAGTGACCGACTTCGGTCACCTGCAGACCTGTAACTGGCCGACGTCGGTTCTTCTTGACCGACTTCAGTACCTGTACGACCGACGTCGGTCTCTGTATGGCCGACGTCGGTTTCTGTCCTGCCGACGCCGGTTCCTAACCTGTCGACGTCGGTCTCTGTGTTTTTCTGTAAGTGATTATTTTTTTTTTCCGCGAGCTCATCTTGGACTTTTACCTCATCCAATTCACCATTGCTCTGCTCAGATTGATTCAACTTCCTTAGCTGATCACAATACATTACTCTTTCGTTGAAAACAACATCACGGCTCCTGATTACTTTGTTAGTTTCTAGATTCCACAATCTGTAACCAAAATCATCTGAGCCATAGCCAATAAACGTGCATCTCATAGACTTAGCATCAAGCTTCTTTCTATTTTCCTTATCTATATGCATAAAGGCTTCACAACCAAAAACTTTGAGATATGAGAGATCAACTTTTTTACCTGTCCATGCCTCTTCTAGAATACCACCATCCAGAGCTGTAGAGGGTCCTCTGTTAATCAGGTACACTGCAGTGTCAACAGCTTGTACCCAAAACTGTAAGGGCAAACCGGCATGCAATCTCATACATCTTGCACGCTCCATTATTGTCCTGTTCATCCTTTCAGCAATACCATTCTGCTGAGGTGTCCTTGGAACTGTCCTTTGCCTACAGATTCCATGCATGTAACAATAATCTCTGAACTTATGACTGCAGAACTCACCGCCATTCTCTGATCTCAGGCACTTTAATCTTTTACTTGTTTCATTCTCAACCATAGCTTTCCAAACTTTAAAAGTATCAAATACATCAGATTTCTTTCTAACACAATAGATCCATACCTTCCTTGTGGCATCATCTATGAAAGATACATAGTACTGTGATCCTCCAATAGAAGCAACCTGAGCCGGTCCCCACATGTCTGTGTGAACAAGCTCCAACTTGTGCCTCTTCTTAGTAGACCCAATTTTGAGAAAATTAACTCTTTTCTGTTTTTCAAATACACAGTGCTCACAAAACTCTAGATCTATGCCTTTTAAATCTGAAAGCATACCTTTAGACTTAAGAATTGACATCCCCTTCTCACTCATGTGGCCAAGCCTTGAGTGCCACAATTTAGCATCCATATCTGAAGTAGATAATACAGAAGGAGATTTGTTAGTAACACAATTACACAAATAGAGAGTACCTTCTCTCTTACCTCTGGCCATAACAAGTGCACCCTTGGTCACCTTTCAAGATTCTGTTGTGAGAGTTACTGTACAACCCTCATCCCCTAACTTTCCTGCAGAAATCAAATTTCTCTTCAAGTTAGGAACATGCATCACATCTCTCAACCCCCATGTGTTGCTATTCTGCATCTTCAGCTGCACTTTACCTTTGCCAATTATTTTACAGGGCTCATCCCCTAGATACACTATTCCAAAATCTCCATGGATATAGTCACTGAAATATTTCCTGTTAGGAGTAGCATGAAAAGATGCACCAGAATCTAATACCCAAGATTCTATATTATTATGCAAAGAGAAAATTAAAGCATCCTGTGCAATACCTGCAATCTTGGCTTCTTCCTTTCCTTCGTGCTGGTTGTCCTCTTTAGGCTTTGACCAACAATCTTTGCTTATGTGCCCCATCTTTCCACAATTTCAGCATTGTGGCCTTCTGCCATTTCTGGACTTAGATCTGCCTTTCCCCTTTGACTTGGATCTTGCTCTGCCTTTCTTGCTCTTCTCTTTCTGCCTTCCCCTGCTCTCAAAACTTAAAGCGTTTTCGGATGCCTCTTCTGTGCTTTTCCTGCGTATTTTCTCATTCAAGAAAACACTAACAACATCTACTTTCAAAATATTTGATGCAGATGCAGTATTACTTACTGCCATTACTAAGCCATGCCAGCTTTCAGGCAAAAAACATAATATCAAAAGAGCTTTTATCTCATCATCAAACACTATATTCACTGAACTTAATTGATTCACAATACCATTGAAATCATTCAGATGAGTAGAAACAGATCCACCTTCATTCATATGCAAATTAAATAACTGCTTCATAAGATATACCTTATTGGAAGCTGAGGGTTTTTCATACAAATTTGCTAACGTAGTCATCAACTCTACCGTAGACTTTGCCTGTGATAAATTGGATATCACAGTGAATGCTAGACTCAGTCTTATAGAACCCAGAGCCTTTCTGTCAAGAACTTCCCATTCTTCATCCTCCATGTCTTTGGGCTTCTTTGCAATACCTCCTAACGGTAAGTAGAGATCTTTCTGATACAGATAGTCCTCTATCTGCATTCTCCAGTGTTGGTAATTTTTGCCATTGAACTTTTCCATTCTCAATTTACTTTCATATGCCATTGCTTCTCCCACTCAAACAGAAATCTCTGCAGAAACTCCTGTGAGAACCTGTAATCAATACACACTACACAGATCTGAACTACCTGTTAGTGAACCTGAACTTTGATACCGATTATCAAGTTCTGAACCTGTAACCAAGGCTCTGATACCACTTGTTGGGGGATCAAACCAACAATAGATTACAATTGTGACAGCAATAAACGCAGAATTAAATCAGATTGACAAGTAATTAGAATGATAATAGCAAGAACAAGAGATACAAGAAAACACCCTGAAAACTTGTATTAACAAACTCTTTACAAAAGGAATACAATTGAAGAAAGCTTCTTTCTTCCACACCTCTCCTAGATGTATAGATCTCTCAATAGATCTCTATTCCTCAAGAGTTATCTCTCTCAAGAACAATCAACTCCAACAAGCCTGGATTGATTCAATTCTGTACTGTTCTTCACACAATGAATTCTTCTACAATTCAACTACAAAGCTAGGACGATCTAATTCTTCATATAGAATTAGGAGACTTGAGCATGTACTTCCAACAAACAGTTAAACCACTTAAACAAGGGCTCTAAAAATAGTAATGCTAATAATAGAGACGCAAGCTTGAGTCCACAACTCAAACTTATCATGCAAACACTCGCTTCTGTCCACGGAAATAGCTTTCTGGACACGCAGGTAACCGACGTCGGTTCCTGCTGCTTGTCTGTGACCGCCGTCGGCCGATTCTCTGCCGACGTCGGCGTCTCTGCAACTCCCTGTGATCGGCGTCGGTCGCTCCTGACCGACGCCGGTGTCTGTGTAGACCCGAACCTAATAATGAATGCTCCTTGATGAAGTTTTTTAGCTCCACATCCTGAAAGAAAATTTAAGGTGGGTGATACACCTGAATTGTTTAGATCCTCTGAAGTTACTGAAATCAATGCACACATATAACCAAAATGCAATTTATATTCTGTTCCTAAGCAAAAGTGTTTCAGAGGAAAAGTTGAAAACCTCTTCAAATGCCCTGCAAAAGGGTGAGATAGAGAGAGATAGGTGAAGAAGGGACCTGCAAAAGGAGAAAAATTCTCTCTTATACGCTGATGCACAATCAAGTACACACTATGCTGCTGTCAAAAATCAGATTCAAAAAAATAAACTCCTTATTGATCACCGGTCCAACTTACAATTTCTTCTTCAAACTTCAGAGCCCCTTCTCTATGGCTTGATTCAACGAATAAATAAGCTTTGAAAAACAGTGTAAATCAGTGTAAGTGTAGTCCAAAAAGGGAAAAGGTTAATCTTCGTTGGTTAACTCAAGACCTCACTTTTTTTACAATGCTTTGAATATTCAATAAAATTATTCTCCTTTACAAAAATCTGCATGCTTCTCCAAACTTTGGCATCGAATATAGATGATGGAGCCAAGTTTGGAAAATGATCCTTAAAATAAACAAAACTCTCCAAGAAAACTCCAAACATGCATGACCAAGATGGCGTAGAAGTGGGCGAAGGAACTCAAGTTTGACCAATCAACTTCTCCTTTGCATGAAATGTCACGCCAAAAGCCAGTAGATGAACTCCACATGAACTGTTGGAACGTTTGAAACGTTTGGACGCATGAAAGAAGCATCTGGCATGGTGAAATAGTCAACAACAGTTTTGACTAGTCCAATAACACGTTTGCATGGATAAGAATCTATTTTTGACCTTTTCTATTTACGGCTTCTAATTCCTATGCATGTATGTTCTTTGTCTTGCTTGCTTGCCGAGCTTTATTATCTCGGACTTCTCTATTTATGACTTTTCCGATTATGTTTGCTCCTTGCTTATCTGGACAAAACTGTCCCTTTCCTTGTTCATTCTCTCGGATTTTCCTGTGTATTTCTTTGGCAATTTTCCCTTTGGCTTATTCTTTCAGATATCCTTCTTGGCCCCTTGATTTTTCTACGTAGTCAAATCCCTTAGAAATTCTTTGGGATTATTTCCTTCGGGTTTATTTGCACAGTCAAATTTTTTAGATCTTTTCCCATTCTTGTGCTTTATATCAGACTTATCTGTCTCAAGTTTTACCTAGCAATTTTCCCGCAGATTCATCTTCCGAAAGAATTCTTTTGGACAATTTGTTTCTCCTTTTCTTTTTCAGCTTTCTTGTGGACTTTCATCTCGTCTAAGACTTCCCTGCCTACCTTCAGAAATTCGTCATGTCTCATTTCTTTCGGACTTTTGACTTCTCTATGCATACTCGCCTTTCCTTTTTCCGAAGGGAATTCCTTCGAACAAATTGTCTGAAGGAATTCCTTCGGACTTTTGTCCAAGTCCTTATTTTGCCAATTCGTTCTTTTGTTCTTTCAGACTTTATTGCAAAGTAATTTACCCAAAGGGTACATACCCTTTGGGCTTTCTATAAAAGCCCCTTAAAAATCATGAGATGAACATTCCCGAAGGGCAGGAGCCCTTCGGGTTTGTTGCAAACGTGCCTTTTCCTTCGGACAAAAAGTCCGAAGGAAATAAACTTTGATAATATCCCTTTGGCTGTGAAATGGCCTTTCAGAAAAACTATGCCTGAATTCTTTCGGACTTATTATCCGACACCCTTCTGTGGATTCCTTTCTCTTGATTTCCTTTGAACAAAAAGTCCGAAGGAAATAAACTTTGCACAACTACCACTTAGTCATTTTTTCGGACTTTTACACAGTCCTTTGAGAGCTCTTTCTCTCAGATAAAATGTTCGAAGAAATAGTCCACTTCTTATAGCCCGAAGAAATCCTTGGGAAGACAAAAAAATTGCTTGAGAAAATGAACTTACATGCTTGTAGGTCTTGGTTGTTGGCTGTATGTGACGTTTAGAAGAGGAGATAAACCTTCCGAACCTACTGTAGGTGTTCATCATCGTCTGCATGGTTGAAGGAGTCATTTTTTGAAGGAGAAGAAACCTTTCAAACTGTTGTATGTATCCTCCTTTTGAACGAACTGTATGCTCTAATCATTGTTGTAGGTCTTCACCCAACTGTCCTTAATACCTTTGCTGTAAGTGCACTTTATTCATGCTTTTAGACCACATATTGACCAGCTGCAAAGGGAATTAGACCGTTGTAGGAAAGTTTAAAATAGTAGGGTTAGTAACTTGGCTTTGACAAACCAAATTACTAATAAGACAATCATATGCAGTGAAAGGGATAGGAGATATTAGCATATCATTGAATAATGCTAGAATGATCATAGTAAGGAATGTTAGGTATGCTCCTAGTATCAGTAAATATCTCTTATATGTTAGTCAATTAACAAAGAATCCCAACATTGTTGTACATTTCTCTAGGTAACAATGTATTGTGTCTAATGTCAAATAGGGTAGGGGTTGCCCGTGGTATTGGGGAAGGTGGCTTGTATGAGCTTGTTGACTTAGCCATAGGGAATATAAATGCATGTGTGGAGGAAGACTCCACCATACATGATGTGCACAAAGAGGATATTTCTTATAGGCTTGTTGACCCTGATCCAATGAACTTATATGCACTAGTTGTGGAGAGAATATCCACTCTAACGGACAAGCAGGACGATGCCATTCCTCAATCTCGGTTCCATGCACAAGGAGTTGGTAGGATGCACAGGGAGTTGTGCAAGTTGATGATATGTTGAAGTCATAGGAGACCTTAATAAATCTAGTAACCAACTTATAAAAAATATATGATAAATAAAAAAGTAGTTAAGTTTTAAGGCTACCTTAATGATTTCCCCCATGTGCTTCACAAACACATCCTAAAAAAGGGTTTTCATGACCTTTTGTTCTTCGACCTTCCTAGCACAGGAAGACTCCAACCACCAATGATTCACAAACATTGACTTAAGGGATGTTAGTGAGGTTGCAATGCTCTACAATGTGATGAAGTTTGTGGTGAATTGTGTGACTCTCGATCGCACAAGCTTCTTTCCATTGGTGTGCTCTCTCATCAAATTTAGCATTGAAGTGTGATTTTAGATGAACTCGGTGATATTTATTGTCTATTGAACCATATTTTTCACTCATGAGATATTTTCTAGACCTTGAGTAGGAGATCAATGCAATGGGCTGCACAAGGTGTCAAAAAAATTGTAGGGTGCCTCTCCTAAAAAAATCTCTCTATTGCTATGATTGTCGTCTCATTGTCTGTCACAACTTAGATAACATTCTGCACACCCACTTTCATCACCACCTCATCCAACATATCACACAAAATGTTTACATGTTTTACTTGGTGGGAGGCATGATTTGACTTTAAAAAGTCCATCTACCCACTCGAAGCCACTATAAAGTTAATGTGTAGGTTTTCCCATCCGTCCACCCATAAAAAATAATGGTGTAGCCCTTTTTTTGCCATAATTTCTTTTTTGCTTTTCTATAATAGTTTGTGTATGTTTGATGGAATCCTCGAACAACGGGTCTTGAATCCCTTTTTGACAACATCGATATAGTGACCAAATTATCCCAATATAGGTTTCTTGCCACGTTGAAAGGAATGTTGTCATACCAAAAGTTTGTCGCAGCTATGCATGCTTCATTGTGCACTTCTCAGTTCCAAGCAGTACCTTCGAGTGAAGGTTGTGATCTATGATCTAGGACTACTTGGAGGAACAATGAAATTAGTTGAACTATCTTTAGTGGATGAGCCTCATCTATGTCCCTAACCCACTGGAGTTAGGGCAATAAAAGAGGCCTCAATGTCAATCATCCCTCGCTGCCCTCCTATTCACTAGCATTGCAAGTGCATCATCTTTTCTTTTCTTTTTCTCCGTATAAGCTGCAAGGCAAGCAACCATCTCTCTTTGAGCCTCAAGTGGTTTTTGTGTGCACATACCACATTATTCCTTGCTAGTTGTGCGATGTGGTATTTAAGGCGATAGGCACCTCTCATCTTCATCTTGCAATAATTGCATGTAATACAAGTGCCCTCTGTCATCGGTTCACAATGCTTCCAAGAAGGGTCATTAGAGTTAGGCTTACAATGAGTAGTTGAACCAGATGCCAATGCCATTCTTAAACAACAAGCTTAAAGCCTATAAAACAAAATATTTTTTTTTAGAATCTAACCCTAGATGCTAATCAAATGAAGTAGAATATGAATTAGATATTATGATTCATACTAGAAAGATAATGAAAAATAAAATAAACATCTATACGTTGTAGGCTATGACTATGTATACTATATACCCTTGGGCCTTGTTAATGTTAATCACTGTATCAATACCTATTCCTTGAGGCAGCCTTGAAGTAACAATGACAAACCTAGGCTCTATTGACCGTATCAGTATGTAGCCTATGTACCGTTGTCAATCACTCTGAGTCTTGAGAGTTTGATTACGAATAATACAACCAATATTTAGCAAAATAGACTAACATAAATTTTGGAAGGTAGTGGAAGAGTGATATTGTAAAGATAGGAATCCATGTCTTTGTCCTCAAATCTCAAGTATTAAATATGGTCTTTAACAATGACCTTATTCCTATTGTTGTATGCAAATTAGATTCAAAAATTGCAAAACCCTAGCTCCATTGATTGTGCACTATATTCATGAATCGCAAGGAAAAAACGTAGAGAAAAAATATAGAGAAAAACCACAAAATTAAGCATAATATCATTTATTTCGATGTGCTTTCTCTGGGTGTCATGATGATAAAGTTGTGATTTTTGCCGAATAATCGCTGTAATTACTCGACAAAAATCTCTTATTTATCGGCAAAAAATTGCTCACGATTTATCAACATATTTTATCGTTTCAATGTTGAGTCATGATTTATCAGCAATTTATGGTGATTTTTGAAACTATGGTTATGACTACATAGTGCACATGTCGACCTAATATAAATCAATAATCATTATATTGCTCTTCATCGAGAGCATCAACGTCATCGTGTGGTTCATTAACACCACAAGCATTAATTGTGCCACTCCTACTAGCTATGCTATATAGGTCTTGCTAAGAAGTCTCATGCTGCTCATGTTGACTAATGAAAGTTAGACAATGGAAGCATCCAAGTTATGATTCTCTAGCTCTAAATCTCAATGCATTGTCACCCCTTCTGTGTACTTAGTTTGCTTGTGTGATAGAAGGTGCAAGTTGGAATGTATGTAGGCCAACTCCTCCACCTTTTTTTACTGCCAAAACGTTGTGCTTAACTGAGTGGATAAAGGAGTCCATACTCCAACTCAGCTTAGTCGAAGAGGAAATCATAATATTTCGAGGCAAAGTCAATGCAAAATTAACATTTATATAAGCAAAAACTATTACTAAATTTTTGAAACTTAAAACAGAAAAGATGAGTTAAATTTGTGCCTACAATAAAATTTTGATTGCAAGATATTGTAGGTGTGTGGATCCTTGGCCTCAAAGGTACCCACTATCTATGATCGTCCTTCTTATGCATGTCTTGAAGAGTGCCGAGGCTATGGACTATAGAGGCTATGAAATTCCTAAACCTGCCCACAATTGTGTATTATATATCTAGGTTAGGGAAGAGTCTAGTGAATTCCACCTTATAACCATCACAAACTTCAATATCCCTATATGGTAGCATCCTCTTGGGCAAAGAAAGGATGTTAGTGTTGCAATGTCTATAAGTTAATGCAAAGGCAAGGAGATGCAGTGGGTGGTCCATTTGTTCCATCGATCAACGAGAAATGTATGCACTTGCTTGAAAAAACTTTAGGTATGATCTTTTTCTTTCATATTTATAATGGATATCCTTAATGTTAGGCTTTTCAAGCGGCTTACCCTCATAATTGACCATCCAATGGTTTGTTGTTATGCTACCTAATGGTCTTACTAGGTTTCGATGAGGAACTAGGGGTTGCCATGCCTCAAAAAGCAAATGTTGTAGGTGGAGTGGCTCTTGTAGCTGATTTCCTCTTATAGTGTTTGGGAGAGGATCGAAACCCAACTTAAAATTGGGTTTCCCAATTGCATACTCTCTGCTCCAAAACATAGACCCTAGATTCCAAGGAATTCGAATCATCCAATATAGGGATTTTGGCTTTGTCATTGGAAGTCTCCAATTTGGGAGGGCCTCCTCCAAAGCTGCTGGTTGAAGAAAACTAATTTCTCAGCAAGCTCCAACAAAACAATTGTGGGCTTGAAAATATTCCACTTCGCTTTTAGTTCTTCCAATGAAGGCAAGGTTGGTGGGAGGGGTGAGGGGCGCGTGGGGAGATAATTTTCAATAAAAAGCTGAAAGGAGCAAAATGTTGGAGAAATATATGCGAGCTTGGATAAAAATATATGTTACCAGATAGACCCCTGTGTAGGGTATGATACTCCTTTGGGTACGGTATGCAAGGGGGCATGGGGAGGAAATGGGTAGGGTACACCCCTGCCCCTGTGGGTACATCGATGGACATATCCGAACGTACCCGTAGGGGCAGGGGCATAACCTGCCCATTTGGCCTGTGTACCTAGTTTGAAAACATGTTTTTATTTTTTTTTAAATCGCTGTAGGAAATGTCAAATATGGACATTAAAAAACAATTGAAATAAAATAAAGTGGATTCTCAACCCTAAAAGCAACATTCACACTCATTTTCTCTATAATATATGGTGTACGACCGTGCAAAACAACATTAAAACAATGTATGCTTTGAAAATAGATCTAACATTAGCTAAAAACCCCTACACGTGGAGTGAAGCCATATGGGCTTTTACTCCTTAATGAAACCAAGTCTACATTAAAACCATGATGTCTCCACCTCCACGACAAGAAAGTCCATGGAGGCTTTGTTGGAGTTTGGGGGAGGAGGGAAAAGGCATGAACAAGCCTTTCCCCTCTCTCACTCTCCTCTTCCCAACCTTGTTCATGCTGCAAATGAGCCTCCAAAGCTTAGATTGGCTTTTGTGAAGCATCCTTATGGATTAGGGTAACTTTTAGGGTTTACCTAATCCAATGGTTGTGATAGAACCTAATCTAAGAGTGGAGATTTTTTACTACACTTTTGGAGGGAAAAATGTTTTAAAACTATGTTACTTTTAAATTGGTTTTAAACTGGCTTAAACTTTATTAGGTTGTGCACCTTATGTTTTTATGCAATGTTATTGGTTCTTCAATTTTTGCCTACGTTTGGTGTTTGGGTTCGAACCGGGTGCTGGTTCTGGTTCGGTTTGCTGTCCCGACGCTCAGGGTTCGTCCCTGGGCACCCGGGTACCGCTGGGGTTCTTCTGGGACAAATCCTGGGTGTTGGGACAGAGAATCCATAGTCCAGAGCGGTAAAAAACAGTAAAAAATGTATTTTTTAATTTTTTTTTCATTTTTTTGCCAAAACAATGCAAGTTAATAATAAAGACATTCCTAAACCCTAAAATCCAAGTATAAACAAAAGGGAAAGCTAAAAACAACGCAAATGATAAAAACAAAGTGACAAAAGGAAAACCATTTGCCTCTTATTTTTCTAATTTTCTCATTGCATACTTGCCCTCCATTGCTACTATAGGTTTGAATCTTCATCAAGCAGTCCTTCCACTTCGACGACACAAAACTTAGCTAGCGGGAGTGGTAGTGGTGATAGTCCATGTTGGTCTAATGAACCACAACATGATGTTGATGTTGATGCTCTCAATGAAGATCAATATGACTATGAAAATTAACTTTTAAAGTTTGATGTAATTAATTACAGCCACAGGATAATTATTGATATATTAATATTTATCATTTTTGTTTAATTGTTATCAACTTATTAGTTATCAAGATGTATACTATGTGGTTAATGACAATGGCACTGATTTCCTATGTATCAGGCTAGAATTTCTATATTTATTTTATTTTTTATATATTTTTTGTATGGACGAACTCAAAACAAACCCAAGGAAAAAAAATTACCGTACCAGCGAATTGGGTTCTTCGGACCTGCACTAGAACCAAAAACGAACCAGTAACATAGTTTTTATGTTTAGTTACTTTTCTAAATGAGGGTGTCACTTAAGTGACCCTTTGGTGTAGCTTTATGACTTAAACATTTGTGTACTAAGTGTGTACTTTAGCAACATATATTGAGTTATGAATATGTTTTGTGGTTATTTAACTTATTTTGTTTCCTCTATCGATATTATGTAGTTAATTTGCTTATATGGCTATATTTTTATATTTTTTATTTTTTTTATATATTTTTGGACAACCATATCCAAAAATGCATCCAAGCCCCCCACCTTCGCCCCCCCCAAAATAAATCCCAGTATCCATGCATCCGGTTCTTGTACCCATATCCATATCGGCAATGTAGATAAAAGGTTTTCCTTGATAGTTTAGATAGAATGCTTAACGACTAAGAATTTTGCTTGCCAGTCCAGCCTAGGATGTGCCAAACAAAATCCTCTTCCATGCCATCCGCATTGAAACAATGACAAAAATGAGCTTCACCTATAGGGCCTTCAATTGCCTCATCCAAATATGAAGGGCCGGCATTGTGTGTCATGGGAAATGACAAAAAAAAGATTGAGAGTGATGATGAGGTGGGTCGGATGAAGAGAATGAGAAATAATGACCTCTCTTCATTAATTGAGATGGTGGAAATGCTCCAGGGTGCTAGATGATTACAGATTCAAATCATGTATCCACAGGTCATCCAATCCAGCAAATTCAAAGATTGTGCACTTTAAACCATGGAGAAAATACCAAGGTTGACTCCCACATTTGCCAATACATCAGCAGCTTGATAGGCCTCGTGGTGGAAATTGTAGGAGCTTTAGGGTTGGTCAAAGAAGGGAGTGTAGTATCCAGTTAGGAGTATGCCGTTTAATTAGAGCATTGATAAGTAGCTGAGAGTCACCTTCAATCTCTAGATTGAGAATGCCTTGAGCTCTGGAAAATCAGAGGCCTATGGTGAGAACTTGGTTTTCTGCCTCATTATTCGTGGCTCAAGAAACGATTCTGAATGGGATCAAAGAATGCAACCAAGACTCACATACCCTAGATTACCTTTCAAAGCTCCATAGAACTTTAATTTAACCCATCCTTGTTGAGGATCTTTCAATTTGTTTACTTGCCTACGAGTGTTTTGTACTCTTACCCCATGAATAGGGAACTCTATTTGCTGCTTCTTACTCTTTGATATACCAAAAAATCTTTGTAGTTGGCAACCCATTTTCCTTAGCCAGAAATCACACACAAATGGGATTTGACCAAATTTTTTTCCTCCAATCATGGGAAAACTGTTTCATGTGAAAGATATTTTAATGACCTAATAAACCTGTTTCAATTCCATAATAATATTGGTTAAGTGGGACAAAGAAATACTATTTACTGTAATTTATAATTATTCATATTAATTGACTGTGTAAGAGTCAATATTGAACTACTAATTTTCTATTTTCAGAATGTGTTATGTAATCACTTATGTACAACTTCAAGTGGTTTGATGTAAACTCAATTCCCCTCTGAGTATTGACTTTTGGCTATCTTTTCAGCGTTGTTGACCTGGTATGCCTCATGTTGTTACTCGTTCCCAGTCCTTAAATTTAAGTTGGCTTTTTTTTGCCAAGGAAATGATTAGACTGCAAT
This sequence comes from Torreya grandis, assembly GCA_037957365.1. Lineage (NCBI taxonomy): Eukaryota > Viridiplantae > Streptophyta > Pinopsida > Cupressales > Taxaceae > Torreya > Torreya grandis. The sequence goes on from JARHVA010005896.1 coordinate 867,639, forward strand.
TTTTTCCAATATTTAAGGGGAAAACATATATAACTAAAAAAGTGCCAAATATATTCGCCGTTACTAAAACAATACACCCTTGTGGATGTTGGTAGGAATATCTATATCCTTGCTTGGAGAGTAATTTGTATTCCAAGAAAATAAGGCAGAAAATCCTTCGACTGAATTGGGTTATCTAGTAGATAGTAATTAGACTTATCTTCTGGACACGATGATAAAATAACAAAGTTATAACTAGAGAGCATATTAATCCTATTAATAATTTCACAAGCTGTACATGGTAAAGCAAGGATCCAATGCTCACCACAATCTCAAATAACATGCACATTTTAAAACCAACAGCTATCAAGAATCAACTTCGCATAATGCAGTTAACTTCTACCTTAATCTTGTTATTGCTCAAAATTATAATAAAGCAGAATTCATAACACAAGGTGATTTACTATGTTCCTGAAAAATATGATGCTATAAAATGTTTGATGTATTTAAGATTAAAAAGGCTTAAAGAACATTAAGTGTTTTGAATGCATGGTTGGTAGCAATGAGTATTGAAGAGAATGGTGTTAAGTTCGGCTCCGTCAATTTTTATCTATGATTAATTTAACCAAAATCAGTTACCTGTTTGGAAAAAGAAAAGGCTAATGGATTACTGTTTAGTCCATCTAAACTTGGCCATCATCCCCATTAATTCAAGTCTTGATATACATTTGGAGCGGTCTTTGACGTTTTAGATAAATCCAACAATCTTCTTGAGCATGCACAGTCAAGTTTTCATCCGTTTCTTATTAAGTAGAGGTCCATCCAAAAAATATCACCAAGTTTGAAACAACTAAGCTGAATTGAAGACTGTCCTGTTTTTGGTCCATGGGCTCTGTTGTTGCATAAGCTGTGTTCTCAACATTAATCATTGCTCCTCTAGAGGGGTCAAGTTGGGTGTCCATTTAAAAATATCACAAATGTTTCTAACAACTAAATTAATTTGAAGACTGGCCTGTTTTTTGGTCCAGAGGCTCTGTTTTTGCATAAGCTGTGTTTTCATCTCTAATCTTTGCTCCTCTGGAGGTCATCAATGCTTCATGCTTTACGTATTCTGCAACAGCTTTACGTTAGCTATGCAGACTTATGATAAATGATTCGTAATCATTAGATGATGACAGGATAGAGCGGTCATTCATCATGCACATTGTAGTTGGGTGTAATATGAAATGCACTAGGGAAGAACTACAATTTGACAATGGAATGGCTAAAATGTTATGACGATGAGAAATATTATACTGTTATGAGTTTGTTAATAAAGTGAGAATACGTAAGTTATTGGTATTCATTAGAATTTGGAAATAATTAAATCTAGTCAGTGGTATCCAAATAAAAGGAACTCAACTTTTGCAGCTAAGGGTTTACTTAAAATTGGGTTAAATTTGGTTGACTTAAAGTTGGTTTAAATTTGGTTGACTTAAAATTGGATTAAAATTGGTTGACTTAAAATTCGATTAAATTTTGTTCACTTAAAATTGGGTTAAATTGTCAAACAATACCACATGATGACAACTCCAGGTTGGTCCATGTGCAAAATGTTGCACTATTTATAATCGGGGTACAGTATTGAGTGCTAAATTGCCTTTGAATTTGCATATTAACCAAGAGTTGAAGTTTTAGAATTTAAAATTATCATCTGTAAAAGGAATACGAAAGTTTTCAAGTGTCTATGACAGATACTGGATAAATACCCAAATATAGAATGATTAAGTCATTGCAATTTAGCATATGGAAGGTTTAAAGAAGATGACTGTAACAGACTGGTGGCAATGGATAACAAGAAGATTACATTTTTAAGTTATTACAAGGTAATGTTTTATATCTGATAATCACCTGTAGTATTGGGCTATGAGTGCCTCTACAATGAGTTCATCTAGAAACTTATGCTAAGGACATGAAAGTAAGAGAATGATGAGTACATCGTCATACTTAGTCTTCATTTTGAACCACAGATAATTCCTATTTATTTATTACATTGTGCTATGACTGTAATGAAACAGAATCTATTAGGGACGAGGAAGATTTATGTGAATTCCTTCATTGCTGCAGTTATAAGTTGAATACTCTTGTTGGCACTACGAAACTTTGTTGCTATTTCAATGAAGATTTGAAGAGCCAACCATCAGATACTATCTTCTGTACAATGTCAAAAATGATGGATCTCAATCCTCCAATAATCATGAACCAATGGTGGGCTTAGCTAGAACTCTAATGTAGGTCCAAGGAATGTTGAGTAGGTATGACAATTACCACTGGCTGTCATGAATTTTTAAAATGAACTTTGAGAGATTAATATCACCCCTCTGTAAATGAATGCCCGAGTACAATATCCTACTACATGGAGATCTTTCTCATCTAGTAAATAGTTAAGTGATTGCTTTTCCTTTTCTAAATCAAATGTCTAATGGAACAGTTAGTCAATTGCAGTCAAGCATGGTTATACTTTAATAAATAGAAGTTTATATTGATTGACAAAAGCACCTTATAAATATTCTGTACTAGCTATGATGATCAGGTGATGAGTGGAATTTTGTGTAATGTCCCCTTGTACGAACTAAGCTAAACAAGGGACTGTTGACAATTTTTGCCCCACAGGGCAAAATTGTCACCCCTACACTTCGGAACTTTGCTATGGTGCCAAGTTTGTCTTGTGAATCAGTTTTGGGGTCCAAAAATGAGCATTTACAGCCACCCAAGTGGCCATCTACAGCCAGGTGAAGTTTAGTCATGCAGAGGTTTCCAAGGAGCTTGCTTGATTACAGCCAAATGTGCAAATACAGCCAAGATATACAAGCTGTAAGTTTATTTGTTTTGTCTTCCCAAGGAATTTTTCGGGTATAAGAGGTGGACTATTTCTTCGTAAATTTTGTCCGAGAGAAAGAGCTCTCAAAGGACTGTGTAAAAGTCAGAAAAAATTGACTAAGTGGCAGTAGTTCAAGGTTTTTTTCTTTGGGCTTTTGTCCGGAAGAAAGAAGAAAAGCACAGTTCGGAAGACCGGTTTTCAAGTCAGGAAATGAATTCCTTCGGACAAAAATCCGAAGGAATAAGGACTCTTACAAAAACTTTGGTTTCCCTACAAAAAGCCCGGGTGACCTACAATAAGCCCGGGTTCCCTACAAAAAGCCCAGGTGCCTTACAAAAACCCTGAGTGCCCTTCAATTCTTCCGAAAAGCCACTTTTGAAGGTAGCCATGCCCTTGCGGAGGGCACTTGGTCGGTGAAGTGGACCTTTTCAATTTTTCCGAAGGGCACTCCTGGAAGATAGAAGCCCTTGAGGAGGACATTTGGGTGTCGTGTAGGGACATTTACAATTTCCTGGAAGGGTATGTACCCTTGCGGGGGGCACTTCAAGCATGAAGAAGACCTTGGCAAAATTACGAAGGACCCTTTCACAATTTCCGAAGGGCATTATTGGGAAGCAGAAGCCCTTGCGGAGGGCAGAGACATAAGCAAAGTTCCCGAAGGGCATGAAAAGATAGCTGAAAGAGACGAATTCCTTCAAACTTTTTGTCTGAAGGAATTCCTTCAGACAAAAAGTCCAAAGAAATTCAAGAGAATAAAAAAACCCAGGGAAAATAGACAAGACAAAGGCAAGACATAAGAGCCTAAAAGGAATAAATTCGGGGAAATTGACAAGGAAACGAATTCTTTTGGACAAAAAGTCTGAAGGAATAAGTACAGTCGACAAAAAGCCGCAAGAAATGAAACAAAGGGACAAGCAAAATAATTCGAATCAAATACAAGTAATGGAAGGGATGGACTAAGTTGAAACAGATTATCCGAGGAAAGTCTAAGGGAAATCTGACTATACAAAAGGGTTGAAAATAGATAACCCGATGGGATGTTGAAGACAAAAATAGAATCCCGCCAAAAATAGACAAGACACAGGTAGGGCAAAATAAGAGAAAATACATGCAAGCAAAGACTATTTTTAGCTGACTGGTCAAATCTTGAGTTGACTCGTTGTTAAAGTCACGCTTCTCTGTAGTTTGACTAGTCAACCACATGCATCCAAACGTTCCAACTCAGTTCAAACTTGACTTCTAAATTTGGGTGTTGTTCCTTCCACGTTGTAAGGCTCTCAATGATCTGGTAGTCCAAGTGGAGTTGACTGGACACATTCGTTACACGTTTTCTTTGTCCTTCAGGCAAACGCGAGCAGCTCAAGGGGAGTCTATTTTGGAAACTTGGCGTAATCTTCCATGCAAAGAGAGGTGGCTTTTTTAACAGACCCACCGACCATTCTCAAATGCCAAAGAGCTAGTGAAGTTTCTAATTTTAGACATGGCTTAGCTGAGCATGCACAAACAAAGTCAAACGTATGAATCCACCGTCTAATTCTAGCGCCAAGGAGCTTTCATGCAAAGAGGAAGAAGACAAAATAGACATTTTGTAAACGCTGAGTTGGTTTGAGTTTACTCCCTCTCTATTTTTCAACATCAATCTCTTGGTTTTTTGTAATTTTCTATATTAATGGCTTTTCAGTTTTGTAAGTTCGATCTCTCTCTTGGTAAGACCAGACTTTGTCATTGGTGAGTTGTGTAACCTCTTCAATCAATAAAAGGATTGTACTTTTAGATTTCAAGTGTTGGCGTAGTGTACATTCATTCAGCAATTTGCATACGTGGTAGTTTTCTCTCCTTCCCAAATTCTGATTCGTACTTAGTTGCTAGCTTATCATATTATGCAGGTCATGTTTAGTCTTTTATATGTCTTTTGCTGAAGCTGTAAGTGGATGTTAGGTGGCTGCAAAGTGTCTTGTATCAGACCTCTCTCCATCGTTTTTCCTCATGTTTTGGTCATTGGATCGAACCTTCTCATGAAATATTTATGCATAGTGATCAATTGAAATCAAATGTCTTCTTTTTCCCTTATTTGATTCAATGATCAAGGTTCCAAGTAGAGTGTATCAACATTTTGGTGTATCACCGTCATTAGATAGGATTTCTCTTTCTAGTTTCTTTCTCCTTTTTCCATGGTAGATTCGCAACATAGAGTAGAGATCCATTGATACATCTTACAGGAACCGGCCTTCTTTGGAGGTTCTTCTGGCCATTGAGGCACCCACCCTCGTGAGAAGATCCCATTGTTTCAACTGGAGAGAGGATTCGGCATTTCAACAAGTCTTCGATTCAGGGTGCAACTCTAGGTTGACAACAGGGACCCCTAAGTCTATTTAATTTCCCGTAGACTTAAAGAGGGACAAACTCAAGGAAAATAAACTAGTAATAATTCTTTAAGTGTTCCCAAGGGTACTTTTAAGTCTTAACTTAAAAGGGGGACATATAAAGGGGTATTATTAATTAAAGTCGGCCAAAAGAGTATTAATTATAAGCCCAAGTGGAAAATTGGAGTTAAAAGTAATTATTAATTACTTTATAGAGCAAAGAGGAAATTAGAATATAAAGTAAATTTAAATTGTTTGTAGGGTTTTGGGTGTAAAAGTAATTATAAAAAAGGTGAAAAAGAGAAAAAGGACATCTATTATTATCATTCAACTTTCAAAATTTATTGGAGAGCTTGAAGCTACCATACTTTTCCACAGAGGACAAAAACTCTCAGATTTACAGGGACGAGGACGAAACCCTTCATACCCATTTGGTAATTCTATTTAGAGATTACAACGGTGCTACCAGATTCATGAAATATCAATTTTAGAGGTCTATTCAGCTAGCGCATCAAATTTCAAGAGGCAGAAAAAGAGTACATACCCATACGGATCCGTGCGTCTGTACGGATCTGTATGGCGTCCATACGACGACCATTTTCAGTCACGCTGAGTAGCATTGGATCAGTTTAGAGCTATTGTACTATGTTGAACTGTTTCACTTAGGGTTTTGTTGGCCATTTTTTGGCCTACATACCAAAATTTTGCCTAAGTGTGAGAGAGTGGGCATTCAAGCAAGACTTTGGGTTCTACACAGCAAAAGACATTGGGTTTTTGGAAGGAGAAGTCTTCGGGTTTTACAAGAGACAACTTATTTCACTTTATGAGTAATCAGCAGTCGAAACCCCTCAATAGAAGTAATCCGGGTTGGAAAACCCAGATTACTCTTGACAATGCGAATTGGGTTTTGAGAAGTGCTTTGCTTATGAAAGTTTTATCAACAGTTTTAATCTGGGTTGAAAAACCCGAATTACTCTTGACAGTGCAAATTGGGTTTTGAGAAGTGCTTTGCTTATGAAAGTTTTATCGGCAGAAGTAATCCGGTTTGGAAAATCTGAATTACTCTAGGTAGTGCATTTCGGGTTTCTCAGGGTGAATGACTTATCTCTTTTTATAAGTAATAATCAATGAAGAATCCGAAGTAGGTGCCAGTGAAGAGTCAGAAGTTGCAGACATTCAAGAACAAGCAAATAGACTCGGACAAAAACCCTGAAGGAATTCCTTCAGACAAGCACCCGGGTTTTTTGAAGGGCACCCAGTTTTTTGGAAATGTCCCTTCCAAAGGGTACATTGCCCTTCGGGTTTTTTGGAAGTGTCCTTCGAATATTTTGACTTGTCTTTTGAACTTTTCCGAAGGAATTCCTTCGGACAATTCGTTTCCAAAAAACCTGGGTGCCCTTCAAAAAACCCGGGTGCCTTTTTCTTAAGGGTTATTCGACAGGAAGGGGCTATTTGAAGAGTCCAAGGGGCTGTTTAAAAACCCAAAGGGCAGGTACCCTTCGAAAGGGTCTTTGACAAAAAATCCGAAGGGTAGGTACCCTTCGAGAAGGCTCATTTCCGGATCTGCAGGGACGTTTGCAAAAAACCTGAAGGGCACCTGCCCTTCAGGAAGGTCCATCTGGTAAGTTTAGAGGCTTTTACAAAAAGCCCGAAGGGCACCTACCCTTTGGGAAAGGACTAAGACAGGAAGCCCGAAGAGCTGTCTTTGGAAAGCAAGGAGACAAATCCCACAGACTTTTTGTCCGCGGGAATTGAAAAAACAAAAGATCTGAAGGAAATCAAAGGTAAATCTAGATAACAAAAGCCGAAGGAAACGAAGGTTAAAGGGCAAGACAGGGAAAATTCCGAAGGAGATAGACTAAGGGAGATAAACATAAAGTCTGCGGGAGATAAAACCAAGGGGAAGCCAAAAAGTCCAAAAGAAATGGATATCCTTTGGACAAATTGTCCGAAGGATTCCTTCGGAAAGCTTGGTCAAAGAAAGGAAAGTCCGAGGGCAGAGAGACAAAATTAAAAACCCGAAGAGAATGCACATTAGGCCGAAGGAATAAGAAGGGAAAGTCTGTGGAAAAGACAAATACAGACAGAAGTCAAGAAGTAGAATTCTAAATTAGCCAAGAAAAATCATGGACAGTTGGGCCGAGAGAAATCCATGCACAAACAAAAGACGGAGTCAAAGTGGAATTCCATGCAAGCAAAAGCTAATTATGGTTGACTAGTCAAGGCTTCAGTTGATTGGTGTTTGAAGTCAAGTTTATCTCCAAGGTCAACTCTGCCTTTTAAACGTTCCAACTTGGCTTCCAACAGATCAAGTCATAGTTCTAAAATTGGCATTGGCATTGGATTTCATGCATGCTATTGTCATCTCATACTTTCAAACATTCCAGCAGCTCATAAAAAATGCCAAATTTGGGAGTGGGCATAGCATTATTGCATGATAGAGAGGTTTAGCAACCCAAAATTAGCCACTGTCCACTTCAATGCCAAGGATCGTTCATGCAAGACAAAAGACAAGAAAAGATAAATTTGGAAGACTCATGCAACGCAATTTGGACTTGGGCTAATGAAAAGTTAACTTCTCTCCTATTTTCAACGCTATCTCTTGGTTCTTGTATTTTTCTATAAGTTGGCTTTTCAGCGTTGTAAAAAATGATCCCTCTTTTGGCGAGAAAACTTCTGCCAAAGATTGTGCTGTAACCTTTTTTAGAATCAATAAGAAGACTGCGTTTTTTCGATTTTCAGCAGCTGGTATAATGTACTTTTGTTATTGATTTGTCTAAGTGATAGATTTTCTTTCTTCCTTGTCAAATCTAGATTTGTACTTAGTTATTAGCTGGTCATTTATACAGGTCACGCTTTGTGTTTGAATGTCTTTTGCTAAGTTTATAGTGGATATCAATCGCTGTTTAGTGCCTTTCATCAGGGCTATTTTTTCCATTTCCCTCAAGCTTAGATCATTAGATTAAATCTTTTCATGAAATACTTGTGTATTGATCAATTGGAGTTGAAATTCTACCTCTTGCTTGTCTGAATCAGTGTTCTTAGAAACTTGAGTTGAGTGGATCAAACAAATTAGGTGTATCACCATTTTAGCTAGGTTTTCCTTTCAAGTTCTTTCTTCCTTTTTCCTCACACAGTTTGTAGCATAGAAGTTGAGATCCTCATAGATACATTTTACTGGAACCAGCCTTCTCTGGAGGTTCTTCTCACCATTGAGGCACCCACCCTCGTGAGAAAATCCCATTGTTTCAACTGGAGTGAGGATTAGCCGTTTCAGCACATCTTCGATTAGATTGCAACTCTAGGTTGACAACAAGTTTCAAAGATTTTCAGGTGTTTCATGCTGATTCTGGGTTAGGGTTTAACTAGTGATCAGTCGTACCTTTCCCAACACTCCAACGCTGCCAACAAGTACAATCAGCAGTATTTTTTTTAGAAATAATTGTTTTTAGTTTTTTTCAGTAGGTTTTGACCCAATTAAATTGTAATTAATGTTTATGGAAAATACTTTTAGTAGGGGTTGGATTAATTGGTTGTAATCAGAGCATTCTTTAGCGTTTTTAATTTAAAAACTCAAAATTCTTTATTTTATCTATCGTGAACTTGGGAACATTTTTAGCAAACAGCCAAGGAAGGAGCCGAAGGAGCCAGCAAAAGCGAGAAGGTAGCCCAAAGAGCTCAAATCATCGGAAAGAGATAAAATACAACAAGAAAAGGGAGAACAACTATAGAAAATCTGAAAATATCTATAGGAGAGTTATTCCAGTAGGTGGAACAGTCCACCAAGTGGACATCAAAGAGCATGAACATTCAAACAATGGTATCAGAGCATGTTTCTTGCCAGCTTGTGGGAAAGAATTATTTTGCAGCTTTGTCGTCATGCAAGTTAGTGACAGAGAAATTAGATATCAAGAAAGAGAAAAGAAAAAGAGTTCAGAACAATCAAATCTAGTATCACTTGTAGGGAAAGACAAGGAAGCTATGGGTAACAATAACAGATATTCAATGAGGCCTTTTTTGAGAGGCTTGTGCAAGGGCAGGAACAGTTCGTTGATATGATGGCCCAACTAGTCCAAACTATGAATAATAACACACAGAGGCTTCACAATGGTGAAGGTAGTTCTTCAGGGGCTAATAATAATCAACCCATTTAGAGGACAATCATAGGCTCTATTGTCAGGGCTTTCCAATCTACCTTCGTTCATAGGGAAGAGGCAGTGCCAGAAGTGGAATTACAGCCAACAATAGGTGATGAGATTGCAACAGGTTATGGGGAGTACAGGGCCCTACTAGATGAAATTAGGGAGGCTATCTCTCTCATTAATTCCATGAATTTAAAGAAAAACAGGGGTGGTCAAAGAGCTAACACAAGGCCACCAACAAGTCGGAGAGACCTCCAACAAGCAATAGGGATGATTACTCTTCCAACATATGATGGCTCAAGTAAGTGTTCAACACATTTTTGGATTCAGAATTTGGATACCTTATCATTGAGGCCTATGCCAGAAGAAGACGCCATCAAATTTGCCACCCTCCATCTAGCACATGAGTGGTGGTATCATGGGCTGATAACCCAGGGGCACAATCACATCCACTCATGTGGAATTTAGTACCAAGTTGATAGAAATATTTGACAAAGTTGATCTGGAAATTCATTTTCGTGAGTTAACTCAAACAAACCAATTCAGTGGATGACTTTGTTACTGATTTTCAGAAGCTTTCAGTTATGGTGCCTAATGTGACTGAAAGGAGGCTCATGGTTTTGTTCATAGAGGGTTTATCTAAACCACTTAGAGGATTAGTGAAGGCTTTCAGCCCTACATCACTGCAGGAAGCCATTAAAAAGGCTTTGGACCTTGAAACTGCAGCCCTAAGAGGCAGATTCCAGCCTATAGGGCAGCAAAAAACATTTCCGTATGGGCAGCCAAGGACAAATAATTATGTACAGCCAAAAACCACTACCTTTGGGCAGCAAAATAAGCAAGGGCAGCAAGTTAATTCTCAGCCCAAGGTGCTGCCAAATTTCAGCAAGGAGGTGGAAACTAGAAATGAACTTCGAAGAAAGAAGCTTTGCTTCCCATGTAAGGATCCTTGGGAACTAGGGCACAAGTGTCTTCCAAAAGGCCAAGTACACTACATTGAGGTCATTTCTGATGATGAGGTAGAGGAGACAGAATGGAAGTAAGAGTGGAAGAACAAGAACTTGAGGTTGAAATTGAAGTAGAAGAAAGGATTACAGATGGTACTCTTGCTACTTTTTCAAGAGCACCTAGACATTTAGGATACATGCAGTGCTTAAAGGGCACAAAGCTACGGTCTTAGTTGATAGTGGGGCAACCCACAACTTCATTGATGAGGAGTTAGTTACCCAAAGGGGGCTGAAAATGGACTTCAATAGATTTGATGTTACAATTGCAAATAGTCGTTCAATTCCTTGCACAAAGAGAGTCAAGAGCTTAGACATCACCCTTGGTAAGTACAAAGTATGTGATGATTTTTATGTGGTGAATATAGATGAGACAAATTTAGTCTTGGGTGTGCAATGGTTACATTCCTTTGGGAAATTTACATAGAATTATAAGACTATGGAGTGGAAGTTCCAGGTTGATGGGAAAGAGGTTGTATTGTAAGGTATGGCCAATGGGGTTCTAAGTACAATTTCAACAAAGAGCATGGAAAGATTCTTTTAGAAAGGCCAAATAGCTTGGGCAGCCCATTGCTTGGTAAGCAATCCATCCCCACCTATGGATAAGAAGTCCTACCATCCAGACATTCAGGTGATTCTTGAAAATCATGCAAAAGTTTTCAATGATTTACCAGTAGGGCTGCCACCCGATTGGGGATTTCAGCATGTGATAGAGATGGAACCGGGGCCAAATCCGGTCATGATTACTCCCTATCGTCACCTTAGATCCTTCAAGGAAGAGATTGAGAAGGCCATTAAAGAGTTGTTGAAAATGGGACACATTAGGCCAAGTTCTAGTCCATTTGCTTTTTCAGTTGTCTTAGTGAAGAAGAAAGATGGAACTATGAGAATGTGCATTGATTACCGTGCACTAAATAAAAAGACTATCAAGAATAGGGATTTTATTCCCAGGATCGATGAGCTTATAGATGAATTGCATGTTGCTGCATATTTTTCAAAAATTGATTTGAGATCAGGTTACCATCAAATCAAGGTAAGGGATGAAGATGTGCAAAAAACCGCTTTGTGTTGTCACTTTGGGCACTTTGAATTCTTGGTCATGGCTTTCGGTTTAACTAATGCCCCTGCCACATTTCAATCATGCATGAACCATATTTTTAGAGAGCACTTAAAGAAATTTGTTCTCATGTTCTTTGATGACATCTTGGTATACAATAAGACCTTGGAGCAGTGCTTAAAACACCTTGATATAGTGCTGGAAGTTTTGGAGCAGCAAACTCCTTTTGCAAAAGAGTTCAAATGTGAATTTGGAATGAACATAATTTTGTATTTGGGGCATGTGATCAATGCCCAAGGAGTACAGGTGGATCAAGAAAAGATCCAAGCAATATTAGATTGGCCTCCTACTTCCATGACACTACTAAGAGGATTTCTAGGCCTTTGCAGCTATTATAGAAGGTTTGTTAAAGGATTTTCACCGCTAGCTGTCCCATTGACAAATTTGACAAAGAAAGGAGCTTTCAGTTGGTCAGAAACAACCCAATCAACCTTTGATAAACTAAAGGAGGTAATGAGTTTTTGTCTTGTACTTGTTGTTTCAGACTTTTCTATTCCTTTCGTGCTTGAGTGTGATGCATCAAGGGAAGGAATAGGAGTTGTCCTTATACAAAAAAGACATCTGATTGCTTTTGAGAGCTGGAAATTGAAAGATATAGAGTGTGGGTTCTCTATTTATGATAAAAAGATGCTAGCAATCACACATGCACTAGCAAAGTTCAGACAATACCTTGTTTGTGGAAAATTTGTGATCAAAACAGATCACAATAGCTTGAAGTTCTTCCTTAGCCAAAAGGACTTGAATGATAGGCAACAAAAGTGGGTAAATAAACTTCAAGCATATGATTTTGATATTGAATATTTGAAGGGCAAGAATAATGTAGTGGCTGATGCACTCGCAAGGAAACCATTTTTGTGTGGTATGTCTAAAATTTACAAGGATTGGAAGGCTGTTATTATAGCTGAATATGCAAAGAATACCTTCACTAATGATGTTTTGGAAGGTACAGTGCAAGATGATAGGAACATGGTGGTTGAAGACATCATCCTGTACAAAAATAGGATTTTTTTGGTATCTAAATCAAAAGTAAAAGACAGTCTTGAGGACTGTCCATGACACACCCATGGCTGGTCACCCAGGTTATGACAAGACTTACAAGCAGGGAAGGGACAAATTCTTTTAAAAAGGGCTTAAAGGAAAAGTTCTCCAATATATTAGAAAGTGTGCAACTTGCCAACAAAACAAAGCAGAGCACGTATTTCCAGCTGGTCTATTGCAGCCCTTGCCTATTCCAAGTCAAAAGTGGGAAAGTATCTCTATGGACTTCATTACATGTCTTCCCAAAGTCCAAGGTAAAAGTTGTATTTTTACTATGGTTGATAGACTCGCAAAGTATGCTTTATTCTTTGCTGCCCCAATTGAATACAAGACACCTCAAGCGGCTGATTTATTTTTTAAAGAGTTTTTTAGACTCCATGGATTGCCTAAAAACATTGTGAGTGATAGGGATAGCCGTTTCCTTAGTTTGTTTTGGCAAGAGCTATTTCACTTGATAGGTACAAAATTAACTCCAAGCACAAGCTACCACACTCAAACTAATGGACAATCAGAAATTGTGAACAAATGGATAGAAGGGTATTTGAGAAATTATGTGACGAGACAACAATTAGCTTGGGTTAAATGGTTATACATGGGGGAGTATTGCTACAATACCACTAATCACATGTCTATTGGTATGACTCCTTTCAAAGCTTTATATGGATATGATGCCTTATCTTTTATAGATTTGATTATTATTGATAGGAGAGTGCCAGGGGCTAGAGATTTGGTAGTACAAAACCAATAAGTTTTAGAAATACTCAAGGAAAACCTCCAACATGCACAAAATCAGCAAAAAAATTATGCAGATCAACACCGTGTGGAGAGGTCTTTTGAGGTCGATGACTTGGTTTACTTGAGGTTACAGCCCTACAAACAATCTTCCCTTAAGCAGAGTGGAGCTGAAAAGTTCAAGCCACACTTTTATGGGCTATACAGGGTTATACAGAGGATTAGACAGGTTGCATATGAGCTTGAGTTGGCAGAGCATAGTAAATTCATAATGTGTTCCATGTGTCATGTCTCAAAAGGGCATTAGGACACCATATTACTCTTATTGAGTTTCCTCCTTTGGATGATGAAGGCAAGCTTGTGTTGGTTCTTGAGGCTATTATCAGTTATAGGGAGAAGTTGAGGAACAAGGTTATCACAGAGTATCCGGTACGTTGGAAGGACCTCCCAGTAGAAGATGCTACATGGGAATGTAGCATGAAAGGGACTGAGTGCATAGTGCTTTTAACCATAGATTGCATAATCGGCGATTACTCACCAATTACTCGGGCATTCGCTGGAAAAACCTGAAAGGAATAACCACAACTTGAACTTGCCATTTTTTTTTTTAATCGCCAGTTTTTGCTTGCAGATGAATACTCATCGTGTACTCGTGAGTAATCACGAGTACCTAGCGAGTACTCCCTTGCAATTTGTATTTGTAGATTCTTGTTGTATTTGCATGGTTTTGTGATTTTGTACTTTATTTGTATTCAAATCTAATAAAAAACACTTTCCTAACATTTTACAAACTTATCTGATACATTATGGCGTTATGCAATTGTAATTTCTATAAAATTTATGTTTTTTTAATAAATTTAAGTATTTTTTGTCTTTGTTGGTTATTCCCAGTTATTCGATCACCCCTGTCAAATACTCTCCTGTTATTCAAAATTTCCCCTTGGCGAGTACTCGCTAGTTACGGGTATGTATACTATGCTTTTAACATTACCCATGGCGATATAATTTCTTTATCAATTGATACTAGAGGAAGCTTATAACTAATCCCACCAACCAAAATTATAGAATAATCACATGTACTATGAACACTTCATCATTAGTTTTTTACAATTAAGTAAAATCATATCTCTAAAGCCCCATTTTCCCAGGTTTTACGGTTAAAAAAAAATCGTAAAGTAGATATCCTTTTACTCCCTATGGCAAGTGGTATGGACTATACAAATTATGCTCTATCCAGTTTATCAGCCAAATAGGTCCAACGCTTGGTAGGTCACAATTCGTTCTTTATCATGACTACTGATTTCATTAGTGAAATTCAGGACTTCCAATTGATGGAACGACCACCTTGTAAGTTCTAGCATAGATTCACTTTTCACAAAAATCCCAATTGGTGAAGCTATTAATTTTACTTCCAAGCTTATGAATCCGAAAACACCTAACCTCTTAAAGATTAGCTTTGAAGTCCACACTTTTTAGCTTTAAAGATGAAATCCACAAACATAGGGCATTTCCAAGGATTCTCCTCTCTTAGAGTTGCAAGGTTTTTCACGGAATGACTCAAAACTTCCCCTTTAAAACCCAAATGTTGGTATTAATTTGTTGAGGACAGATTTGTCATTTGGCCCCATGGTAAAGCAAATCTAAATGCTTTAAATCATTTAAATAGTTTTTCCAACCATGTTAAGTTTCTTATGGATATTAATAAAGATAAAATGTCACTGTTCCTTGCCATCATTGTTTCTGAGAAACTAGACGGTTGCTTATCACCCCAAGTGTATAAAAAGGAGACCCATACAGACAAATATCTTCATGACAACTCTCACCAACACCAAACACAAAAAAACAGATCTTTTAAATATTCTTACAGCATGTGCCTTTCAAAAGTCAGAAAAATACAATTTAAACCAAGGAAAACAACACGATGTTGAGGTCTTCAATAACAATGTTGAATTTTACAAACAAATTAAGAAAACCTTAAACAATTCTTGCACTTATCATTTTCATCCTTCCAGCTGTATTCAAAATAAAAACCCCTGTGCATTCTTCCAATTCTTAAATGCACCACTAATAAAATATAAGAAATCTTAGCAAAGAAAGATATTAAAAATATGGGCAAACTGGTTGTTCCATCCAAACAAGACTGAAGGTACAGATTGTGGATGTTAATCATGATCAAACCAATATATCTGCCTTAGCACAAAATTCCACTATAACTGAGTATCGCCTATATTTTGATAAAATTAAATTTCTTGTAAAAAATCAACATTTCCATGATAGATTTATTATAGAATCCCTATAAATTGAACACAAACATAATAATATCAACAAAAAAGATAGGGTTTTCTTGTCAAACATGAAACTCATAATTAGTACCTGTGTTCTGTAGGAATTGCATCCCTAGGGTTGGTTCCCTAGGAAATGTGTCCCTTTAGGTGATGCGAACAAGAGGTGTTTTGGGAACATCCCCTTTGAAGGGGACAATTTAGGGGCATTCTCAACCCCAACACCCCGCACCTCCCTCCCAACTCCCCTCCCTTTTGTCTCCCATGGGGAAACATCCCTGACATTAGATTTAAAAAAATAAAAATAAAATTATGAGTAAAAGGTTTAAAAACATTAAAATAAGTAAAAGCTTATAAAACCTTTAAAAAAATACAGCTTTATAGAAAATTAGAAAACATAAAAAATTGTAATATGTAGTTTGTAATTTTTTTAATATTATTTTTGGAAAAAGTACCAAGGGTTAAGTGATCTTAGACTCAGAAAAAAATGTTGGTTGAGATGCTAACTCCTAGTTGGTGTTAACTAATCAAACTAAAAGAATAAAAATAGGACATGAATTTCAAAAGTCAAATTTAGGCATTTGCTTTTCTACCTATAAGTGATTCTTTGTGCTTTACCTCCAAGCATATTCAAACTGTGAGAAATTAGCAAAAATAAAGCTAGTTTCTCTAATTATTTATCTATCACTCTCTTACATCTTTTATCGTTCTGCTCTGTTTGATTCAAACATATCGGCATAAGTCTTTCCTCTTTTTGATCTTGAGTTTTACAAATTTTAATGAAGAGAAATCACTTCTGCTTAGGCATAGCCTTACGATATTGACTTTAATGCTATGGAGGGAAAAAGATGGGTTCAAACCATCTTCCCAACTTATGTTAGCATGAGATCTCAAAATTATCAGTTTCCATCTTAATTTCAAAAATGATATTGTTCATTTACCAGTCATTGCACTTCCCCTTTTTGATTGCTTCAATAATTAGCACTGTGTTCCTTTCCACTTGAGTTTTTTGCCATCCGTTTTTTTTGCCAATCCTATTCTTTCTAAGCTACATTATTATGTACTACCTTGGAGGCTCTCGCACCTGTACCATATGTTTCAAGGACTGGTCCGAGTACCTCCTAGGTTCTTCTATTATTCTTAGTACTCAATTGTCACAATAAAAACATAATTCAAAAAATGTTGGTCTACACACGATAGTCATAATA
The DNA here is from genome assembly GCA_037957365.1 of Torreya grandis. Taxonomy (NCBI): domain Eukaryota; kingdom Viridiplantae; phylum Streptophyta; class Pinopsida; order Cupressales; family Taxaceae; genus Torreya; species Torreya grandis. The sequence goes on from JARHVA010005896.1 coordinate 884,364, forward strand.
ATAACAAAAAGATAGATTAAAAAAAAGAACACGATAAAAGGCCAAAAAAGACACAACTAGCTAAACTGCTACTAGTCCTACTGCATCTGGTTCTAATGAACCAATTACTGATTTGGATGCTCTCTATGAAGGGCAATATGATGATTTGTTCATGTAGTTCTTGAGCTTGATTATGACCATTGACTATTTTTATAAAAACTTGTTAAATTCATTTTGACTCAGTTAATTTATTAAATTATCAATTATCAATAATGTGTTATTTTTTTGTTTATTTTATGCATATAATGTTGATATTATGGTGAGTTTTGGTAATTATTATATATTTACATTGTTTTTATTTTTAATATTTTTTTTATGGTCATACCCAACCATACCGTACCTAGGGTCCAAAAAACAAAAAACCTCTTTATCCAAGCCCTTCTACCCATGTAGTTCTTGAGATTAATTATGACCATTGACTATGTTTATAAAAACCTGTGATATTTCATGTCGACTCAGTTAATTTATTAAATTATCAATTATCAATATCGTGTTAATTTTTTCTTTATTTTATGCATATAATGTTGATATTATGGTGAGTTTTGTTATTTATTCTATTATTTTTATATATCTACATTGTTTTTATTTTTAATATTTTTTTATGGTCATACCCAAGCCATACTGTACCTAGGGTCCAAAAAACAAAAAAACTCTTTATCCAAGCCCCTGTACCCATACCAATAACATAACTTTTAAGAGTCATTTCTTCTACGTTATTATTTGTTATCAGTCCCATGTAAACTGCAAACATTAATAGAGGATGTCCATCACTATCTCTAAAGATCTTTCTCCCCCCCTCCTCCTAGATTTCCATTTGGCAATCACTGCTCTATCAAAATTGAGTTTAACCCAATCTTTAGGAGGCTTTTTATACACATCTTCAGGCTTTTTCAGCCTATTCCCTTCAAACTCATTATCAGACATCTTAATTAGCTTCCATCTTCTAAAAATAACCTCATCTTCTTCAGATGGCTTATTTCATCTGGGGTTCCAAGTGCTAATGAATTTTGATATTGAAGCTTGTAGCTTCCTCCATATTCTCCACACTATATTCCTTCTCCTTGAAAACTACAGAGTTTATTTTTCAACCATAGATTCCAAATTATAATGGTTGGACTCATGATCTAACTGACCATCGAAGTCCCATTTTGAAGCCTTCTTGACCATGCAAATATCCACTCCCTTACTGATTCTGAGCCAGTCCATCCTACTTCCATTTTACTAAAAAATCTTCTATGCCATATTACAATTTAGAAACAAATTATCCTCATCTTTTGAGTTGCTTTTGCATGGAGGATATCTTGAAGAGCCATGGAATCCTCTATCGGTGAGAACGTCATATGTTAGTGCCTTACCTAAAATTGGTAACCATAAGAAGGAATTCACCTTTGGAAGTTTATGCTTGAGCCATGGATTCCTTGTTTGGAATTGTATTCCTTCCTCTTTAACTTTTCAAAGGAAATCTTCATAAACTTGTGCGGTTAGAATGTCCCCTGATTTTGCCCTTTTCATATACACTGATCACTCCCTCACATTTTAAGGGGGTTATTTTCTCAAAATGTTTTTGAAAAATGCAATTTTATCTCTATCAAAACTATGGGGCCATTCTAAATGCTTCCATGTTTGTTTATCTTATAATTATATGAGATAGTTTTTAACCTTGTCACCTCAAGTCCTTTCTGCATATTTTGAGCTAGTGGAGCCAACCTAGTCGTGATCATCTAGTTTGCAGGTTGATTAAGTCTCTATACAGATTTAAGCAAGCTTGACGAGCCTGGTATATTAAGATTGATCAACATCTACAAGATTCTGGAGTAAGGAGGAGTCTTTCTAAGCTGAATCTTTATGTCAAAAGCGATGGTGATGACATTGTGATACTTATTGTCTATGTTGACAATCTTGTCATCACATCTAGTGGAGCAACTGCGATTCAACGAGAAACATGAGGTTATGTGTTGATTTTGACATGACTGATCTAGGCCTCCTACACTATTGCTTAGGTGTAGAAGTCTAGGAATATGATCATCTTATTTTCATGGCTTAGGTCAAGTATGTCATGAGTTTCTTGAAGAAGTTTGGGATGACAAATTACAATCCTTGTTCTACGCCTATGGAGGTCAAGCTGAAGTTATCAACCAATGATGATTCATCACCGGTTGATGAATTACTCTACGACAATTAGTGGGCAACTTGATATATCTTACGTCCACACAACCAGATCTATGCTTTTCTGTTCGCTACCTCTCTTGGTTTTTGTCTCAACTGAAGCTCATACATTGGACATGTTATAGCTAGAAATTGCACCCTTGTGAGAGAGTTCTTCAGGGTCTCTCACTTCCAACTACAAGCATGGGGATAACCTCAGGTTGTGGGTATCTTATGGTGAGGTCGAACCTCTAGGCTTTTTAATGAGGCTAGTTCCTCAGGTGCTTCACTTCAGCTCTTAATTCCCACACTAAAATCTACTATTGGCTAAGGAAAAGGGATAGGAGAATAATATGAAAAGAAATCTAAGCTAAGGGAGGTGATGCACCAAAAGAAATGATCCACTTGGTCTAGGAAATGACACTAATTCAGCATAAGATAAATTTGATTACACAACCTCACACGCACTTAATTTGCATAAGTATTTTGTAAACTAGGCTCACTGAACCATACATGAAGCAAAGAGGGATTTCTAAATCCACACTAAGCGTCCATTAATGGCGGAAAGAGCTCAAGTCCAGACCTGCAACTAATTGAAAAACACCTAAAAATAGGCAAGAAAGAAGGACGAGTTTAAAAAGACACTTCTTCACAACGCCATTGTACACAAGCTAACTCAACACGATTTTCAGACAAAGAGATAGGTAAAAAGTAATCTTTATTGCTTCAAAGATCTATTACAAAGCGATTTTTGTAGAGTGATTTTATTGCCAGTCCAGGGATAATTTCTTGGCTCCAAGGCCTCTATTTATAACATAAAAAGGGGGAAGAGGGAAGAAGTCGATGATTGGGATCCCTGTTGTCGTCCTCCCTTGTGCCACTAAATGCACCGCTCAAGATTGTTGAAAAACCTTCTCGAGTCCCTCTCGCCTTCAAGTCTCTCCTTGGCATATTTGAGGAGCCATGCTACCAGCAGCTAAGATGTCTCTTCTTTGCGCAACTGAATTGATCTTTTCAGTTAAACAACCGCATGGCGATCCTCCCCTTCACGTGTCTTACTAAAAAGGACGCGGATCTCGATGCCTGGGAACTCAAGCCAACCCATGTTGTCTTTAAGTTGGACGGTCATTTGTCGGGAGCGAACCATATTGAAGGACGAGTCTTCATAAATTCTTAACTACTAGCCGCTTGGACTCCCCTTTACGCTGATTGGCCCTTTCTGCTCCAGCTTACGCCACGTGGCAGCCTTTCATTCATTGCATCATGACTCCCGTGTTGCTGGACCAAGCTTAACTCAAGCACTTGAAGAATCTTGATTTACTCTAAGCAGAGTAATTTGGGTTATTTGATCTCTCCAACTTCGGACTTTCCCAGATCCTTTACTTATAAAGGTTTTTAAGTAAAGTACTTGAAGAAACCCGATTTACTCTATGCAGAGTAATTCTGTCTATCTTGAAGTCTTCAGGGTTTTGCAGGCTCCTATTTGTCTCAGGGAAACCTCTTGAAGGAATTCCTTGGGACAATTTGTCCGAAGTTTCCTTCTTGCTCTCTTTTTTCGGAAATTACCTTTAGGATTTTTCAAAGTGGACTTTCCCGAAGGGTGAGAGACCCTTCAGACTTCTTGTATGTCCCTTCGGATTTCCGCAAATGATCCTCCTGAAGGGAAAGATACCCTTCGGGAATTTTGAAATGGTCATTTTGAAGGGTAACATACCCTTCGGGAAACTTGCAACTGTCCATTTGGAGAAGGAAATGCCCTTCGGATTTGTAAAAGTGACCTTTGAAAAAGCTAATTGGGCCTTTGGAAAAGTGAAAAGGACCTTCAGGTTGTTTGTTGGGATCATCTTCTTTCAGAAATGACCCTTGACTATTGGAGAAGACTTGTCCCTTGAAGAACCAGAGAAACACTATTTTTCGAGACCAAATTGGGTTTGTCAAGCCCCTTTACTTATTTCGGGCTTTTGACTACTCACAACTTATGAAGTAATTGAGTAGTGCTCCTTGGAGGACCCGAAATACACTGTCCATGAGTAATTTGGGTCTGTAAACCTGAATAACTTCTACTTACAAAACATTTTAGAAGTCAAGCACTGCTGGAAACCCAATTTGCACTGTGCCCTCAGAAACCTAAAGTCTTGCGACTTCAAAAGCCCGAAGACTTCTACTTTGGAGAACCCGAAGTTGTTTGAACATGTCACTTTTGCTTGAATGTCAACCTTCTCACACTTGGGCAAAATTTTGGTATGTGGACCAAAAATGGCCAACAGGACAACAACAAAAGGGTTTTGTGATATGTCAAATTAATTCTTGACTTTGGCATTCTATATTAGAGGACAACATGTTTTTGATTGATAGGTTACACAAAATTTGATTGGGGAGGATTAGTGGATACTCAAAGGTCCACCACCGGGCACATGTTTTCCTTTGGTTGAGGAATCGTTTCATGGCAGAGCAAGCTGCAACACATTGTGGCTATATCTTCCACCAAAATAGAGTACAAGGTAGTGGCTAGTACCAATTGGAAAGCAATTTGGCTACGCCCATTTTGATTGATCATCAACTTCTTCCAACTGCACCTACTCCACCTTTCATTTTTTGTGACAATCAAGGTGTATTGAAGATAATGAAGAATTCGGTATATCATTGAGATTCATCATTACTACATACAATAGTTGGTTGATTCTAGTGATATTTTTCTTCACTGTTGTGCCTCTAAAGGGTAGCTTGCAAATCTAATGACTAAAACCCCTTGGTCCTTTTTTGTTTGTAAAATTTTGAGACAGACTTGGAGTACTCTCCAGTTTAGCCATTAAGGGAGTATATTAAATATATTAATTAACTATTAGTTATCTATTAACTAATGTTCAATTATCAACCTTCTCAATTGTTTGTAAATAATTTTTTATTAATAAAACACAAGTATGTCAATGTGCCTACCATTTCTGTTCATTCTTTCTTTCAGTCGTACCAACATACCTATCTAAGTATCATCCCAAAACAAACACTTGTCACCCTCCCTTACATTCCATCTGAAGTCCTCTTTAATTAAGGGGATACACCTAAAAAAATTATCTGTCTCAGAATCATGTGGAAAAGGCTTCAAAGTAAATAGCCTATCAGCTTCTTAGTTGGCTGGATACTAACCTCTAACCACTTTTCTCTAGAGCCTATCCTTTTCTTTCTTTGTCAGATTAATTTATGACCTTCACGGTTTTCAAATCAAAACCCCCATTTTTTGTTTTAGTTTACATAGCTTTTTCTAGGCTACTAGGGGCATTTTTCTTTTTCCCTTTTTTCTTTGTTCCCATTCCACAAAACATTCTTTGGAATATTGTGATTGGCTGAACTGTTTTGCTTGGTGCTTTGACTAAATAGATCATGCAAATTGAAACTGCATGTAGAAATACTTTAATTATTTCAATTATTTTGACTAAGGTTAGTCATTTTATTTTTTCGTGTTGACAATTTTGCCTAAATTCAGTCTACTACTCGCTTCCAACCATAATTACCAAGTCCAGAAATCTGGATCCATTCGGAAGGGGAGAAAAATCTGAATATTTGAGTTTCTTGGGGAAGTTCAATTTTTTTTGGTTTGGAATACATACATACATACAATACACACCTACGTATGTACATACATACATGTATGAATGTATGTACGTATGTGGGTAGATACATGCGTGGGTGCGTGCGTATGCATGACATACACACATACATAAGCACATACACACACGCATACATATGCACGTACGCACCTACGTACATACACATGTTTGCATGTACATACACACACACGTATGCACATATGTACATACACACACACACATACACATGTACATACACACATACGCACATGAATCCATATGCACTTGTGTGTGTGCGCGCACACACACACATACATGTGAGCATGATTTTATAAATATGTAAAATTGATAAATACAATGAAAAGTTAATTATGATATATATATATATATATATATATATAAAATATGAAATCGTTGGGTGTCTTGTTTGGTATAAAACTGAAAAAATAAATTAAAAACAAGGCCGGCCTGGACCCCAAACTTATTTGGGATGGTCAAAAGATCCCGATGCAGTTGGATTTTGTAATTATGCTTCCGACACTCCATCCTTCCCTCCCTCATAAACCTTCTGAGGTAGATACTTGGTAGCTTAAAAATTTCGAACTTTAAATTCTCCAGGTACAGTAAAGAAAAAAACTGACTTCTGCTTGCTATTTTTTGGGCCTGCATTAGTTTCATAAATATCTGATAATTTCTTAAAGTTTCTACTTCCTAAATAGTTAGCTCCCTTGCTATCAAGGTATCAACCACACATTGAAAATGGGGTGTTGGATGCAGTAAGAAAGTTACGATTAGAACTTTTCATAAACTTTGTTCATATCTATTTTTATTAGCATTCTTTCCTTCCTAATTTTGTGGATTGAATGAATAGATTCATGATCTAACAAGATCCCATATAATATTTGTCTTCATGCTACAAAACCTATTTGTTCTTCGTTAATGATATTGTATAGGACTTTTTCCAATCTAGTTCCCAATTTCCCATTAGTTTTGCTAGAATATTTTAAATTGTATTACATAAATAAATTGGTTTGAAGGCATCAAACAATTCCTCATCCTCCTTGTTCAGGGTCAAGGCTATGAAATTTTTATTCCATTATTTCAAAACTGATTTTCTCTTTTTGGATTCTTCTATTACTTTTGTCACCTCCAAGCCCACATTATGTTTAAATTTTTAGAAGAATCTTGTTTGATATCCATTGAGACATAGGCTCCTCTTTGGACTTAGACTTGAAATTGTTAGGAAATGCCTTAACTTTGAAGGATCTGTGCAAAAGCACTTGTGCGCATGGTTGGTGTTGTGCAAAATGTTTTGCATAAGTACTTGGTTGCACATGGTGTTGTGCAGGTTGATTGCGCAAGCTGGGATGGTTGCACAGTCTTGCGTGGAGGTTGTCTTTGGCAATTGTGCAAGGTTGACAACATGCGAGGATGATGGAAAAGTTGCGCAGGGCATTTTGTGTAGTTTCAGTCGCACTTTTAAATATTGCAAAGTGGTGCTTAGTGGTTGAGTTACAATAAGGTATTGCAAGGAGCTATGGAACATGTAGAGCAATGAATGGTTATCCAAAGGCGTTTTAAACACTTGTCTAAGTATTTTTTAGATTGAAGAGTTGTTAGCAATGCCCTGGTGGCACTCTGACGTGGACTTGCTATAAAGAGTTACACATTGTTCACTTGGTGCAGTAGTTGGTGCATGTAGATTCTTCTACATTGCAGACGCTGCAAGTGAAGTGCACTGTAAGACAATTTTTCTTATAAATTTGATGTCTGATTACATAGGATATGTGTAACAAAGGTTGTTGAATGTTGAATACACACGGTCAAGTGTCTGCATTCAAACATATAGTAAAGCACTGTGTGAAGCTTACAAATTCTTGCGACTTGATCATAGCATTTTTAGACATCTAGTTTATGTTATAATTCTTTTAGGTTATTGTGCTGGTTTTTTTTACCTGTAAGGGTTTTCCTAGGTGAAAAATAAAAAAAATCTCGTGCATCTGCATATGTGTGCTTGTCATCTTATTTTTATTGTGTTAGATTCGCACAAGCAAAACTCCCATTTGTGTTTGTTTATTGTGCACAAGCCTATCCCCATCAACAATTTCTTTTTTAACTTCTTTGGATCCACTTCTTGCATTAGAAATTTCTTATCCTATTTTGATAGAATTGTGGGAATGTTTTCCAGAATTTCATCCTGCTCCTTTTGTCTCAGCCATAGTCACAAGGTTCGAGTTCGAATTCGAGTTCGACGAGGATAAAATTCGGTTCAAGTTCGCCATTGAATAAAGTTCGAAAAAAAAATCGCCATTAAATTCGAACCATATATATAAATAAATAACAAAAAAAAAACATAAAATTTAAATATTATAAATATAAAATTAAAAAAATATAAATTTTTAATTTTTTAATAAACAACGAATATATATATATATATATATATATATATATATATATAAATTAAAATTATATAATATAAAATAAATTTTTACGAACATTAAATAAAATAAAATACAAATATAAGTTAATAAAAATAAACAAATAAAACAATAAAAACAAAACATAATGATAAAAAAAAACAATTAAATACAACGAAATGTGCATTTTAATGTTTGGAGGACACGCGGAGTCAAAGGCCCTCGGATGAATCCACATGCTGTCGGGAAGAACACCCTACCGTAAAAACCCCTTGTGCCTTAGCGTCTCCGTCAATGCCATGCAGAGTCTCCTTGAAGAGAATGGCAGCAGAGATGTACTGACCAAGGCCAGATGTGCTCACCAGCAACTGCCTGTAGGCCTGCCAGTTAGCCTCCGTGTTCTCCGGATTGACGTCAGCCTCTTTTCTTCCATGTGGTGTTCGACTTATCCATTGTGGGAGAGGGGGCTCCTTCACGCTGTTTTCTTCCGCCTGGGGACGTTGCGGGAGAGACCAAACGAACCACGTCAGTGCCATGCCAAACCTGTCCTGCCCTGCAATCACGAACTTAGCAAATTTTCTCGAATTTTTCAGCCATCTGAAAAGTTCGGCGAATTTCGAATTTCATTCAAAAAATTCGCCGAACCTTGTGACTATGAGCATATGGATGTAGACTCTTCTATCCCACATGAAACATGCCCTAGAGACATCATAGCTGCTTTGCAAATATAAGATAGTCTTCAAAGATTTACCAAAGAGCCTTCCACCTAACAGGGAATTGGGACACATTCTCAAGCTTGAACCTACTAAGGGCCCAAGTGTGATAGACCCATACAAATCCGAGCATTTTCAGAAATCTGAGATAGGAAAATTGGTAAGTGAACTCTTGGAGGTTTGTATCATAGATTCAAATCTCGCTGTAAATGGACAATTTATTGTGATCAGGGTGTAGAACGATAAATATTTTTGAAAATTGCAATTCAAGTTTTCCCGATTTTTCGGTGAAAATCACTGAGTAATCCATCCCGACTTGCCAAATCTGACAATAAAAGCCTAGGTCAAAAAAATAAAGAAATTTTATCATTTCACGGCGAGATTTCTCTTCATTTTTTCCAGCTGCAGATTTACAACAAGATTTGAATCAGGGCATGATAGATTGCCATTTGAAATTTGAATATCAACGAATCAACAGTGCAAGTTTGAAACATTGGCTAGGGTGTACCGTGTTATGGCAAGATTTGAATCTATGTGTCACTGATAGTGATACTGTCAGTCATAGTGATGCATATTTGATAAATTGATATTACAAGTACAGATTCACAGTACAGCCACTTCAAGGCTTCAATTTTAAGCCCTCAAGTGACTGTCAAGTCTGATACAATCATACATACATATTTGAAAATTGATATTGTTATTTACAAGTGTAGTATTCATTAATGAATGAATGAAAGTCATTCAGTTGCAATTTTTAAGCATATTACGTACTGTCCAGTGTTCTTTACTTTCCATTTCCATGAGGCAGCCACAAAAAACTTATTTTAGGTGCTAGAGATGAAATGTAATATGCATGTTTGATATTTCATATAACTCTATGAGCATTGTAGTTTGTAACTTTGTACTTTGTGCTATTTTTTGGTCAAAAATTAATAGGCAATATAGTTATGGCATTCTCTACATTCATTCATCATTTCATTTAACAATGTTTTTACATGTTATGTAAATTTATTTTATGAATTTATATGTTTTCTAAAGTAGCGATAAAGTTGCGGAGAAACTCTCGAGTCCCAATCAAAATTTTGAGCTGCCAAGTAATTGCCAAGTACAAGTTTTTGAACTATGGTTTGTATTATCATCTCTAATAAGAATCCATATGCTTCTCCAGTGGTCCTAGCCAAGAAGGATGGGCTGTATAGACCCTGTTGATTATAGAGCCTTGAACAAAATCACAGTTAAAAATAAAGTTCCTATGCCAAATGTTGATGTTATGCTTGATGAGTTGCAAGGGACGAAGTATTTCTCAAAGATAGATATAAATATTAGTTCGGATTCAAGACTCATAAAGGGCACTACCAATTTAGGATCATGCCTTTTGGTCTTAGCAATGCTCCAGCTACGTTTCATGCACTAATTGAACAAGGTATTTAGTAAATTCCTACATAAGTTTGTCCTTGTATTTTTTGATGATATCCTTGTTTAAAACAATTCCTTGGAGTCCCATATTGAGCATCTAGACATTGTGTTGGATATCTTGGCTAAAAAGTTGCATGGCAAGGCTTCCTAGTGTGAATTTGCCAAGGCATCTTTGGAATTCCTTAGTCACATTATTTTTGTTGAGGGGGTGCACACTAACCCTGCAAAAATCAAGGTCATATATGATTGGCATGTGCCCAAGATTCTTAAGAAACTTTATGGTTTGTTAGGCTTGACAGGGTTCTATAGAAGGTTCGTAAGGAACTTCTCCATAGTATCTCCTTTGACAAACTACCAAGAAGGATGCCTTGTAGTGGTCCATTGAGGAACGAAAAATCATCGGAGGATCTCAAAGAAGCTTGTCTCTGCTCTAGTTTCAGCAACTCTTGATTTTTTCAAGTCCTTTGTCATTGGATATGATGCTTTTGGATCCGGACTTGGTGTAGTACTTTCTTAGGATGACCATTTATCTACAAAAACATCATCTCTATTTTTTTCTAGAAAACCATGAGGTAGACATTCTACAATTTGGAGTTGAGTGTGACACTTTCCAATGGAATAAGGTCAAGAGTGTTCCTTCCACAAGACTTTTGCAACCAAATGTTGTACAAAATTAAAGATTGAAAATTGTGTCAATGGACTTTATCTCAGGGTTTCCCAACTCTATGGGTAAGGATGACATTTTTGTCGTGATAGATAAGTATGCCCATTTCATTCCCATGAAAAATGGAGGAAACAATGACCCTAAGATTGGTAAATTGTATTTCTAATATGTGTTTAAGCTACATGGTATGCCAAAGAAGATCATCTATGATTGGGATTAGATATTGTGAAGTCATTTTTGGCAAGAAATATTTTGTAATGCAAGGGTTATATTTAACTTGAGCACTACCTACCATACCCAAATTGATGGTCAAATAAAGGTGGTGAACAAGTGCTTGGAAGGGTATTTGAGAATGTATGCAGGGGATAAGTGTATCAAGTGGGTGGAATGGGTACAACTCGCTGAGTACTAGTACAACACCACATATCACTCTGCCATCAAAATGACACCCTTTAAGGCTTTATATGGGTTGAACCACCATCACCATTGGATTGGATAGTTCAATGGGGCAAGCCGCAAGGTACCAACCACAAGGAAGCATTGGAGGAGATGCATAACACTTTCCAAATTTTGAGGGACAACTTGGTAGTAAGTGCCAACATGATGAAGTAGCAGGGAAATCAACACAGGATACAAAGGACTTTCAAAATTGGAGACATGGTATTTGTTCGACTACAACCATATAAATAGGCCACATTTAAGTATGCAAGAAAACAAATGTTGTAGCCAAAATATTATAATTTATGGCCCATACAAGGTGAGAATGAAGGAGGGCTAAGTTACATATTTCATGTCCCCCTTTTCAAATAAAGAAAATAATATTTTAAGAATAATATTTTAAGTTGTTCCCCAACGACACTTTATGATAATAACTTAAAAGGGACACTTTGTCATTATTATTAATTGAGTGGGGCCAAAAAATAGATTAATTAAAAGGCCAAATATAAAGGTAATTATTATGAGGCAAAGGTGAATATTAAATTAAAAATTAATTATAATTACTTTAGGGTTAGGGTGGATTGGCAAAAGTGAATTTTATAAAAGGACAGGAGGGGCAGTGATTTTCATTGTGATTGATAATTCACTTTTGACAATTCACGGCAGAATTCAGAATTCTCCTCACTTCTGCTTGAGGACGAAAACCTTCATTGCAGCCGGATCACAAAACGAAACTCCTCCAGTCTATTGGGGTAGCTCCATACAAGGATTATATTTGTTTTACACGGTTAGGTTATTCTCATATAATCAGAAATCAGGGTTTGCAAGGATAAATCGGGGCAATAAATACTGAAACATCAACATTCTGGGCTTGCCATACAAGGATGCCCCACTTAGCATGTAAATCGCTGCCCCTAGGGCTGGTATCTGGAAATTCAGGGCAGACTGGGTGTATTTGGAGCAGATCGCAGTTAATCTGATCAGAGCAGGTGAGCATTCCTATTTAGCAGCATCCATTCTGGGAGCAGGGCATGATACATTCCAGCAGCACAGACTTCCTTCAGACATTTTCTAGCTGCAGTCCAGCAGATCACTGATTTTACCAGTTGTTGTACAGCCATCAGAGCTGCTGTGTCACACTACAGACCTCTGTCGTAACATTCTGGAGGCTGTACTTGCCTGACAAGAAATTGCAGGGTTTACATTGACAGGTTTCTATGAAGTTTTTACAAGAAAATTGTATTAGGGTATTATCATGCAAACTGATGAATTCTTTAATTGTTTTACAACATGTTTTCATTGTACTCAACTGAACGAAATTAAGAATAAATTGTGAATCACAGTACCATGTGTTTCCTGTAGTGGTTTTTTTTGGTAAATCATTTAATTACCAGGGTTCTAGAAAATTCAGAATTCAGATTTATGTTGAAAGGGGATATTTCAACATATGCATTGGACGCACAGGATACAGAGGGCATTCGAAATTGGGGACATGCTGTTTGTTTGGCTATAACCATATAAATAGGCCACATTGAAGCATGCAGGAAAGGAAATGTTGTAGCAAAAATTTATATGGCACATACAAGGTGAGAGCGAAGGAGGGCTAAGTTACATATGCATTGGACATACCAAACAAGGAAGGACTGCATGATGTCTTCCGTGTTTCATGTTTGAAGAAAACGATATGATTGCATACCATGTCACAAATGGAATTTCCTATCACCTATGAAATATGAAGAAGCGACGTTGCTGTTGGAACCAGAGTGCATTGTCAGGGGAGAGGTTAGAAAGTTGTGGAATAGGGTTGTGCAAATGTTCAAGGTCAAGTGGAAGGGGCTACCAATAGAGGATACAACCTTGGAGACAAAGGATTTTGTAGGCAAGCATCCAAACTTGCCACGATGCTTTAAAGAAGCAAAAAACTTAAGAGGGTCTCTAACCATTTTGAAAATAGAGCTTTCAAGGAAAGCATAAACAACTGTCCACATTGTTGGGAAAAGTACCTAAAAATGTAAGGGTAGATTGAGGAGAAAAAAGAAAAAAGAAAAAACCATTCTCATTCATGTATTTGGTCAAGTAGTATTATGGGGTGTGTTGGTTAGAGCTTCCTTTTATGATTTAATGATCTTAGGTTTCATCCCTTGTAGATCCGTTGCATGTATTAAAACCCATAGTGCAAAATTTTGCACCCGAGGAAGTTCTTCGGAGCTCAACCATTCTACTACTACTTTAGGTTGAGCACACTTAACTTCAAAGTTTTTACTAGCTTTGAGGATGAAGCTCCTTAAGGAGGATGGTATGTTGTGTACCTAAGCACAACATATATTATAGGTTTTTTATTAAATTATGTTATATTTTGAATGCTTAGAGTTAATATTGGCATTATTATCAAGTTACGTTATCTTTTGGATGCTTAGAGTTAGTAAAGTGTTAGGTCACGAGTTAAGATTTATTGTGGTTTGATACAAAGGATGGAAAACCCTAAAGATGGATCTTATTACCATTTCAACTTCTAATGCAAACAAGGAGCCATCATTGTGTGAGAACTCGTGTTATAGACGGATTTGCATTTGCAATCCAATCTCAGGTGAGCAAGGGGGACTATTTTCCCTGTTTTATCATTTATTTTACTTTATCTTTGTATTTTTTTTTTGGTTATTGTATTATTTGGAACACAACAGTTGAATGCTTGAGAGATATTGACATGATCTTGATTTCGTGTAAATATATTAATTTCTCTTCTTGCCCAATACCAAGCCTCATGAACTTATTAGCTAAGTTGCCGATATGAGTATGGGTACGGATACAGATACGAGAATCGGATACGGTGATTTTTTGGGGGGTTTGGATACGGCCGTACAAAAATATATATAAAAAATTAAAAAATATAAACAAAATTAACCACATAATATGCGTAGCAGAAACATAATAAGTTAAATAACCACAAAACATACTAATAATTCAATGCCAAATATCATAATATTCAATTGTCGAACTTGGATTAGTATTATTTATTATTACAAGTACATAATGCAAATGTTACAACTTACCAATATGGACAAAAATAAAGACAAGAAAATCCACTCTCTGCAATTTAGCGAAGATTACAATGAAATGATGTTCTCTTAAATCAATTTAAGAAAAAAAATCACCATTAAATTCGAACCATAAATATATCCACACACACACACATATATATATATACATAATTTAAAAAATTAAAAAGTCGTAAAAAAAATTATAAACAAAAAAACAAAATAGAATATATTTAATTTATAATTATAAAACATTAAAAAGTAAATTTAAAAACATAGAAATAAAAAATAAAAAATATATAATAATAAATTAAAAGAAATTGAAAAAAAAGTTAAAAAAAACATATATTAAAAAATAACAAATAAGGTTGGACGATGTTTAAGTGGAACCTGTAGGAAGCGCTTGCAATAATGCCGAGATGCAACGGGGGCGATGGCGGAGGAAGGATGGGTGCTCGTCCAGCTCGAGCACCAATTCGTAGCCCACCATAGCCAGTGTGGAACAAAGTGGTGGTGTTCATTGGCAATGGCTTCACCGTCCTTGACTACAATGGAAACCTGCTCTTTAGGGTGGAATCCTTCGACGACCTCATTCTTATGGACGCCTTTGGCAAGCCGCTTCTAACTCTGGAATGCAAGCTTCCCAGCCTTATCACCGTCGACCTCCCTGCTCGCGACGACTGTATCTCCCGTTCCCTGCCCGCGGTAACCCTGTCTTTCCTGTCTCCTGCCCGCGTCGTCCCTTCCCTTCGTCCTTGCCTTTGTTGTTGTGCTCGGCGCTCCCCCTGCGATCTCGTATCCGGGAGCATTTCCCCGTGCTCCTAGGGCCTGGGGCGCTGTATCCGGTAATGTAGCTTATTAGGAACGGTCCCCGTGTCCATTTTTGCTCCAAGCAAATTGCCCTTCTTTGGGTTCCACATCCAAAAGGCTCAATTTATTGCAAAACAAATTGAAATTTATCAGGATATTTTAGAGAGGCATTGTTCCTTCTTCTGTCTTGGATTTTTATTTATTTATTAAATTTCGGTTTGACACAAGGGTAAAATATTATCTTAAATGGGAGAATATATACAAGGGATGCCTTATAGAAAAATTAGGTGATCCAAGTCAAGCTACAATATTCAGATACATTTTTTTTGAAGGATGAAAAGGGTACTATCTTTCTCTTAGACATATAAGTGCATTACCAACAACTACCTAGTTTGTATCTTGATACTTTTGTCAAATGTCTCTTAGTTCTTCCTAGCTCTTCTTTTTTTATTGTCTTTATTGGTCTATATACATTTGATAATAAAATTTGTATGTTTCTAAGCAAACATTCAAAATTATATTCTAGAACTATATACCCCCTTCAACTTGATGCCTTTGAACTTGTTAGGATTCCACAGCATGGTCAAACCCGTTGTTGTTCCTTTTGCTACAAGACCTAGTATCTCACGTACACTGTCTACTAAGTTTTTAACCCTAATCAATTCTTCCACATCAATCTTGGTTTCTTAAAGAAGCATAATTTTTCACTCTACTAGCCACCTTACTAGGCGACTCTTATTAGGGGTATTGAGGGCCTTGATATTTCAACTTGTGATTTTCATGGCTGGTAGAGGGAAATTTCACCCCCATTGTAGTAATCTTTCAGTTTCTTTTGATGTCCCTTGCTTTTTGATTGTGCCTCTATATTTCTTTGTTCTACATTGGTTCTTGCTTTTAGCCTTGTATATGGTAACTCTTTTTCTGTTTGTGTTTTAGACTCGATTTCTGCTCATGAGATTCCATTGGTTTGACTGCTCTAGCTCCTCTTTTTCTACCTCTTTGTTTGATTTTGGAGTTGTTTATCATTATCTATTTTCTAAGCCTTATGGTTTCTTATCACTCTTTTTCTCCTTTCTACATTTTTACCCTATTCATTTTCTTTTTATTTTATCCCTTGTGATTGAGGCGTCAAAGTCTCTTCTTTCTCCATTTCATCTTTGTTTCCTTTTGTTATGAGGCCTATTCCTTTTGATTTTCTTGAAGATAGTCTTTTAATCTCTTCATTTTTTTGATATCTTAGATCTCATTAACCTCTTCCTCTTGGTTTTTTGCATGCAATCTTTTCTATTTTTCTTCATAATCCTCCGTTTCATTTAACAATTCCTCTCACACGTCATCATTCTTTAGCCTTCCAGAATTATAGTTGAGGCGTTTGTCCAACTCCCTCATGTTTTTTGCAAAAAAAATTGTCTCTAATGGCAAAAAAAATCTTATGATTTCGTTGGTCTCTTTTTTCTTCAAAAAATTGTTTAGGAAGTCATTTCTTCTTGGTTCCTATCCATTTTTCGCTTTTCCTTCCCTTTTGTTTTGGAATCCATTTCTTTCAAAATTCTTTTGAATATCCTTTGTTGAGGCTTCCATTGCTTGAGTACTTACCACTTGGCAAGGTATTATTTATTATTACTGAATGTTACAGTAGCTTATATTTTTGGAAAACCCTTTTCAAATACCCTATTTCATGAAAGAGATGGTACCTTAAGGGAAAACATTTATAATCTAGCTATTGATGATAGGTTCGATGTTAATTGTTTAATTTTTGTTGGAAGAGGTTTGGATAGATCTATTTTAACACAAATATGTGTGCATAGATGGCTAGGGCTTTTTCCTATCTGACATCAGCCATACTAACAAAATCTCTAATATGTTTTCCTATATTTTCAAAAAACAAGCCATTCTACAATTATGATGGTAAACCAAATAATCTAAACACACACAAGTAGTTTTGTCAACATTTCCTTATTTTAGCATCCATGGCTGTAAATATAATCTTGCATTCTTCACAAACCAAGGCCCTCCCAAGTAAGTGCTATTCTATCCTCCAAACTCTCAAACATGGCTAGGAAGAAGCCCTTTGTAGGAATTTTATTTCCGCACCTCCATTTTTTCTCTATCCATCGACAGAATGCTTCCATAGTAGGTTGATAACCTATGCATTTTTCAATTAGGGTTTTGCTAGTTAGAAATCTTACCTTTGTATCTATCAACTCGTCTTCAATCACCATCATTGGAGTTTCTTTGGCCATTTTAATTCTTTGAAAATCTTGCCCTTATCTAGTGGTTCCTACTCCATTTCCTTGCTTTCCATTATTTTTTCTTAGAGTCTCTTATTTCTCATTATTCCTTTATCCTTTTTCCCTTCACTTGGGTCCTCTTCTATTATGGTTTTGGAATTTATAGGGATTTCTATCCCCATTCTATTTTTGTAATGTCCCTTTTTCTGAATTAATTAAATCAAAGGCCTTGGAGCCATTAAAAAAAGAAAATAATATTATAATAATTTATTAACTTGTCCAAAAATGTACTTTAAATTATAATTTGGAAAAAAAAGGGAAACTTACTGTATTATTATTGAATGGGGCCAAAAATCAAATATTGAATACATGGCCAAAAAAGTAATTAATAATTATAAGGATGGAAAAAGGTGAATATCCAATTAACATTAATATTAATTACCTTTATGGTTTTGGATGAAAAGAGATTATTAAACGAATTGATTAGAAAAAGTGAAGGGCAATAATCCATTCATTCGAAGTCTTTTACAACACTCTTGTTTTGCAAATTTGGGGCAGCGTCTTCAATATTTAACACAAATGACGAAAACCCTCATGTGCACAGGATTGGGGACGAAAACCCTCAAACTCATTTGGTAATAATTCCATTCAAGGATTATACCAGAGCTTTCAGATTCAAAAGACCTCCATCACACAGGTACAAAGAGGTTGATTTATAGCTGTATATGGGGCTGCAATATTTCAAAAAATTCTTAAAATATTCTTTCGAAGTGACATTTCAGCTTGAAATCACTATTCAGGGCATCACTATTCATTGTGGTACCTACAATTATAGTCTGTTGTACCACCTGCAGTACACTTCTAGCCTTGGCATCATTCTTTTTAGGAAAAAATTTGCTGACTTCATACTTACAGGGGTTTATTATTGCTACAGATATATGCCATACCTTCTAGCAGGGTGTCGTACTTCCAGACTTTCTTTTTCAGCTAGGGTTTCAGTAAAAAATTAGTTTTCATACTTTCTATGCAGTTTCAAATTAGGGTTGGTTGTAATAAATTAATATTCAACATATTTGAATAAAAATTGCAATTAGGTATTTTCAATTTTGCACATTTCAGTGATTTATTATTATTTAGGGTTTATAATAACATTGATATTCAAAGAAATTACAAAAAAATCACAAAAAAATCAAAACTTTGATAAAATATTAAAAAATAGATACTTCAGTGGTATTGGATTTGTGATCTTGCCAACCTATGAATCATGAGGACAATGCAAGAATCCATGTTAGAGATGTTGCAAGTTATGCAAGAATATCAAAAAGATCTAAAGGCATGGATAAAAATAAAGATGGAAAAGTCAAAATTTAAGTTTGAAAAATCTACAGAGGAGCAAAAGGGATTCAACATGCAAGTCAAAGGTAAGGAGATCTTATCTAAAAAGGATCCAAAGATTGTGGTTGAAAAGAAATTGACCACATGGCAAACAAGGGCATAAGGTGTAATGTGGACCCAGAAAATGTATGATGAATGACTAAGAAGAGCTAAGGAAGCTACGCTGATAACCACTCAAGCAAAACAACACCTACAAAAAATTAAGAGAAAAAATTCTCCCAATGTAATGGTGAACGATGTTATTGTCAATTATGTTGAATATAGAGCTCTTCCAACAGAGATTCAAGGAGAAATATATTTTCCAGTCTTCATGAAATTGATGAAGACAATAAGTGGACAAATGTACTATGAGGATGTGTTGTCAGATGAAAACTTAGAAGACCAGAAAAGAAGACCATAGAATTAGGAAAGTGTTGGATGCATCAAAACCTCAAGAGGAAGACAGGAATGGAAAAAATAGAGAAGAAAAAACGGAAGCCAAGTCACAGGGAATTACTCAGATGGAGGTCATTGACAAAAGCAACAGAAATTCATCACACAAGTGGGAGATATGAAATTTAATGTGAGAAAGGATGCACAAGTAAAGGTCACCCCTTTCAGCAAATAATACCTAAATCCTTTATATGATGCTACAATAACTCCTTTCCAAGATGTAGAAATGGTAAAACTCACCACTCTTGGTAAAGAGTACATAAATCCCTTATATGAAGTAGACATCGAAGATCTAACCCTAAGTTTGAAAAGTGCTCAAATCGAGGAGATGAAGAAATGCACATTGGGTGAAGTAAACATTACCAGTACAAAGCACATAGCTCTGGGTTTGCAAGTTGGAATGATTGATCCTATTATCCACCTAGTACCAGAAAGGGTTAACTTAACCTCATCCAAGAAAAAAAAGGTAAGCATCTCAATCATTCCTATGAGTACAATTCAAAAAATGAAAGAGATGGTAATAGCATAGATTCACTTTACATTATATCCTTTCAATATTTTTGTCATCATGGAAAGTACTCTAAAAATGGAGAAAAGGTAAAAGATTCAACTTGCAGTGAAGGGCACATAGATCCTTTCACTCAAATACAGAATTGGCTATGCACAAAGGAGTGGGAACCTGATTTGTATTTGTTGCCTAGGATGATTGGTAAACTTGAGCAGAAGGTCATGGCAGCGAATGATATCTTTAAGTTTGATCAGGCCACTTTTTCTTGTTTTTCTTTGAGGCCTAATTTTATCAAGGGGAATATGTATGCTTTTGCTAATACAGGTGTTTTCAAATGGAGGTTGAATGACAAACATAATGCCATATATTTGAATGAGCAAAAATTTTATAATACTTGGGTTGAGCAAAGCATATTGTTTCATAACTTGCATCCAGGGCGGCCACCTAATAGAGGATGGCGCATTGGCTTTACGGCTATGCAGTCACACCTTTAGTCACATAATCAAGTAGTCATCAAGTGTTAAGCTGTCTCACGTTTTTTATGCCTTCATCATTCATAATCGCCATTGATTATTTGTTACAGAGCTCGCTTTATTCTTCATTTTTTGGATCTTTTCTCAATTTGTTTCATGTATCTAGCAGCGTATCTACAGGCTGAAAAAAATTATTCTCTCCTTTGCCAAGCCTCTAAAAATTGATTTTCAACTGTTGTACAATCTGTGTTTCGAGTGGGTGCTCTCTAATTCTCTGCTGCACCTCTTCTTTCAGGCACTATTCATATGCCCGTCATGCCACCATCTGTTTTTTTGAACAAGTGGTGATTTTTTAAATTTTGTTTGCAGTTCAATGCAACTTCACAACATCAAGGGAGATATAAGAACCAAAGCATATTTATTTAAACATGCGTTCCTCTTTCACAGCCAAGAGATTGAATCAAAGCCATCCCACTAAAAAGAATGTCAAAGATTTTACAAATATAAAGACATGAATGAACTCGCAAATGTTTTCTTGTGGACCAAAGACACGGAATCCTCAAAAAATGAAGCTAAACAAGAAGTATCACAACCATCTTGGCTGCCTAGGTCAATTCTGTCATGTTGCATTCATGCTAGCCACAAATGCCTTGCAATTTATCAGACACAACAAACAAAGCATTCTAATTCTTCGTATATATATCCAAACATGCTTTTAGATATATCCTGCTCTGATACGAATCGATACGATTTCGTAAGACTCGAATACATTTATTTAGTTATTTGAAAGAGATTTCTATATTTTCTTGAATCTATTTTGGTTAATAGGTTTCAGAACTTCCTTACATCTATCAACCATTTACGTGAGTATAGGAACTACTCAACGTACACATTCTAATGGGTAATCTATTATGAAAACTATACAAAGCATATAAACCATGGTGTAATATATATAGTTTTCCCAACAGTGATTAATTAACATTAATAGATTTTTCTATTTTAATATGAATCTATGACTTATCAACTTTTAAAAATATACAATCTTTATAGTTATAATTTGTTTAATATGTTTCTGGGCCGTTTTTGCGTCCTGTTCCCTGAAATTTAAGGTTCTCTACACCAGTTCACAAAATGCATCCCTAAATATCCAAATATTGGGGGTTATGAATGTCTGCCATTTCCCATGGAGGAACACCCTCATATCCACGGCAGTTGATGTACATCCCACCTGTATCTTGGAATATTTTGAGATGTAAATGACACAATTACCTCCTTTTGCAGAGTTAGGTATCCATGCTACAAAAGTTTTCAATGAGATGACTTTAAATTTTAATCAGAGATGCTTCTGGTGGCAAGGTTTTGGATTCACCATGTTTGCAACAAGAACATGAGAAATTTAGGTTTGCATGATCATTTAATGAAAGTTCTTTGCTTGAAGAAATCTGTCGTTGATTATGTGTTCATTCTTATTCTGGGTGTGCTACAGTTACGAATTTGGGAATCGTTGGGATACTCCAAGATTGTCAACTAGTCGAATTGCACTGTCTGTTCTCACAAGCAGGTGTGATTTTATACTGCGTCAATTTCTAACAGATGAAAATGACTCTGGTATGTTGAGGCCTTCAATGGTTACAATGTTTTTTGATATGATATGATTTCTTGTATGTTTTAATTTTTTGCTCTCTTTTATTTTAAATCCCTTCTAAGTGATTGTTATATTATTGTTCTAAAAGGTGAAAATCCCTTACCACCAGTAAGGGTAGAAGAATTAATTTTTGTACTCCAGGGATTAGCAAGGCTTGGTCTGCACCCAAGCACAGCCTGTGTCCTGGAGATACCAATAGTGGTAAAAGAAGGGGTACGAGATAAAACCAGTAAAGTGGAGCGCACTCATTTGCTTATACTTTTTCCATCTCTTTGTGAACTTGTTGTATGCAGGTAAGGCTTGTCATTGCTATATTTTCCTTGTCCGTATTCTTGATGTTTCATTCATTTGATATGAGTATGTGTTTCTTTATTTCACAGGGAAGCAAGGGTGCGTGAGCTTGTCCAGGTATTATTGCGATTGATTAGCACTGAACTTGGGCTTGGTAAACAGCCTTCTTGATACCCTGTACGCTTAGCAAAGCTAGGCATTTCATCAACATCATTGGGAATTGGAATTTGTTTCAGCGAGAAATTTCAGCCATTTGGTTTGCCGACATTAACTGCAGAGGAGAGATGTGTCTTTACTGTCAAGTAATTTATTTTTTCATAATGATGTCAATTTGGGAAATATATAAGTGAAATCTGCTCATGCTGGAAGACCTTGAGGTGCTATTGTATCATACAAATTGTACTGAGGTTTCAGCCTTCACAGCATTTTGGCAGTGGATAGACCATATCGGCTTTTAAAAATATATTTCAATAGGGCAATCATTAATATTTTGAGACTTGCATGTGGTACGGAGATTTTCTCAAGGGAATTTCAAGCCCAAATAGGATTTTATTTACCTTAATTTAAATAATGGACAAGGTTGAAGTGTACAATTCATAACGCATTATGCTTGACTAGAAAAATTGGCCTTAATTTGAAGCCATTACGAATCGAAAGAATTTAGTTTACATC
This sequence comes from Torreya grandis, assembly GCA_037957365.1. Lineage (NCBI taxonomy): Eukaryota > Viridiplantae > Streptophyta > Pinopsida > Cupressales > Taxaceae > Torreya > Torreya grandis. The sequence goes on from JARHVA010005896.1 coordinate 907,272, forward strand.
AATGCTAGACATGATTGTGACCACCTCATTTTGAGATATGATGAGACATTCATCGTTGTAGGATCATCAATTTGAGTTTGTTTTTTTTTATTTCTTTTCTTTTTTTTGGGCAACTTCTTTTTGGGTAGTTTGGTATATGCTAATATGGCTTTCAAATTATTTTTTGAAACATAAGTGATATCTAAACTTGGTTAACTTTTGGCAATGGCCCAACCTACTAGATATCGTCGAGGGAGGGGGTGGTCTGGACTGAAATTGAGGTGCCTAACCAATATTCTCGATTATATATTACATAGTTGTGCGATGCCTAAAGCCTTAAACCTAAAGAGTAAGGTTTCTTTAGGTTGATTCAGTCCATACCAGTTGGTGATGCTCCACACCAATTGATGATGCAAGATTTGATGCCATATATAGATATAGGGTGCCTAGGGCCCTAACATCACCATACCATATATATAGGGGCCTTCGAGGCCTATTATATAATGACAAGACACTTGACTTTTGAAGAGCGATTGAGTCGAGTATAACCCCTAGGAAAGAGGCAGGGAGTCTATGTTATCCTCCATATATGGTCGAGGGGCCTTTAGTTCCATTGGCAAGAGGGTGGCTATCTCCACTCTATAATTCAGTCGTGTTGGCACTTAAGAGATAACCCTATATATCTATTTGGGTGGTGATCCTATGGTTGGTACTCACCATTAACTTGACTGGTTGGCACTCGACCCCCCCAGACTATATGGGTTCTGTTTAACAGAGATGATGAGGGGCTCCACCTAGTTGATGGATGCCCTAATCCCACCCAATTAATAGGATACTTAACAAACATTCCTATAGAGTGGGGAAGGGGGACGGGTGGGTGGGGATTCTAACCATATAGTCGAGCCCATGACTATCTTATCACACAGGTGCAACCCATATTGCACGAGATAGATATGGCAATGGGAGAGGAACCCTATATATAGATATGGCATTGGGAGAGGAACCCTTAGATATGGCGTCAACTCGACCAACGAGAGAGCCATATAAAAATAGGGGATGAATAGATTGAGGGCCCCTATTTATATATGATGATGGTGCCTACAACTAAATTCTATGACCATACTTATGAATCCCCTTCCTCTCCTTCCCCCTGCCCCCCATATCTATTTCTATTTATCCCTCGCAAGTAAGACCAACTACACCTTTCTAACCCTCTATTCCACCAACACCTCTTACGACTAAATATAGATTTGCTTTAATGATGTAGTCCATCCATACGTAGCTCATCACCCAATGGTAGGCTAAAGATGGATGTGATAGGGCACCTCTCTATAGGGCATTGGGTCATTCTATTCATGTAGTCATTCTAGCTCGATTGATGTTGGGATTGGAGTAGCATGCTCTGGTCTCAATAAAAGAGCATCCTTTGTTCTATAGAGGATATTAGTATATTCTCAAGGAGGGCCCATGTATAAAGAGTAGTACACCTTGGAGTAGGAGGGCCTCCCAATGAGAGCATGTGTGCCTACCTTTCTCATCCTTTTCCTCTTCCCCTTAGGGTTTGTTAATAAATCCTCACAACTTCAACTTTGTAGTTGCTCTTTGAATTCAATTTATGTTTTCTCTTGTTTGCTTGATTCTTTCTCCTCTTGCTTGTCTTTTGTAAAAGCTAGTTCACCAAAATATTGAGCTTATAATGATTGGGTGCTCCGTGAAAATTTTATGGTATAAATGTAGGGCTTTCAATTCATTATGGCCAACATTTGTTTTTATTGCATGCACTTTCGTTCAACTTCTTCCATATGCTTTATGTATCTTTTCATGACTGTGATGTTTTCAACATTCAAGTGTGATACCTCTACAACCATTATTGTAAGTGCACAACCCATTGGACCTCTGAGAGTTTTGTAGGGTCCACACGCACTACCGTGCATTCCCCATCCATAGTATAAGGTTCAACCTTTTTCACAGAATCAAGGGATGTCTTGAAAAACAATTTGTCGAGGTGACTGTTGAAAAAGAACACGTGCTTGTGCATCTAGGCAAATGTGCTTTCCTCTTTACACTTTATCCCATATGAACAAATTTTCATCATTTATATTCGGTTACACATGGCCCCTTGCTTGCATTTAGCTTGCATCGTTCATCATCTTGCACCATTTACTCTTCATTGTTGATCTTTTCTTCATCTCAATCGATATCCATAATTTTGTGCTCTTGTTCTTCATGGGCTTCACCACCTATTTTTGTTACTTCTCTTATTTCCTCATTCGCTACCCTCTATATCTCATTTCCTCTTCTTCTTCACTCTCTCCCTTTTCCTCCTCCAAGTCCTTCCTTCCTACCACTTTTCCTCCCTAATCTTCCCCCTCAAGGTTATTTGCACGAACATCCTTTAGTCCATCCAATCCAAACTCCTTTTGTAGTGCCTCTACTTCTAAATTATCATTAGGTCTTTATACGCTTGTATCTTCCCTCATAGGATCATTTTATATTATGACATCTCTTTATGATCCTCAAGCCCCAAATTTATTCTCATAGTTGTGTGCGACATCATCTAATGGGTTACTCACTAAACCTTGCATCATGGACGCTCCTGCACTTTGGTTGTCTACTTTAGGAAAGGGTGTAGTGCTATCCTTAGTTTTTTGTCTCCATCTCCACTTGTGTATTTGGAGATTATTGAGTTGGTGTAGGTTTTCGAGATGGGATGTATTGCATTGAAGGGGACAAAATGGATTGTCGAGGTGAATGAGCAGGTGGTGATGGTTGTTTAGGTGGTGGATATGAAGGTGGTGTGGGTTGGCTAGGTGAGGGTATTTGTGTGGGTACTTGTTAGGTCCCATATTTCGGTGTGTATGTCATCTCTTGAAAAGCAACAACTCATCTTCCTCAAATGTTATGCATCATGCATCTTTTTCTTTCGGTTCTTCTTGAACAACCAGTTCCATGTGTTGTAATTTCATATACATCTTACTAGACAAGGTGTGGGAGTTGTTGCATGACCTTCTTCTTCTTGGGGGCTCCTACCTCCTCTCCTTTTGTCTTCAACCAACTTAGGGTCATTCACTTATGCGACCACTTGTTCTTGTCCCTATTCTCCTTGTTTGGATTGACGTGCACCTTTCCTTTTTCTTGGGCTTTAGCTCATAATAAATTTTACATGGTTGGTCCCCTCTTGTTTTCCCCAGTTGGTAGTCAATTGTAGTTGAGTCATCGTCTGACTCGCTCACATTGTTTGAAGTCACCTTCAATGGGTATCTTACTAGTGCTTTGGGAGTAAATTGTCCTTGCCAATTTTTGCATTGTCTACCTTTTTCTATGCGTTGTGTACTCTCCTTACCGTGCTCTCAAAATACTATGCAAAAAAGTTGTATGGCAACTTGAGCGAACTAGACATATTGTTGTCCTTATAATAATTATCGTTAATGAATGAGTCCTCATTACTGCAAACTCAATGTAACCCTTGTATGCCTCAACTAAGGTTCTGGGTATGTGTCATTCATTATTGAAGCTAAAAGTAGGTTGTCGGCCCATTTATCCATCTTAATTTTGTAGTTTTTATTGAAGGCATTGATGCAAATATGTTTTTGGTACCTTTAGGTTGGCGACTTATGCCAGGCAAGTAATGACCAAATAAAATTGTCATAGCCATCAAGGATGACAACCTCATCTAGCACAAATATAATCAAAATAGCTCCACATTTAAACATCTCACTAATTATAGGGTCCCACTCGATGCCTTCTATGATCTCATCATCAAAGTACTTAGAGATATTGAATTATGCATTATTTGCGTCTATGTGGTGTGTGATGTACAAGTATTGTTTGTTTATAATTTTCCATTTGCCACTTTCACACAATTTTGAGCTAATAAAGCTTGTGGCCCAATCAATAATGTTCTTAGTTGAGAATGTGTACGTCTTTTTTCTATAATTGAGTAGCTTAGCCACCCTATCTACTGCTTCGTTGTTGGCTATCACTACCCTAATGTCTTCCCCTATGCATGTGCACGTGCATGTGCATGGTAAGCTAGTGGATCTACTTGCGCATTTTACAAATAGCTTCATACGACGCTCGGCAAAGTAAAATTTATCATCATGGATACATGAGTAAAAACCTAACCAATCTTTTTGGTTTGCCGAAGTATGGAATTTTAAATAACTGCAACTGAATTTCAATTTTGGTTGCACCATTCCATCCTCCTCGACTTTCCCATTGGTCACTACGCAATTTTCTCATGAAATATTTGTTCGTTTTGCCCTTGCAATGTTTATAGTCATCTACTTTACATTTTGTTTGAGCCTTTATTTACCTTAACCCACACTAAACATTTGCCTAGTCCTCCAGCACATCCATTTCCTTAATCATTGGGTGTGCCTTTGTGGTTAATGAGGATTCCTCCTTCCATTTACTTGTGTGTGTGTGTGATACTAGTGTGTTCATATATTCCAATCAACTACTTGAAATGTGGTGTTGATACAAATGTTTCATGAACACATCAAATTTGTGTAAGATACAACTTTAAAAAATACTAGTAATCTTTAACAAGGAGCTTTGAAAGAAAAAATTGAGAGAACCTAGCTTTACAAATAGATTGGCATATCAACACCTCCCTATAAACACTTAGATGTATGGCATAAGGATTTCAATGAAATCCTTCACTTCGTCTAACTGGCCTTATAGGGTTGTGCACATTTATCACTACTAATGGCACAAAGGCAATCAATTACGTTTATTAGCATTGAGAAAAAATTAAACTACAATAAAACAACTAGAAACATCATAGCAAACACTGGGATACATCTTATTTATTAGAGGTTATTTTCCAAATTACACATGATAATGCTTGAGCTTATTCCCATTGAAATTCCCAAGGAGTATTTCACCATCTAATGTGCACAAATTGCATGTGCTAGTTTCCAAAATGTCATGTATGACATAATGCCCCATCCAATGAATTTGGAGTTTGCATAGATGGTTAGCATATTTGGAATCATATAACAAGGCATGTGCTTCATTGCCTAAGTTTTTCCCTTTAATGTGCTTGTCATGCCAGGGTTTTTGCCTAGCCTTCTTAACACCTTGGCTCCAACGAGTTATAATGCACCTCTCGTCCAACTTCATCAACTCTTCCAATCGTGCATTAAGAGATTCCTTCTTGTTCATGTGTTTGATGCACACAATCCACAAAGAAAGCACCAAGAATTCCATTGACAAGACCGCTTCCTTTTCAAACACCAACTGAAAAGGTGAATATTTGTTCAAGTGCTTATAAGTGGACTTGTAGGCCCATAATATTGCAGAACCTCGATCATCCTAATCTTTGCATCGTACATTGCAATTTTTTGTCAATGTTTGCCCAAAGATTTTATTATTAGCCTCAATAGTTCCATTTCCTTGAGGGTGATAAGAGTGTGTTTTTATGGTGCGTGACAATGAATTTTGTCAACAAAATGTGCATCATCTCATTTAGAAAGTGTGTTCCTCAATTATTTTTTAAACATAACGGGCACCCATATTGACTCAATGTTTTCCCAGAGGAAATGTGTTGTCACTGTGGTAGAATTTTTTGTTGGCTTCACTTCCACCCATCTTGTTAATTAATATGTTGTAGTGATGATATATTGCGCCCATCCTACGTGTCTTTACGGATATAGGTTTGAAGAAGTCTATCTCCCACTTCTCAAATGGTTCGTAAGCCATGATAGGAATGAATGGCATTTCATCCCAGCAGTTGGGCTTACTAATCGGTTGACACATGTCACACTTCTATGCATAATCCTTTACATCTCTAAACAATGTTGACAACATAAACCATAAAACATGATCTTTCCTGTGGCAACTTCTCCAACGTAGTGATCACTTGCGACTCCTTCGTGACCCTCACACAAAACTTATGTGCATTCGTGCTCCATCACACACCTTTGCATAACCTCATCACACCCCATCTTATACAATTCTCTCCACATAAACTAATACGGGGTGGTGCAAACTGCCAATTGTGTCTTTTCTTTTGATGTCAATTCACTAGGGGCAACACCTAATGCAAGGAAAGTTTTTATCTCTATGAGATCTTCTAAGACGTGTTGTACTTTGTATAATTGGATATTTGCATGCCATCCTTTATGTTATACACGTGTTCTCTAGAGGTGATTCAAGGCAAATGATCAGGGCCAAAAATGTGTTTGCTAGGTTTGACCAAAACTAAAAGTTGATATTCTTGAATCAAAACTATCCATCTACAAATTTTTTATGTAATACTAGCTTATTTACAAGGTACTTAAGCACTTCATGGTTCGTGAAAAACACAAACAAGGTAGTAAGAATGTATTGACAAAACTTTTGAAGTGCATGAACCATTACGAGTGCTTCACGCTCAGTTGTTGTGTAGTTTCGCTTAGTTGAGGTAAGTTTACGACTAACAAAGTAGATATGATGATCAACCTTATTATCCTCGATTTTGCCAAAATGGTGCTAATTGTGGTTCTCAATGCATCAACATGGACATGAATTGGAGTATTCCAATATGAAAATTACAATATTGGCGCACTAGTAAGTGTTTACTTTAGGGTGTCAAATGCCACCCATTGCTTTTCCATCCACAAAAATGGTCCATATTTTTGTAATAACACTTCCAGTGGCACTACAGTTGTTGCATAACTACAAACAAACTGGGAGTAGTAGCCCATGTGTCCCAGAAACACTCACACATCTTTCTGCATCATTGATACTTCCAACTATAAGATAACTTTTTTTGTTGGATCCACAAACATCCATTCTTTACAAATAACATGACCAAGCAAAGTTCCAAGGATGTCGCAAAAATACATTTTTTCAAATTCAAGGAAATTCGCAATTGTCAACAGCACTCATACATCAGGTGTAAATTTGTGTGATAGTGTTTAACCAGACTATAAATTGTTCAATTGTCCAAGTATACTTGGAGGAACCTATGAATGAATTATTTGAATCTAGATATGACAATGCATGAGAATACGAATGGTGTATTCTTCAACCCAAAAGGCATAACATTGTATGCAAAAGAGCCCAATTGCATCATGAATGTTATTTTTGGCTTATATTCCTCCTTAATTTGCCTCTAATGGTAGTCAGAGAACCCATCAATGGTGTATAGCTTTCAACCTGCCACTCCTTCCAAAATCCCCTTGGTGAATGGAATTGGGAATGAGTCAATGATACATGCGACATTGTGCAATAAAAAATCAACGCATATTTGAATGAGCCCATCCTTTTTAATGCTAATCACCATGAGCTTACCCAACTTTCATTTTTCATGTTCCCCTTTCACGAGCTTCATTTATTTCATCAATCACCTAGTAGTCCTCACTGTTGTAGGTAGATGCCTCATATATTTTACAATAAAGGGAGACCTTTGTTTGTATTGCCCATTGCAACAATTGGCAATTGCACATATCATGTCCTTTGTGAAAAATCTCACAAGATGCAAGAAGTGTCTAGAAGTTGTTCCTAGGGAATTTATTCTTATTGTGCCCTTCTACCTCACAAGCAATGCACCATAAGCCATTACACATGTCATGTGCATTATTGGTAGTGAGATTTTGTAATTGTGAGGCCATTTATGCTTCTATAAATGGGCTAACACCCATGTCCACACTTCCTATGGCTTTATCTCTTAGTATTGTATCCAATGCCTCGCACGAACATGTGAAGGTCTTCATTGATATTGTGCACATAAATTACAATATGAGTCCTCCCACAAACCATTGTGCATGTTGTATTGGATGAATTTCAAAATAGAGTTTTGTGATCAAGGTCCTAAATCTTGCATCGTAAAATTGAATGCTCGCATTTAACTCTTTCTTAATTTAGTTAGAACAAAGATACTTCCTTGTTCAAACTCTAAAAATATCAAATTCCATAAAAAATGTTTCCTTAAATTGGTCATAGTCTATCATGGCTTGATTTGGGTCACACTTTCGGTGCCAAGTAAGTGTGTGGTCCAACAATGTAGTAACAAACTAGATCTCTTTCCTTTACGACACAACACCCTTAGCTTGTCAGCTAAGTTCACATTTATGCACTGCTCTACAACGTTTTCGACCTGTATGTGTTTTGGCAAGCCGAAATACATCTCATAAATGACTTACGAAGGAAATATTGGTTGCACTACTTGTGCTACTTATGCAACTAACACACTTGACGTTTCCTAGGAGCTTGAACCTTGGCCACCTCCTCTTGGAGCCATATTTCCACTTTATTAGGCACTGCTCTGCCAACTCCAACATTTGGTTACAATGCAAATGGATTGACGCCTATATTATCTACTATGGCTACAATGGATATTGTTTCACTCGAGGCATTACTACTTTCATGGGAAGGTGGTTTACCACACCATGTTGGTGGCATTCCCATCATATTTGGGGTATTCTTCCATGTAGTTTTTATCAAAGTAGGTTATAAACGCTGACGAGGCATTATTTGTTGCATAATAATCTTTTCTGATTTTTGTCTCCTAATCTATCCAATTTGATAAAAATACACATTGTCTTCATTTAATGTTGTTTTATCAAGAAACACATAGGCTTTCACTTTGGAAAGACCTCGGGGTTGTATTTTTTTCCTGCATTGTTCTACATGCTCCTAGGGTTTCAATTCTCTTTAGCTTCATTTCCCCAAATGCCCACTTGCTCATTAATATGTGCTTCATCCTTTCCATAATGTATTTTTTCAGTGCAATATCCATCCACATGTTATCCCTGCCCTACACAAGTCCTTGTGGCATCTCTTGAACTTAGCTCTCCCCTCTCCCTAGGGTCCTTTGCAACAATAATGTTTTGTTGAGCCTCCTCATACTTGCATCATCTGAGTTCATGTTCATCTGGAAAGTCCACATTGAATTCCAACTCTTGCTTCTTTATCAACACATGTGAACCATATTCAACCTTCACCTTCTATCAAATACTTAGCAACTATAGGTAGATTCTCAATCCCATAATTTACCATGAGTTTCGTGATCTCCAAAGGGAACTGTGCAATATAAGAGCCTCTGGTTTGTACTTAAATTGATATTCAACCTCCTCATGACAAGAATATGTTGAGATTTTAAGTTCTAGTAGATAGTTATTCAAAGTATCACACCACCATACATAATTACTTTGGTCCAAACAATATATGTATGCTTCAACTACTCTACATGTTTTTTGGTCCAAAGATACTTTCACCCATAATTCCTACTTCTTCATATAACGTGTAGCAATCTATGCATGAAAATGTCCATGTAGCTCATAGAAGAAAACCTTGTACAATGGATTGTGCAAGTTATCTTCAACCCACTCCTTGGGTTGTTAACATTCAAGGCTAGGATGTTTACTTGAAAAATCACACTCTAAATTATCTAACCATCACCTAATGTATTCTAGTGAAATATGGTGAATCTTCTCTACTCATCATTTCAACAACTTGTTTAATCGGTCCCAAAAACATAACCAAAATGTAGGGGTAATCTTTTGCACTTGATGAGTTATGCACCACTAGCACTTACTCAAACATTAATCACTTATCCATGCCGACATATCACGTTAAGGACTATCATGTTCACCTAAGGTGTATAAAGAGAGTACATCATGTCTTATTTGGGTTAGTTGCACAAAAACGGCATTCAAAACTTAACTAAATATTTGTGCAAACCAATAACTATAATGAAGTTTGCATAGCAAATATAATCAGACAAGTAAACACAATTTCATTGCAACTAACAGAACAATTAACACACTTGACTGAGTCGAGAAAACACAAGAAAAAAATGAATATGAATAGTAAAACTTGATATTTATTCATTTATATTCATAGATTACATGAATATCCATTATTAAAGCTTGATCTTTCTTCATTTAGATTCACAGATTACATAAATATCCATGTCCTTTCTCAGTATCCTAGACTGCACTACAAGATATTAAAATTCTAAGTAACATTGTCTTAGAAATTTGGTAGCATAATAGTATCAATTCTAAAATCAACGATATCCAAACATAAAGGAAAGGTAAGATTTTATAGAGTTCAAGCTCCACCTTGTAGTTACACTTCATTAATGCACATTTTAATAGGTGTGCAACAACCTTCTATAAATATCAGTCATAATAGATTACATTAAATGCCTTAATTCTAATAATCTCCTATATCAACACCATTCTACTAAATATGATCCAAAATGTTTGTCTTTATACTTTTTCTAGTGGACTCACTCCACCAACCTAGCCTTTGTTCTTCCTTTCACACTCTACCTCCTCGCCATACCTGGTGCTCCTTGTTTTATGTTGACCAACTTTCTACCATATATGTACTTCATGACTTGTTCAATATTTTGTTGAGTGCTCCCAGGGCTTCAAGTACATCTTTGTGACTTATTCCTCGTGCGACATCCCCTATTGTTGGACTTGTCCAAAATGGATTGGTCCTTTATTGTGTTGAATTTATTATTTCTTGCACTTGATCAAGATGTGTGCGCATATATTATGCCATACCATATACAAAAGTGTGTGCTTTGAAATTTAGCCAAAATTGGGGTCCAATAGGAACTTGGAGGGGATGTCCCCATTTTAATTTAATTTTTTTTTATGTTGTTACTTTAAAATAGAACCGTCGTACCTCTCCCTAAAGCCTTAAGCATATCAACCAACAAGTGTTGAGGGGTAGTGTCAAATGCCTTTCGGAAGTCCACAAAAAATATTATACTTTAAACTTGGTTGTCCTGGCTTCCTCAATGAAAGCGATTAAAGTGAAGATATGATTAATGGTAAGATGGTTCCTCCATAAAATTTATTGTCTTTTGACCATCAGTTTCTTTGTCTTTGCCCATCTACAAATACAAATGTATAGAGTTATGGCAAAGATCTTAGCAAAGGCATATCTAATAATGATATTTCGGCAATTTTTTTTCCCTAGTCTTGTGATGGGATGGATGATCTGGAAGGTCCAGGTAGCTGGAAATCCAATAGTCACTATGTATTTAATCAAGTCTATAATGATATGGACTGTCTAAACTATGTTAAAAATATTCAACTTTAAGGTTTTCCACATCAAGAACTTTGTTAAATTGAAGCTTAAGGATTTCACAAAGGATAAAGAAATCAGAGAAGAAATGGCAATGAATTGGTTTTGAGTTGGACTCAAATGCTTTGCTAGTTTGAAGCATTGTATAGGATACAAGTGTAATCAACCCAGGTAGAGAGATTAGATATTATACCTACTAATTTTTTTAAGAAAGGAAGATTCCAAAAATGTTTGAGAATGAGTTGAAGTTGGTTGAGGATAGTTTTGCACTTGTTCAAAAGATATTTACTCTTTTTATTATTAAAAATGTCATTATAAAATCTCTACATTTTCTTTGACTTGAAGGGTATATACATCATATTTATTTTTTGTTAGGTTATGAATATTTTTACTTTCATATTCATACCAAACATTATGATGAATAAAGTGTGGTTGGAATGGAAGAAAGTGTTTAACATGGAATGCCAAATGGCATAAGTGAAGCGAACAGAGCATTTGATTGAGTCATTAATTTCATAAATTGAAATGAACCTCATTTTAAAGAAATTTGTGTATCACTTGTCAAATTGGTTGTAAAGACAATTAAAACAAGAATAGGAAAAAGAGGCAAAATCTGTTTGAACCATATCATTATTAAATATTTGTCATGTATTAGAAAATGTATTCAAAGCACATATAATTTCATTTATATCTTCAAAGTAAATCCTAATAATCATAAAGACATGCTAAATAGGATTTTAATTTTGTTTAGGATCCTTTAGTGTAAAACTTATAATGTGCCCATTTGCTTATCTTCTCTTTGAATGCAAGCCAATTATGTAGTTACTTTCTTACCATTGGCATAACATTCATATTATTATCATTTATTTGTTGTGTATTGCTAAGAGCATTTATTTGTTTTGTATTGCTAAGAATATTATGACCTCTTCTTATAAAGTTATGAATCACGAAGATACGAAAGTAAAATTTTAACCTCATTTATTATCTTTTTAGTATAAATATTTGGAATCACCTTTATAATTTTGAATAAGGATTGAATAAGATATTTTAAAAAAGTAATGTAATAAAACCTTACAATTCACTAATATAGTACTGTGTATGTGATGTCTACCTCTAATTATGCATCATAAAACATGTAAAATTTAATAAATAATGTTTAACTAGTTGCTCTTTCAAATGTAGAGGAGGAGAGGGGGCTCTTAACATTTTAGATGTTTTTTTAGTAGATTTTTATCATGTATAGGATGGTATTCCTAATCATTGTTAAACCTGTATAAATAGTCTTAGTCAAATTGTATAGTCCTAATCTATAATCTACAAACTCTAAAATAGTCTTCAATTGTACTTAATAAGCTAAAAATGCATAATTTTCAAAATATTTTCTTTTTAACAGTTCATCATTTATCTCTTTTATCAAGACTAAATTGTAAAGTTTACTTCTTGAATAGATATATGAATTTCAATTTTTATACATGAATTACATAATTTTCCATCTATTACATGTTGCTTTAAGTTGTTTCGAATAATTAATGTATTTAATATCCTTAGTATTGTATAATCTTATCTTACACCACTATAGCTCCCATCATGGCCAACATACACAAGGCCCCAACCTTATAAGTCTTCATTGTAATCTAAATCAACAATCTAACAATTTATATTTATGGGCTACAACTTCTTCATTCAATTATTTTATCTTAATCAAATATGCCAAACAATTTTAAAATAAGAATATTTTGATTTTAGTAATTAAGAAAGATATATTTTGTTGTGATGCCATGTGGAGGTCCCTTTATATCTACCTAACTCTAAGATATATATGGGGGATGGAGGCGCTGGGGGGTCGCCATATCTATATATAGAGGGTATAAGGGTGGTGACTATGGCTATATATGGGGTTGGCAGGCTCATATCCCATCTATATAGAATAGAGGGGAGGGCATTAGATAGATAGATAAGATATATATGGAGAGGTGGGGTATCTATTTAGATAGGGATGTATATAGTTATATTTATAGTTTATATAGAGGGGGCAGGGCCAAAGAAACTCTATATTTGGGGGAGGGCCAAAAGAATTATATATTTGAGGGGAGGGGGTGTCGTTGGGCCCAATGACATCTTATATATCTATATATGGCCTGCCCCAAATATTATATCTATAGTGGAGGGAGGGGGAGGGCCAAAAAAACTCTATCTTGGGGGAGGGCCAAATAAAATCTATCTCGGGCCTCCTCTTAAACTCTATCTTGGGCATCCTCTCTATATAGATTCTAGTTCTTTTGGCCCTCCCCCCAAAATAGAGTTTTTTTGGCCCTCGCCCCTTCCCGCTCCCTCCCCCCAAATATATAGTTCTTTTGGCCATCCCCCTCCTCCCAATATAGAGTTTCTTTGGCATTGAACTGAAATTTGAGGTACAAAACATTTAGACTACAAAAAAATTAAACATCCCAATACACATCATGAGCCCGATTTTTAATTTTCTCAAGAATTGTGTAGCACATAATAATTTTCTTCTTTCCTAAAAACCTTTTTACATCACACCTAAACTTAATATATCTATATTATAATTTTCCCCAAAAAATAAATTATAACAAAAATGTGATGATAAAATCAAGCACCATCTTCAATGAAATAGATAACATGATATATTTTCCTTTCAACTTCTTACTTAAACTTAAACTTAAACAATCATAATTTGATATTAAAATTATCATTCACAAAACAAATAGAAAACTCAAAAATGATAACCTCAAAACCTATTAAAATCATTCATGAGTTATTCTCAAGAATTATGTGTAATAAAATATCACATGAAATGTGAACTATCTATTACTTCGTATTATAAGAAAACTATTATTTTCTAAACATTTAAACTAATAATTAATTCCCACCTTTAATTCATTATAAGATGTCATTTTTAAATTATTTTAGGTCAATTTTCACATCCCCACAATTTTAAAGATTTTTTAATTTTCAAGTGTAATAAAATTTAAATGAATGCATCACTAACTACCAATATTTAATAAATGTAATTGATGAATATTTATTGTAATACATAACGAAAATTTGATTTCAAAATTAAAAATTAATTAGTTTTTTTTATATTCTAAAATATAAATGTAAAAGTAAAAGTACTACACATGATACATTGGTTCTTAATTTTAGGTGGGATCCCCACCTACGATTAGAGAAATTGATTAAATTTATTATATTCAAATATAATATAATTATGTATCAATCAAAAAATAGCATCTCAATCTCTTTGTATTCATCAAACATCTTGTCTTAAGTGCCAATTACAACATAAACTATTTCTTTAAAAAAAAATAAAAAATGAATAAGATCTTTTACATGCCCACTCTCATCATCCTCTTTGAAAAGGAGCCATAGTCACTAATTGAAAATTTAGTTTTTACAAGCTTAAGCAACCTCTAAATCCTTTGCTTTCATCTAATATCTTGTTTTAAATGTCAAATACAATATAAACTATTTGTTTAATTTTTTTTTAAAGAATAACCTCTTTTACATACCCACTCTCATCATTCCTTTTAAAGAGGAGTCATGATCACTAATTGAAAATTTAGCATTCACAAATTGAAGCAACCTCTAAATTATTTGCTTTTAAGAATAATAAAAACTTCAATTTAATTCATTAGACAATGAAAAAAAAACTTAATTCCATTACTCACTCATTCTCATAATCCATTTATACAAAGATTATATTAAAACTCCATTTATACTTATAACCTTCCTAGATTTAATCATCACAATTCCAAGTAAGTTGGCCATATTAGTTTTATGATTAGTTTTACAAAATGGGAATTTATATTATATGCACGTGCAAGATTTATTTATTTAACTGAGGTCATGTTGTATCCTTTTTTAAAGAATATGTTTATATTGATTACACAATCCCTAGGTAATTTTAGTGGTTAATCTTTGTTATGTAATTAAAAGTATATTTTTATTTTTTAAAGATTGCTAATTGAATTTATTTATGGATCAATTTATCAGATTAAATTTTATTTATTTTCTTTAATTTTAATTTTAATCATCTTATAGATTATGTTCTTGACTATTTTCATACATAATTTAACAATAGTGATTGTGCATTTATGGGTCTTCACGTGTATCAATTACTTTGAATATCATACACACATGTACGTGTGCACACACACTATCTACAAAAGCAAATATATATTTTATAATTCTCCAAACAAGATTAAAAAAATTACATAGGATGGTCAAATGAGTGTTGAAATTAAGGTTGAAACTTTCATGTGATGATCAAATAGACTATATTATTGATTTTTGTAGGTTTTTTACTTATTCATGTTTTAATCTTAATATGACCTCCACACGTTGTCATTAACATGACATATTTTTCTTCATATATTTTTGGTAATAATCACAAAATAAGGGGACCCACTTAATATATAAGAACCATAAGTGTTTGTTAGTATAGAGAAGGAATGGTGAATCTAATTAACCACTTTAGGCTTCTCATCCTTTACACTCTTTCTCCATTGATTACACTCTTTCTCCATTGATAAAATTTTTAATGAGTGTAATGCATCACAAATCACCCTTACAATGTTTACCAATGTGGGATTAACACAATTATAACCCAATCAAATAAGTGTATTAAGTAGTTGAATAATTTCAAAAGTAATTTTAATTATATATTTTATTTCAAAAAAAACACATATTCAAGGTCTAAACTACCTTATGATGGTTAAATTGAAATAAAAAAGACATGCAAAAAACCTATTAAACCATGATATTACAATAAGAAACCTAATAAACCATAATAAGACAATAAGAAACCTATTAAGCCATGGTGATGGGGCTTTAATTACCGTGAGGAGAGGGAAGGGGAGGGGAGGCAGGAAGGGCGAAGTGTGGGTGTTATAAATATTTTAATAAGCTTTTAAGCTTACCATTTATGAAAGGGGGTCACAAATTGGAATGAAGTATTTTGGGAATTCAGGCATGCCCTAATTTTAGCAAGATGATCCATGATTTGATTACCTTCCTACATTATATGACTAATAGTGAGAGCAGTGAAGCATGATAGAATAATTTTACAATCTTAAATTACCAAGAAGAGTTGCTCATTTTTAATGAGGCCTATTCCCAATCCCTCTAAAATAACTTGTAAATACCCTTCAATATCTCAATTAGATAAGTTTTGTTTTAGAGCAATCTTTAAACCTCTCCACAATGATTTTTTCTTAGTGAAGTTGTTGGAGATTTTTCTCAAGACTTCACTATAAACAATGATAGATAAGCCATTGTCATTTCCAAAAATTCCTGTCTCCCACCCACCCATGGTTCCCTTTAGCTTCCCCATCAACGTTTATATTAATGTGCTAACCCTGTAGAGGAGTAAAAATTTCTTTCTTATGGAGATTGGTAATTATGCTAACCCTTTTATTAGGGATCCCATCAAGGATGTTCCTTCAGTGTGAAAAGGATATAGTGTCTTATAGAGAAATATTACTAGTGATTGGTGGCCAAGTGTGAACCAATTCCCTAATAAAAGTAAGAATATGTGAGAAAACTATGCTTACATCATTGTCTTCCTCATTGGAGATTCTTCTATTTATTTCCAATAAAATATTGCAACAAGAAATACCATGAATGAAGTTCTAGATTTGAAGTGGTTTAGATTTGAGGGATAGAGTCCATGTGAGTAAGAGATTTTAAATCTAAGGGGGTAGCAGAACAAAATTGAAATTGAGAATCAGAGAGCTCCATATTTTATGGTAAAAGTGGCAGTGAAGAAGGAGATTACTATTATCTTATTTATGCTACCTACAAAGGGCACACCAAGTTGGGATTGAAAACACTATTTCCTCAAGTTTGTCTGAGTGAGAATCTTATCCTAATAAGTATTTCAAAGAAAGGGATTTTTTCCAAGGAGCCCATATATAAACCAAATTCGATGAGAATGAAAAGGCTCTAGGACTTGAAGAACTAAGGTGAATATAACTTTGTAGCCATCATTTACTTCATATTTTCTAGTCTTAGATCTCATCCAAATTAGTTTATCATTTTGATTGGATAAATGAAAGGATATGAGGATGGTCGAAAGTGCTTTCTTTTCTTCTTTGAGAGCATGGGGGTTTGTAAAAGAATACATCCATCAACAAGGTTACCATACCTTTCATTACACCAAATTTGTAGATTATTCAATTGATCTAGGTTAGCTAAGGGGAGAGGGCATATCCATGCTTCTATCTAGAATTTCACTCTATTTCCTTTTCTAACATTCCATATTATAAGAGGTATTATGATGCTAAAATATTTGGTGATGAGATTCTAGATATGTGAGCCTTTCAAATGCTCATTAATAGTGAATTTAAATTTAGGAGCCATGTTGTCTAAGTATTTTATCCCTAGATTTTTGTTTTTGTGGCAGTTTCAATCTTATGTTTATTTATTATACCTTTACAATTTATTTTTTTAAAATACAAATTATAGTAAATTCTACCTAATTTTCCACTTTATTCCACTTGTTATGCCAATAGGCATTGTAAAATGGCACAAAGGGGTGAGATATAATGACATGAGCATGTTTACAAATATGTTTGACCTTACATTTGACATCCATTTAATCATCAAGCTAGTGTAATTTTAATGGTAAATTTGAAATACATTTTACCATCACATATAAGTTTTTTATTTTTGCTTGGAGAAGGCAATCAAAAAATTGTAATATCACCATATGGTTGAGATTGGATCCCTTTTTCCATTTTTTTCAAAATTAACACACCAGTATTGCTAAATTGATGTCATTTATCATCAATTAGTGGGCAATTAATATATATAATAATGAAATTATTAATCAATGTAGTCTATGAAAAATCCAAGACAAAAACCTTGAGATTGATATCTCTCAACATATTTAAGATAAATGCATTTAAGATATTTGTACTAATTTATATAACATTCTAGTTCATTCATGTCAATTAGTTGGCATTTATTTTCATGATAACATTTCATAAACACAAACATTAATTTGTTAGGGAAGGCTTAAATAGTCATAATTTTTAGTATTTCCCATGGTAAGCACTTTGATCCTAGGTTACACAATTCAACTTGAGTTAAAGACATTATTAGTAGGGAACATGATTGAAGAGTGGAAATGCATTTCCTTATGATGGTCTGGTAGACCCAAAAAATTCAAATGAAATGAATAAAAATGTCTATATACATAATAAGTTTGGGATAATTTAATCCCATTGCCTTATTTCAGAGTTGCATTTAGATATAACAATTATTGTTAATTTTTGATAGTGAATGGTTGAGGTGATATGCAAGGCCCCTATTTTGTGCAATGCTCATCTTTGATATTTGGTGACTATGAGATTAATGCCACTCTGATTTTGATGATGGATTTATGTTGTTAGTCACGTCTAGCTAAGGCACACAAGGATTGTATGAAGACATATCATTTTTTAGACCATGATGAAGACCTATTATTAATCATGTCTTATTTGCTTACCTATGAAAGCAGGATGCTTACATTTCTATCAAAATATATTGTAATGAATAATCTGATTTTGCTTTTATATGAATGTAGATTGAATGATGTTGAATCATTATTAACAAGCTTGTATTATTGGCAAATGCATATGTATAATGTTATGCAAAACTATCAATGTGAATATTTTTGTACTTGACATGTCGATTGATTATGGTCAGTTGAGTTATCTTCAATGATTTAAATTTTTTATCTTCAACTATTAGGCTAGAGGAATTTTAAGTGTGCAGGAACATGGATTGCCAACAAAGGAAATGAGACTATGCCAAACATTATTACATCATGGGCATCCCTACCCCTAACCTTTAATCTTATTAAATTATATCCTTATTATTTGATGTTATAGATCATATTTCACCCTTATCTTGTCCTTAGCATATCTAGTGATGGTGGGGAGAATCGATGGAGTTGGTAGAGTCATTATAGTTGTCCCCTCACCTTAAATTATGCAGCTAAGGTAGGCCAACATATATATTACTTGGTGGGATTTGGGAGACTTGTTTATTATTATCATTGCTTAGAATAGAGTGGGAAGTAGGAATGTCGTTGAAATAACCATAAAAATTTGTTGTAAGATACCATGCACCTTTATGGACTGCAAAAGGAACATTCATTTATTGAGGTAGGGGCTAGTAGGTAGAAGAAAAGGAAGGGAATGTTTGGCCGATCCAAGGAGGAGAATGAACACTTGTCACATTGGGATTAGGTCATGAAATGGATAAGGATAGATGCCTATTTGAGGAAGTTGAGCCCTCCATGAAGGGAATTTTTGGGCCAATTCAAAAAAGGAGAGACCAAAGATAAGGAGAAAAGAAGAGAAAGGGAAATGAATAGGAAGACTTGTATAAGCAAATTAAATCCATTAGATATCTTGAGGATAGTTTACATGAGGTCATGGAGTTGATATAAGGTAAAGGCAAAAAGTAGGGAGAATCAAAACCAAGGAGATTAAACCAATAACCAGCTCGTGGAGAGTTCTAAGAGGTCTTGGAGTCAATAGGTAGGCTTCCAAGCAACTATTGTAGTCTATTTTTATTTGATTGAAATCAACTTTGTTGCTTTTGATCACCCCATACTCTTTCACAATGTGTATGGCTGCTTGTTTTTCTCTTTTTCTTTACTTGACTGCACCATTATTGGGCGTGGGGCACCATGTAGTGTTTTGCTCACCTTGAGAGCTTGAGTGATGTGTTGTTTGTCTTATTTGGTGTTGAAATACTAACTTATTTTCTCACTTTGGAAGATAATGAATGATGCTTGAAATTATGGTATGTGTGTTGGAATGAGATAGTTCATGGTGGTAGATTTCTTAACCCTCCCATGACCATTGGTGGAAGCACAAGAGTGAGGCATTCTCTTACTATCCACCAAATTTGGTGGGCCATATTCCATGTTTTTATTGCTTGCTTGCTAGTTTTAATTTTATGAAATGATTAACTTCATTAGAATGATTGTTTGTTTTGAAATTTGAGGTTGAAAGCCTCCTTGGGTAAGAATTCAAATTGGGTTTTCCCTTGTGAGTAGTCATCCCCTTTATCCAAGATGCCTAAACCTTGTCTACCCATTTAGCCTTGCACTATGATGTAAACATGCTTCGAGCTAGGGGTCTCGAGCTCGAGGGTGCCTATAGCATTATCTTGATGATGGAAAAAGGTTGGGAGGTGATCCATCCTTTAGTTGGCTTGTAGTTTCACTTGGATCAAAGAGGACACCACTTAAAATCTTGTGAACTATTCTTTTTATACTGCTTACTCTAGCCAAGTTGTGCCAATGGACAATGTTTATAATTAGTTGAGCATTCTGTATTTATATGTTAATGTATTATTTTAGCCATGTTAAAATTCCTTGAACAATGTTTATATATTCAACAAAATGTTCTACTTTATTGACTATGTAAATTCCACTCAATCTGCTTGTAATGATCTTGTAGAGATAAGTCATGTGCAAAAGGATTATTTATTATTCAATATTAATGTTATTTTAAATTATAATGTAACTCTTCTTGCATAATTTCCCATTGTGGATCTTTTTGGAGAGGACTGAGTGATGTAAAGAGCAATTAATGGACTGATTTAGGCTTCATTAATGAAACAACTCTATATTTTGTTTTCTCAATCATTGTATGGTTATCTTTATGATATAGCCTATCAATGAATTAAAAAGGGTCTATGAATTGTACTTTAAGCACTTATGTAATTTTTTGGTTTAAACCTAATCTGGGTATCTTGTTGGACTTATAAGAAAGAGGAAGCTTCTGCAGGCTTGTTTAGTCTTAGTGACTAATAGAACAACACATTTTTTTTGTCTAGTCGTGCCTTGCTCAGTATAATTAACATAGGGATGTTTTATATGTAGTAAGGAAATAAAATTAAATAGTTTATGCTATTGTCATGAAAAAATAACAATATGATCAGACTTGAATATCTTAAAATCGTTTGTCCCTTGAAAAGAAACTATCTTTGTAGAGAAGTCCATTTGAAAACATCCTACTTAGCCTCTATTATGTTAATTTATTATAAATGGTCTTGCCTGAATAATAATTATAACAAAATTTCATCTAGTTGTGAGATCATCTTTGTATTCAATTGATCTAAAATGGATAAATCTCTCAAGGGTCCAACAAATACTTTATCGATATGAAAGTCAATTATCGAATCCATAAATCTATTGTTATTGCAAATAACAATGTGGTCTATATTAGGAATGATCTTTATAATAGTTGCACATTTATAGTGAGGCCTTGGTTTTACTGATTTTAGGTTAGGATAATTTCGTATGTGCAGTAGTGCTTGAATTGATCCCTATGTCTATAATCATCTCAACATCACTCTATTTAGTCATATGCCTTCACCAGTGGGACTTCATCTTTAGCCTCGTAATTAGGATACATTATTTTATCACTCACATCGATTGAGATTGTTTGGATGGGTCTTATAAGAATTTCATCTTGTCTTATGGTACATTAATTTGATTCATCCCTTAATCTTTTATGCCCTTGACTTAGTTATTTTGGAGGTTTGTTTTAGCATTCCCTTGAGACCTTCTGTAGGATCACCATTTGGCATGATTATGGAACTCAGAGGATTTGGTTGTTCCTCCATATATTTTTTATAGTTTGTCTTGTGGCCAACATGCCCCATTTTCTTTGAAATGGGGGACCCCTCTAAAAATATCATGAACTAGAGCTTTAGGGTCCTTCTTTTATTCTCATCGACAACACCTACTTAAACCCTTTGATTTCCCCAAGCAATATCATGCCTCTTTTATTTTTTAGGGCTAAGGAGTGTTTGTTTTTTATATGAAATCACAATGCTAACATTGTAGGTTAGATTGTGTCAGGATCACCTAGAGTCCCATTTTATTCCCAGAGCACCAGACTCATCATTGTTTATAGTAAATCAAAATATCCATAACTAACAAGCAAGTTTTTAATGTATCATGCTACTTTTAATTTTCTTACACAATGGTTTTTTATGAATTTCATAGAACTTAAGAGATCCCAGTTGAATGGGAAGGCACCACATCACCATGTGTCAGAGCAGCTAGTCACCCAAACCTATCATAGATGTCAGTTTCAAGGAGATCCTAATTGAATGGGAAGGTGACACATCACCACATGTCAGAGTGGCCAATCCCCCAGACCTATCAGAGCCCAAGAGAGCCCAATTGAATGGGAAGGCGCCATGTCACCATGTGTCATAGTAGTCAGTCTCCTTGATGTGTTAGAGATGTCAGAGCCTAGGAGATCTTGGCTAAATGAGAAGGTACCATGTTTCCATATGTCAGAGTAGCGAATTCCCTAGACCTATCAAATATGTTAGATCTTGACCAAATGAGAAGGCTCCACATCACCATATGTCAAAGTGGCTAGTCTCTCAAATAATGTTTTAGAGTGGTAATCCCTCAGATCTGTTAGATCTTGATAGATCCTATATAAATGAAAAACTTACACATCACTGAATGTTAGAGTGGACAGTCCCCCAGACATGTTAGATATGTCATAGCTTGGGAGAGCTTGACCGAATGGGAAGGTGCCACATCACCAAATGTGTAGATGAACTAACATTCACCTAAGGCCCTGAGAAGGTTAGAATGAGGTAAAAATGAGACCATATATCTGATCAAGATGTGACATGTGTCTTTAGGTGACACATCACCCTTCATAAGGGAATAACATGGAGTATGGAGTTGTGCATAGGTGATGATCATTATTAAGAAGACCAATTAGTATATGATATGTGTTAGAAAATAGGAGTTAATTGATAATCCTATAAGAGATGTGAATGCATTCCTACCATGCATTGGGTATTAATAGAATGGGAAGCTAGGCCTAATTAGATAGTTTTAAAAACATCCCATTGCCATTATTATATCTTGCTAGCAACAGAGGATCATGGGATCCAAATTCAATTATAGATTTATAAATAAAGGGATAAAATCTAGTTACCAACTCAAATTGAAATTAATGGCAAGTGATCCATCAAATCCCATTAATATAGGGGGTTGTATGCATGTGTTTATAAAATTTCAAGAGAATATCACTAATGGTTACAATTTTTGCCTTTAAATAAATATCTAACTCCTTTCATTCAAAATTCCACAAAGTACCCTATATTCCATTCATTTTTCAGTCAAAAATTCCTAATTTCCCCTCTTTCCTACTATAATGGTTGCATCATCCTCAAACCTAAATATAGGGACACCACATTGCTTGATGGCTTGACCAAGTTCAAGCACTACAACAATTTATTTATAGTGGTCAAGCAAGTCCCCAAGGATTCAGATTTATATGATGACTAGAAAGCAGAGTATGAGGATGCCATTAGATCCTATAAAAAGTGTGGACTCCAAAAAGTTGAAGCCAAACCAGAGGCATTCCCTTGCACCAACCTATCGATCAATATCCTTCACAATGACATATACATGCAAGATGGGGTCAATGACTAGGTATGTTCACCTAACTCTCAACACTAGATTATTGATATCTCTAGGAACACCTTCAAGGCATATTACTCCCTCCCAAACCACACTTTCTCATATGATGTAGCAATAGTAATGGTATGGATGAGGATCTAATAGATATATGACATCCTCTATGACTGGGATAATAACCTAGACTCCAAATAGGTTAACAAGGAGGATATCAACACATACATAGTATGTACCTTTCAAGAGGAAGTCTAGGTGGGCATGATATGTCTAAACTAGCTATTTAAGGTACAAGACTACCAACATGTCAATTAGCAGTGGGTGCCTTTCTTGCACATGATCCTTACATGCTCAGAGGTCCTAGACATGAGAGGATTGATCAAATTCAAGTTGGTCATTACCATCATAGATGCTTGAGTCAGGGGTAATTTTTACATGATGAGCTACCTGCTAGATGCGGTCTTGGGATGCTTTATTTCAAGCCTTCGACCTTTCCTTCATGGGTTCTTGGGGGCTCAATGGTCCATGTAGTCTTTTACAAGTTATATGGCCACCAATTCCACCATCACATCTAGGACATATGTAAACATTTCTACTTGGTGGTCTACTAACCCATCAATGAGGCCCTAATGACTTGGCTCTTAAAGTTAATCAAGGATTCTATCACAGCCATCAGAGACTACTAGTTGTACAAGGATGACACTGTGATCTAGATTGCAAGTTTCCTCAAAGACCCCCTTCACCTATCATGTTATGTTTCAAACCACTTAGCAAAATAAGAGATTGATTATTAGCTAGTAGAAGGCATCTTTAGGTTCTACATACAACATCAACATAGGGTGTGTACACAACTGTCGATCATGATAAGGCACCACATTTACATGATGTTCCCTTTAATTTATAAGATGATTAGACTCCTTCACCCTTGAAAAGTGAAATATCTAGAAATGGGAACCTAAATAGGTTATCTAAGCTCACTTGGCATGGTACTCAACCCACCTCAACATCAACCACAGTCACTAGGCTGAAGATGATGATGAACTCTATCTAAATGCCACCAAAAACTAGAAAGTGCTATCCTAGATCATGTATAATAATAAGAATAAGGGAAAGAAGGCTCACAAAGGCCCCTCTTTACCTCCTTCAGCTCTTACTTGGTTCACGAAGGACCTAGCTCTGATAACTCTAGCCATCTCATAGAGGATCCTATAAGGCATTACATTACCTTCTCCTCTATAAGATCTAAGACTAGATCTACTTCTACTAGAAAATCCTAATCCTCATGCCTCAGTTCCTCCTCTACTTCTTCCAATTATTCTTTGCACTTTGCCTCTACCTCTACCTTCTTTAGAAGCTCCATTAGCCAGGTCATGATAAAGCTAAACTTGAGCCACTCAGGGCTAGGTAGGCTAGGCACACCCCACTCAACCATCACCACCTCAACCCTGGGCTACACAAACCATGGGATTTGATGTGGTAGGTAGCCTAAGATTGAGCTCAAGAGAGGATCCCAATAGGTACCCATATAGGTTCTCCCTCTCATAGCTCCATCTCCTCCTATTTCCCTTCTAGCCCTCACTCCCATCACTTTTCAATTCCTAGTTCCATCACCCACCAGTTCTACTCTACCCACACAAATTCCCTAACTAGTGCCTACTCCAGTTAGTCTGACACTCCCCTTAGTAGTTTTCAATCCTTTACCACTAGACCCTAAAACTCCTGTCATCCTAGTTGGACCATCTAATGCATCATCTAGAGCTAACCTGGGTAAGAGGCCAAAAAAGAAACAAAAGGTAAACCATGCTCTAGCTCCAACCTGAAGGCCCTCTACTCTAATTTACCTCTTCTATAGCCCTTAGTATCTCCTATGGCCCTATAAACATCATCTCAACACCCAGTTCCTTGAACCCCTATTTACATTACCTAGGGCACCATGGGACTATCCTTCAACCATCCCATCCCTTCATTTTTATTTAACAACTCATTCTTAGGGGCAATTTCACCTTAGGTAAACCCAATTTAGGAACAGTGGTGGGTGAAAATGCTCCTTTGGGCCTCACCATTTGTTAAACCCCCTTTTTATTACATTCCCCTTATGCCTCCACTAGTTTCCACCTTCACTCCTTCCACTTCCTCCATCTCTCCTCCACCTCATCCTTTTCCCTTCACTAGCATTGTAACTACCCATCTTACACCTCCCATAACCTGAAGAATAGTCCCAAGATCACAGGCATCAGAGATGACTATATAGGGTGACCCAGATGTGTAAGGAAGTTTTGATTGAGCCTCTAAAAGCATGAAGATAACACTCACATAGAGGTGAGGACTTTCACAGGGAAATAAAAGATGGTCAAAGACCCACTATTAGTTCTCTAGGCTACCCATGATATGTTTGAGAAGCTTCTCGAGGATATGTAGATCTAGGTTTGCACTTTAGAATACCAAATGAAGAGGACATTTCTTGTCAAGATAATTGGGCATGTCAAGGATGCACACGTAATAATTTTTTAGTCCTTGCGAAAGTAGTAGAGACTTTGGCTAATACCAACACACTTCTCTAGTAGACTTAGGCCTACATAAAGATGATTCCAAAGATTGATGTGAAATGTCAAAAGCTACAAGTGGTGGTCAACAAAGGAATGTTCTTGGAGCTTAAACTCATGCCTACCTCAGACTTAGGGTTGTACCAAAAATACACCAAGAACATGAGAGCTATAATGGAGGAGTGGTTAGCCTTGGATCACACTATAATAAAAACCTTGGAAGAGGGCAAGAAGAAGATATTGACCTACTTCAAAGAGGTCAATATATCTATGTTATTCCACCTTAATGGCACCTTGCTCAACCAAGGGGAATTTACATTCCACTTAGGTCAACTCAACCAAGTTATGAAGGAGAAAATATCCAAAATGAATCAAGAGGGGGCCTGGGTGGTTCTAGATCTATCAACTCAGTCCATGATGAGCATCAACTAGGTCTCTAGAGTCCAAGCATCAATGGAAGCACCCTTCCAAGTCTCCTAGATACTAACATCTCAGGTCGAGGTAATATTCAAGGTGCCCTAAATGAATCTTTCCAAGCTATACAAGGAATTTGACCTCATGATATCCATGTTGGAAGTTAGGATCACCCAATCAAAGTAGTTAGGAGCTGGTTCTTCTCATCCACCTCCTCATGTTAATTAAGTGGTCCCCCGTGGATCCATTATGGGTTTTTAGGGATTGACTTATTTTAAATTTTGAAATATGGTTACGACTATAATGGGTGGCTATCATGGCCTAGGATGGGATCCTCATGTTATTTGAAAGTGAGCCCCATCCTTATCTATATAAGGAAGAGTTGTATTATATTATAGGGTCAACTAGAAATTGCTCAAAAGTGCTATCAAATTATAGCTAATATTTCACCTACTTTTCCTTTATCACTCTAAACTGTAAAATTAGCACAAATTGATTATTATAATAGCATTTAATTTTTTAATGAATACAATCTCTATTTTATACAAGAGGGTCTATTCTGTGTTTTAATTTTCTTTCATCTTCATTTTAAAATGATTATCAATGCTAGGTTAATTTGATCAAAACTTTGATACTTTATGTACGATGTGATTATGATGTGCTTAGCTATTATAATCACTTTGTGAGTTCTTTCATTTCCCCTCTTATAGTGATGATAATTTATGTTAATATAAAATTATCATATGGTGTTTATGTGTATTATTCAATAAACTCCTAGTACTCATTACAAGTGAGATATCATATTGAAGGTATACTCTTGATTCCCTCAGAATCTTCCCATTGTATGTTATTGGAGGTAGAACTTTAGTGAAACTCAGTATACAGTGGTATAACTATGGTAGAGTCACTTGACTCAATGACCAATGCATTGAGTTCATTTTAGACCTAGAGGCTCTCCTTTCTACCTTACCCTTACCTCTCTTTTATGCTTATTATTTTGAAATTAAATACCCTTTCCCCTTGTGTTTAAAAATAATAAGCCCAATACTCAAATTTTAATAATAATCTTTGACCTATGTGTTAGACATTAGATTGAAATTTTAGTGGTGATAGTGCATCTTTTGGATACTATTCATGTAGACTCCATTTATGAAGTCAAATACCTATAGTTGTGCCCTAGGATGATCCTAAATCAGTCCTAATATGGAGGATAAAAGTCTATATTTGTCCCCACCTTCCCCCTTTTAAGGAATGTCCAATCTCATGGGAGTTACATGAGAAGGAGAAAATTGGAGTGAACAATAGCTGATGATAGGAGGGCTCATTTGGAATACTTCATGGTTTTTATTGATTTGTTTTTTGAATGTGTCAATATTGGTTTATTAGTAATAACATGCTAACTACTATTTGACTATGAAGCATCCTAGAGACTAGTTCGATTGTTACCAAGGCTAGGTCCCATCAAGGTCAATTGGTAATTTCCCCTGCTTTTCCATAGAAAACCTAGGTAAAACTAACTTAAACCTACCATGATTCTTATCAATTCATCCCTACAACCTATTCCAAATTTGTAGCCCAAGATGGTCTAGTTAATTAGCTCTACCATCAATGTCTTGAGAGTCTTTCACGATCTACCCAGGAACCCTGAAAGGTATCTTACATGTTTCACCCATGGTATGAGATGAACTACAAAGGAACACGTAACATACTATAAGACTAGCCTAAGGATTTTAAATGTAGAACATGAAGATGTAGCATGCAAAATTTTCCCCTTTACTTTAATGGACTTTGCATATGATTGGTTCCTCAACCTTCCCAAAGATTCTATCCTAAGTTGGGACCGGTTCAATTCTACTTTACTCACCCAATTTGGCCAAATTATAGACCCTGGTGTCCTATATTAGTAGTTTGCTTGTATCAAAAGGGATCTTAATGAGCCCATTAAGAACTTCAATGCTAATTTTTATAAAATTTATAGTCGAGTAACCATGATTTATCAACCCAACCCTCAACTATCACTTGAAATGTTTAAGAAAGCATTACACCCTTAGACAACCATGTTCCTAAGAATGATGCAACCATAACATACTTATCCTCAAATTATATAGGGGCCCTCAAAGTGGATAGGCAACTGAAACCCAAGGTCACACAATGACCCCCACTCCTAGCATGCTACCACAAATTCCTACATTGAAATTCTTTCCCAACACTACCTAGAATGTACCTATGCTTCAGCTGCTCCTAACACATCAACTCCCACTAGTTCATCCCATTTCAAACCAATAATTGGGTTTCCTAAACCTAGGGAACCAAGAATTGATTCCCTAGACTCAACATTAGGTGATGTTAGCTACGAATAATAATACCCATACCACACCTCAAGAATCCATTAAGATTGAGTAAGATGCCATCCAATGGATGGTATAAAAACTCAACAATGACTTCTTAGGAATACAAAGATAGGTGAGTAACTCTAATAAAGAAAGTTCCAACATAAAATTCACATATTAAAGACCAAATATGAACTATAACCATCCTCACTACACTCTAAAACCTTCACTCAATAGGATTATCAAGATTAATATATTCAAGATAACCTTACCAAACTAGTGTTGAGTATATAACATGATAACACATGTGGAACTAGACTGCATAGACTTTGGTTTTGATTTTGAGATCTTCTAGAAAGAGATAAAAGAATAAGGTGGTCCCCAATCATCTTGAATCCTCCAACTTAGGTAAAAACCCCTAGCACTATTATGGTGTTAGAAACCATGGATTTACCTAGACAAGAAAAAAATGAGCCAAAAGAAGGTACTATCAAGGTGCAAGCATTTCAACATTTCTAGAGGAGCAACTATGCCCTTAGGAATAGTCAACAATAACAAACCATTACTACCTCATCACCCGCCAATAATGGTGTGACCCCACCAGACAAAAATGCTAGGAATGATCCCCCACCTCTAAGATCTAAAGAACCTAAGGTAACTATGGAAACCCCACAATCCATAGTAAAGGGGGTTACAACATATTTGAGTATATGAAAAATATTAAGGTTAAAATTACCCTTCATGAGCTTCCTCAAATCATAGAGCAACAAGATCTCCCGCTAAAATATTTAACTCAAAATTTAACTCCAGAGGCTCAGCCAAAATTAAGAGTAGCACACACCAATGTTTTCATTCATAATAATAAGATGGAGGTGTCTCATTTCATTTTAACCATCTAATTGTTTGGAAAAAATTTACATAATTGCTTAATAGATTTAGGAGCCTCAACCAATGTGATGCTAGTAGACACATGTGAGAAACTCATTCTAGCCCCCATAAATTTAGACAAGATAGTGGTCCATATAGACAAGTTTGAAGTAATAGTGATAGGTGAGTTACTAAACATCCACATCTAGTTAGAATCCAAGCCTAATATTCAACACTTTATAGATATCCAAGTGGTGGATATCCTAGAAGCCTACAACATGCTCCTCAGTAGAGATTAGTCTAAAGCCCTGGATGAGTATATGGCCACAATTTTATCCCATATGTGGTTGCCATGGCAAGGAATAGACAAAAAATAAGGTTATATAGAGAACCATTCGTGAAACATATGATAACTAAATACAATGCCATTAATGAGAAGATAAACCTAGTTTCCTCATACCTAGGCATCTACATGTTGAGCACAAAGCTTCCCAAAAACCAAACTAGTCATAACCTAGGTCTATTTATCCTATAATCTCTTTATATAGATGGAGCTCACTCTAAATAAGGTAGTGGATCAAGTTTCCTACTTATAGACCCCTTATGGAGATAATATCTAGCATCATATAGGTTGCATTTTCCTTACATGAATAACTTGGTGGAGTATGAAGTCCTAATCCTAGGATTACAATTTGCATTAAGACATGAGGCAAACAAATTAAGAGTATTCAATTACTCTGAAATACTGGTCAACTAGATCAAGACTAAGTTTCAATACAAAGTATCATACCTCAAAATATATAAGCATAGATCTTGGGACCTAATCAAAATGTTTAACGCATTTAATATCATCCCCATTCCTTAGGAGGAAAACCAAGTATTAAACTCACTAACATTGGTGACTGTAGACCTAACTCCCTTGGATGACACTGAGTAGAGTTCTTTGTGAAACTCATCCCATATGCTTCTACCCTAGATAATGTGACTAACTTTTAGGTCTTCAAGGATGACCAATAAATCATCCAGTTCCTTGGTAATTGAGGGATGTTTGAGGCCCAAATCATAGATGAGAAATAAAAATGCAACCCCAATAATGAGTTGAATAAGGATGGGATCCTGAATATTCATAAGAACTAAATATTGAAGGGGATGATTTCATTATAAATAGCATTTGGTGCATTATACCCCACCTTCTATGCAAAAAGGCCTAAGTTTGAGGATCAAAAGTGCCAACTCATTAATTTTAGTCATGCAAAAAATCCCCAGATGGTCAATGTGGTTCTTGATTAGATGGACCTTGAATTAGATTAGTTATAGAGGTTATTGTTGAGATATAAGGACATGATTTACTAGTCCTATGGATATCTTAAGGTCTTTGAATTAAGAGTAAACATTCATACTATCTGCTTAAAACCTAGCCAAAAACCCTTCAAGCAAAGGCAAAGGTTGATAAACCTAATCTTGGAGCCCTTGATACATAAAGAAGTCCATAATTTACTCTCTACAGGGATAATTTTCCTAGTCCACCACTCCACTTGGGTGGCTAATTTAGTCTCAATGCAAAATAAGAATGGATAAATCTAACCGTGCATGGACTTTTAGAACTTGAACTGGGCATCAATAAAGATAACTACCCATTACCCTCCCTAGATGAGGTGATCCAAATGGTTAGTGGGTCTCAAATTATGTCCTTCTTGGATGGATTCTCAAGATACAATCAGGTCTTAGTCAACCGTAGAGATAGAACTAAGACTATTTTTACCATCAAGTGGGGCAAATTCAATTATAAATGGATGCCTTTCAAGTTAATCAATGCTATTGCCACTTTCCAAAGGGAAATAGACTTCAATTTTGAGGGACTGATAAGTAAATGTATAGTAATATAGATGAATGACCTAAGTGTGTTTTCAAAATATAGGGTAGATCACATGCACCACTTGGAAATGGTATTTGAAAGATGCAAAAGGTATGGAATTTCCTTAAACCCAAAGAAGAGTGCATTCAGTGTCACCGAAGGTAAGCTTCTCGATCACATTATCATGAAAGAAGGTATTCATATCAACCTTGAAAGGATAGATGGAATGTATAAACTACCTTTACCTAATAGAAAAAGGAACTAAAATGTTTCTTTGGTAAAATCAACTTTGTACACAAGTTTATCTCTAGATTTGCTAATATAGTGAAGCCCTTAAATGCAATTTTGAAATAGGATGCTAAAGTAGAATGACACACATAATCAAAGAAATATTTATAGGATAATAAATATGTAATCATGCAAGCCCCAATCCTAATTGGTTCAAACTATACATAAGACATCTATGTCTATCCCTTTGATTTAGAGCACACCATTGCTACTTGCCTCACCCAAAGGTTATAAGGGGAAGAAAACCCCATGGATTTTATGAACACCAATATTAAAGATGCCAAGCTTAGATATTATACCCTAAACAAGTACACCTACCCCCTGGTCAAGGTAATAAATAAATTTAGGCATTACATCCTCCATAATAGACTATAGGCCAATGTCCCATACTCGACTATAAAGTAAATTTTGGGGTAGAATGAACTAGATGAAAGAGGAGGTCGATGGGTGATGAAAATACAAGAGTATGAATTGAAAATCAAGCCAACCAAATTGGTTAGAGGACAAAGCCTCACTCAGCTGATAATGGAGATAAATCTGAGGATTACAATGCACTAGGTAGACCAACATAATGTAATACAACCAGACTGGTATGCCTTGATCATGCATTTTTTATGCTATGGAAATGCACCCCTAAGAGTCAACCACACACAGAGAAGAACCCTTCACTTGAAGGTGATATAATATATGTTGAAGAAGGGAGTTTTCTTTAGAAGATATCATGAAGGAGTCTACCTCTGGTGTGTATCAAAATAAGAGGCCAAAGAGATAATGGCAAGTTTCCAATAAAATATGGGATTCATCCATCCCAAAAAAAACCCCATGGCCCACAAAGTTCTTCAGGTAGGTTAATACTAGACCACATTGTTTAGAGATGTTCACACTCATGTTTGTTTCTGCCATCAATTTCAGACCTTTGCTAAGATAAAAATGCATGCATCAATGACACTATAACCTATTGTAGAGTCTACATCATTTACAAAGTGGGGACTAATTTTGTAGGGGTTATCAACCCCAACTCATCAACTGGTCTTAAGTTCATTATTACAGGTAGATACTACTGCACCAAATATTTTAAGGTAGTTGAAATGAAAAAAGCACCATTGTTGAAATCATCAAATTTATTGAGAAGACCATAACCACACATTTTTGGGTCCCCATTTCTTTAGTATGTGATAATGGCCCTACCTATCAATTTTTAGAATTCATAGAATGGGCCTATGACAATCCAATCACTAACCATAAGGGAAGAGATTGGTAGAGTCCATCAATAGGAAATTGATTGATGCCATCAAGAAATCAACTAGATAAAATCCATAGTAATGACACTCATTGATAAATTTTACCCTTTGGGTAGAATTTGCCAAGTATAAAAAAGCCCTAAAAAAATCTCCTTTCTAGTTTATGGATTAGAGCCAATAATGGCAGTCACACTCAAGCTACTGACTTATAAGTTCATGCAATACTTTATAGAACTAGATGATAAGGTAAATACCAGACTCCTTGACCAAATTTAGTTAGAGGAAGCCCATGATGAAGCTCTATTGAGATTTAGAAAGCATCAAGATAAAGTCAATAGTTGGTTTGATAAGAGGGAAAATATCAATACCTTCAAAATCTCTAGCTTGGTCCTAATGTGGGACAAGGCCCATGAAAAGAAAGGCCAAAATTAGAAATTAGATCCCCTCTGGATTAACCCATACCAAATAGCCAAAATATTGGGCCAGAACACCATTTGTTTCAAGGATATTGAGGGCAATGAGCTACCACTTCCAATAAATGGGCATTTATTGAAGCATTATTTCTTTTCTATCCCTTCCAATGTAGTTTATGAGTAACCCAAGTAGAGGTAGTAATGTATATATTAGATAGATTTGATTTCATTGTGTGTTTGTTTTTGCTGTGTGTTTTTTCTTTTATTTTATGTCCTACACCTTCTAGTCCCTCTTTGTTTTGATATTTTCCTTTGACACCTGGCCCTTGTTAGTAATTACTTCAGGTGATGGTCGAAGCCTAAAAGGATTACTCAGAAGCAGGAAAGCCTAGGTTGAAACCTTCAATCTAAGAAATTCTAAGATAGTAATAGAAAATTTTGACATCTTATATTTGAGAGGCCAATGATTATGAGAGGAACAAGTGCATTTTAGAATATCTTACACCCCAATATATCTACCAAGTTTCACTTAAAATAACATCTCAAAAGAAAATACCAGATTATTTGAGTTGATCAAAGACCTGCTGGCTATTCATAACTTATTCATTATCCATTCACCCATGGATTGGTCCCAAACCCTCAATGGATAAGTATAATAAATGATAATATTTTCATGGGAATATTGGAAAAGAATAAAGAAATCATAGAAAATATATATTCTGAGTCTACCTTGAAAGGGCTATATAGGCAATTTACACTACAAGCTTTTTGGCCTAGCTAGAAGTGGAACAAGGCCATGACCATGACCAATGGCATATATTTTAGGGATATGGATACTCATCTAGTAACATAGCAATTCCCCAACTGTTTCCCCCGCAAGCCATCAAGTTAACAATGCCCTAGATGAAACCTGATTAACATTTCAACCTTGATTACTTGAATAAAGCCAAGAGTGGAATGAAAATGAAAATCACTTCTTACACACATTGGTGGCCATATACAAGGTAGAAGATAAGTATTCCACTTGATATTGTGAGACTTTAGTGCCTCATCTTTTCTAGGTCAATAAATATCCCCCTTATAATCTATGTGTTAAATAAAGAAAGAAGAATAAACTAGTTGGGTTCTAAGTGCTTCTCATCATTTTCTCCATGGAAGTCACCATATGTTGTGGCCAACATGCCCCTTTTCCTTTGAAGTGGGGGACCCCTCTAAAAATATCATGAACTAGAGATTCAAGGTCCTTTATTTTGTTTTCATTAGTAACATCTGCTTAAACCCTTAGAATATATATCGCTTTGATTTCCTCATGAAGTAATAGGCCTCTTTTATTTTTTTGGACTAAGGAGTGTTTGTTATTTTTATTAAATCATGATGTTAATGTTGTAGGTAAAGTTATGACATGATCACTTGGAGTCTCATTTCATTCCCAGAGTATTGGACTCATCGTTATTCATAATAAATTGAAAACTCCATAACTAACAAGTAAGTTTTTAATGTATCGTGTTCCTTTTCATTTTATTACTTAGTCTTTTTTTGTGAATTTTTAGAGCCCGAGAGAGCCCAACTGAATGGGAAGGCACCACGTCACCATGTGTCATAGTAACCAATCCCCTAGACCTATTAGAGATTTCAAAGCTTATGAGAGCCTGGCTGAATGGAAAGGCATTGCATCATAATGAGTAGCCAATCACCTAGACCTATCAGAGATTTTCAAGACTAAAATAGTCTTGATGAATGAGAAGGCACCACATCACCATGTGTTAGAGTGGCTAGTCCTTCAAACCTATCAGATATGTCAGAGCCTAGGAGAGCCCAACCAAATGATAAAGTTCCACATTGCCATATGTTAGAGTGACCAATCCTTTAGACCTGTTAGAGATTTTAGAGCCTGAAAGAGATTGTCTAAATGGGAAGGTGCCATGTCACCATATGTCAAAGCAACCAATACCCTAAATCTGTTAGAGATGTCAGAGCCTAGGATAGCTTGACTGAATGGGAAGGCACCATGTCACCATGTGTCAGAGTAGCTAGTCCCCCAAACTTATCAAATATGTCAGAGGCTATGAGAGCCCAACTAAATGAGAAGATGCCATGTTGATAAATGTCAAATCACCCAATCTCCTTGTCCTATCAGAGATGTCAAATCCTAAAAGAGCCCAATCAAATGGGAAGGTGCCACATCATTGAATGTGCAAATAAACTAGCAACCACCTAAGGCATGTGAATATCATAATGAGGTACAAATGAAACCATATTTCTAATAAGAATGTGCCACATGTTCCTTGGAGATGAATCATCCTTTTTAAGGGAATGACGTGGAGTACAAATTCATGCCTAGGTTCTAACCTTTATAAGGTAGATCAATGAACATATGACATATGTTAAAAAATAGGAGTTAATTAAGAAGCCTCTAAGAGATGTGACCACATGCCTACCATGCATTGGGTATTAATAGAATGGAAAGCTAGGTCTGATTGTATAGTTTTAAAAATATCCCATCCCCATTGCTATATCTTGTTGGTGGCAGAGGATTATGGACTCCAAATTTAATTCTAGATTTAGAAATAAAGGGAGAAAATCTAGCCACCAACTCAAATTTGAATTCATAAAAAGTGAGATGCCAAATTTCATTTATATAGGAGATGTATACATGCATTTATAAAATTCTAAGAGAATCTCACTAATGGTTACCATTACTACCTTCAAATAAATCTCTAAATCTTTGCTTTCAAAATTCCAAAGATCACCATGTATTCCATGCATTCTACACTCAAAGTTTCCTAATTTCCCCTCGACCTTGCTATAATGGTTGCATCATCCTCAAACCCAAAGGTTGAACCTAAATATAGGGACACCACATTATTGGTTAGATTGACCAGGTTATAGCATTAAAACAATTTATTTAAAGTAGTTGAGTAAGTCCCCTAGGATTCAGCTTCAGATGATGTCTAATAGGAAAAGTATGAAGATGCCCTTACATCATATAAGAAGTGTGGACTTGATATAGTTATGGTCAAACTAGAGGAATTCCCATACATCAACCTATTAAGTGATATCCTTCACAATGTCATTTATGTGCAAGACAGGGTCAATAACTAGGTATGTTCACCCAACTCTCAGCACTGGATTGTCAATATCTCTAAGAATGTATTCAAGGCATATTACTCCCTTCCAGACTACACTTTCTCCTATAATGCAATGATGGTAATGGTCTAGATGGGGACCTACCAGATATATTTGTCACCTATGACTGGGCAAAGAACCTAGACTCAAAATAGGTTAAAAAGGAAGATATCAATGCATACATAGTTCTCGCCTTCCAGGAGGAAGTCTGGGTAGGCATAATCTTGATCAACTAGTTGGTCGGGGGACAGGATTGGAAACACATCAATGAGCTATGGGTGCCTATATTACACATGATCTTTATGTGCTCAGAGGTCCCAGACATGGAAGGATTGATAAACTTCAAGTTGGTCAATGCCATCATAGACACTCGAGCTATGATAAATTTCTACATGATGAACTACCTTCTAAATGTAGCTTATGTGATGCTTTCATTAAAGCCACGTGTACCATTTAGAAAGGGTATTTGAAAGATGAAAAAGGTATGGAATTTACTTAAACCCAAAAAATAGCATGGTTTACGTCACCAAAGGTAAGATTCTCAATCACATTATCATGAAATAAACTATTTTTATCAACCCCAAAAGGGAAGATGTAATTTTGAAACTACCTTTACCTAATAGCAAGAAGGAACTAAATATTTCTTTGAGAAAATTAAATTTGCACACAAGTTTATCTCTTGATTTTCTAAAATAATGAAGCTCGTAAATGCAATGTTGAAATATGATGCTAAAGTGGAATGGCATGTAGAATCAAATAAATCTTTCTAGGATATCAAAGAAGCAATCACACAAGCCCCAATCCTAATTAGTCCAGACTATATGCATGACTTCTATGTCTATCCATTCACTTAAAAGCACAACATTGTTGCTTGCCTCACCCAAAGGTTAGAAGGAGAATAACACCCCTAGATTTTATGAGCACTAATTTTAAATATGTCAAGCTTAGATATTATACCTTAGAAAAGCATGCCTACGACCTAGTCAAGGTAGTAGAGCAATTCAAGCATTACCTCCTCTATAACAGAATACATGTTATTGTCCCAGATCTGGGTATAAATAAAATGCTAAGCTAGAATGAGCTAGGTGGAAGAAGGGGATGATGGTTGACTAAATTATAAGAGTACAATTTGGAAATCAAGTTGGCTAAACTAGTTAGAGGATAAGGCCCCACTTAGCTAATAATAGAGATAAATATGAGGATTATGATGTTCCAGGTGGACTAATAGAGATTAATACAATCAAACTAGTATGCCTCGATCATGCATTTTCTACTCTATGTAAATGTACCCCTAGAATCAAACACATACAGAGAAGATGCCTCTGATTGAAAGTTGTATAATATATGATGAATAAGAGAGTATCTTCAGAAGAAACCATGAGGGAGTCTACCTCCAGTATGTATCAAAAGAAGAGGCCAAAGAGATAATGAAAAGTTTCGATGAAAATATGGGAGATGACCATCCTGTAGCAAACCCCATGGCCCACAAAGTTCTTTGGGTAGGTTACTATTGGTCCACACTCACACTCATGTCCATTTCTGCCATCAATGTTAGAACTTTACTAAGAGAGAACACATGAAAAAATGCCACTATAACATGTTGCAGAGTATACACTATTTGCTTAATGGGGATTGGATTTCATATGTTTTATCAACCCCAATTCATCAATCAGTCGTAAGTTCATAATTATGAGCACAAAATACTACACTAGATGGTCTAAGATAGTTATAACCTAAAGAAAAACCACTATAAAAATCATAAAATTTATGGAGAACACTATAACCACCTAATTTGGGGTCCCCATTTATTTAGTATGTGATAATGGCCATACCCTTCAATCTGTAGAATTCATAGAATGGGCCTATGACAATCCAATCACTATCTACAAGGGAACAAATTGGTGGAGTCTACCAATAAGAACTTGATTGATATCATCAAGAAATCAACTAGAGAAAATCCTTAGGAATGACACTTATTGCTAAAGTTCACCCTCTAGGTATACCACACTAGGTATAAACTAGCCCTCAGAATCTCTCCTTTCCTTCTAGTTTATGGATTGGATCCAATCATGTTGGTCATGCTCAAACTACCAACTTATAAGTTCATAGAATAATTCATGGAACTGAATGACAAGGTAAATTCTAGATTCCTTGACCTAATTCAGTTAGAGGAAGCCCAGGATGAAGATCTATTTAGTTTTAATAAGCATCAAGATACAATCAATAGGTGGTTTGATAAGAATGAAAAGATGAAGACCTTCAAAATATTTGACCTGGTCCTAATGTGGGACAAGGCCCATGAAAATAAATGCTAGCATTCAAAATTTGATCCCCTCTGGATTGGGCCATACCAAATAGCCAAAATATTGGGCCAAAATTCTTTGAAGGATATTAAGGGAAATCAGCTACGACTTTTAGTAAATGGGTAGTTCTTGAAGTACTATTTCTCCATTGTCCCCTTTAGTGTAGTTTTTGAGTAACCTAGGTAGAGGCCATAATGTATATATTAGATAGATTTACTTTCATTGTGTATTTGTTTTTGATGTGTGATTTTTATTTTATTTTGTGTCCTTCCCATCCCAGTCCCTATTTTTTTTGAGATGTTACTTTGAGGCCTAACCCTTATTAGTAATTGCTTCAGGTGATGGATGAAGCTTAAAATGATTGCTAAGAAGTAGGAAGGCTTAGGTTGAAACCTTTGATCTAAGAAATTTTGGTATAGTAATGGAAACTTTTGACATCTTAGATTTGAGAGGCTAATGATTTTAAGAGAAATAAGTGGATTTAGAATAACCTACACCCTAATAGAGCCACCAAGCTACACTTAAAATAACATCGCAAAAGAAGATACTAAATTATTTGAGTTAATTAAAGACTCGATGGCTATCCATTCACCCTTGGCTTGGTTCTGAACCCTCAATAGATAAGAATAATAAGTGATGATATTTTCACAAGAAGCTTGGAAAATAATAAAGAAAGCATGCAAAATCTAAATTCTGAGTTTACCTCAAAAGGGCTATATATGCAATCTCTACTACAGGCTTTTCAGCATGGATGGTAGTGGAACAAGGCCATGATAAGGACCAGAGGCATATTTATTAGTGATATATATACTTGTATGGTAGCAGATCAATGTCCCACCATTTCACTTCCAAGCCATAAAGTTAATGATGCCTTAGATTAACCCTGATTACCAGTCCATCTTTGATTACTTGAATAAATATAGGAGTGAAATAAAAATGAAAATCACTTATTACACACATTGGTGGTTGTATACAAGGTAGAAGCTCATTATGCCACTTGATATTGTGAGACTTTAGTGACTCATCTTTTCTGGGTCTATAAAGATATCCCTTATAATCTTTGTGTTGAGTAAGGAAAGAAGAATAAACTGGTCAGGTTCTAAGTGATTCTCATCATTTTCCCTATGGAAGTCACCATTTTTTATGGCCTACATTCCCCATTTTATTTGAAATGGGGTACCCCTTTAAAAATGTCATGAACCAGAGATTCAAGGTCCTTTATTTTGTTCTTATCAATAACACCTATTTAAACCCTTTGAATATACATCGTTTTGATTTCCCAGACACTAATAGGCCTCTTTTATTTTTTGGACTAAGAAGTATTTGTTTTTTAATGAAATCATGATGTTAACATTGTAAGTCATACTTTAATGGGATCACCCGGAGCTTCATTTCATTTTTAGAGAGTTGAACTCGTCATTATTTATAGAAAATTGAAATCTCCATAACTAAAAAGTATGTTTTTAATGTATCACATTCCTTTTCATTTTTTACTTAGACTTTTTTTGTGAATTTTTTAGAGCTTGGGAGAGCCCGATCGAATGAGAAGGCACCACATCACCATGTGTTAGAGCAGCCAATCCCTCAGACCTATTAGAGATGTTAGATCTTGAGAGAGCCTAACCAAATGGGAAGGCACCATGTCTCCATGTGTCATAGTGGCTAATCTACCAAACTTATCAAATATTTTAGAGCTTGGGAGAACCCAAATGAATGAGAAGGCACCATGTCACCATATGTTAGGGTGGATAGTCCCTCGATCATATCAAAGATGTCAGATCCTGAGAGAGCCTAATTGAATGAGAAAGTGCCACATCACCATATGTTAGAATAACTAGTCCCCAAGACTTGTCAAAGATGTTAGAGCCTAGGAGAGCCTAGCTAAATGAGAAGGTGACATGTCATCATACATCAAAGGGGCCAGTCCCCTAGATCTATCAGAGTTGTTAGATCTTGGGATAGTTCAATTGAATGGGAAGGCACCATATCACCGTGTTAGAGTGGCCAGTCCCCCAAACTTGTCAAAGATGTTAGATCTTATGAAATACTGATTGAATGAGAATATACCACATTACCAAATGTTAGAGTGGCCAGTTCCTTAAACCTATTAAAGATGTCAGATCCCAAAAGAGCCCAACTAAATGGTAAGGCACCACATCACTAAATGATGAACTAACATCCACCTAAAGCCCTAGGAAGGTCAGAATGAGGTATAAATGAGACCAAATATCTAATTAAATTGTGCCATGTGTTATTAGGTGACACATCATCTTTCCTAAGGGAATGACATGGAGTACAGAGCTGTGCCTAGGTGTTGACCATTATTAAGAAGGCCAATGAGTATATGACACATGCCAAAAAAATAAGAGTTAACTGAGAAGCCTCTAAGATATATGACCGCATGACTACCATGCACTAGGTATTTATAGAATGGGAATCTAGGAATGATTATATAGTTTTAAAAACTTCCCATCATCATTACTATATCCTACTAGTGGCGAAGGATCATGGGATTTGAATTCAATTCTAGATTTAGAAATAAAGGGAGAAAATCTAACCACCAACTCAAATTTGAACTCATAGTAAGTGAGCCACCAAATGCCATTATTATAAGGGGATGTATACATGAATTTAAAAAATCTTGAGAGAATCTCACTAATGGTTACCATTGCTACCTTCAAAAAAATGTCTAACTTCTTGATTTAAAAATTCTAAAGAACACCATATATTATATGACTTTTACACTCAAAGCTTCCTAATTGCCCCTTCATCCTGGTATAATGGATGCATCATCCTCAAACCCAAATGTTTAACATGAATACAATGACACCATACTCCCAACAGGCTTGACCAAGTTCAAGTACTACAATGATTTATTTAAAGTGGTCATATAAGTCCCCTAGGATTCATGATCAGATGATTAGTAGGTAGAGTATGAGGATGATCTTAGATCTTATAAGAAGTGTAGAATAGATAGAGTTGTCATAAAAAAAGGTATTTTCTTTCATCAAACTATTGAGTGATATCCTTCACAACACCATTTGCATGCAATATAGGGTCAATGATTAGGTATACTCACCCAACTCTCAACACCAAATTGTCGATATCTCTAGGAATGCCTTCAAAGTGTAATACTCCCTCCTAGACTACACTTTATCTTATGATGTAGAGACGATGGTATTGATGGGGACATACCAAATATATAATGTCATCCATGATTGGGCTCATAACCCAAACTCCAAATGGGTTAAAAATGAGGATATCAATGCATACACAATTCACACCTTTTAGGAGGAAGTCTAGGGGGCATGATCATGCTCAACTTGCTGGTT
Organism: Torreya grandis; assembly: GCA_037957365.1. Lineage (NCBI taxonomy): Eukaryota > Viridiplantae > Streptophyta > Pinopsida > Cupressales > Taxaceae > Torreya > Torreya grandis. The sequence continues at coordinate 949,478 of JARHVA010005896.1, forward strand.
GGGGGCCAAGACTATCAACATGTCAATGAGTTATGGGTGCCTATCTTACACATGATTCGTATGTGTTCAAAGGTCTTAGAAATGGAAGGATTGATCAAATTCAATTTGGTCAATGCCATCATAGATGCTTGAGCTAGGGGAAATTTCTACATGATGATCTACCTACTAGACACAGTTTGTAGGACACTCTATTTCAAGACTTTGGACTTTCATGCATAGGTTCTTAGGGGTTCAATGGTACACATAGTATTTTATAATATGTATGGAAACCATTTCCACCATCATATATTGGACTATGCAAGCATTTCTACTTGATGGTCTTCCAAGACATCAATGAGGCCTCGATGTCCTAGCTCTCGAATGCAATCAGGGATTCTATCATAGCCATCAGAGACTAATGTTTATACAAGGATGACATTATGATCCAGATCATGGGTTTCCTAAAGGAACTCCTTTGCCTATTGTATTACATTCTAGACCACTTAACCAAATAGGAGATTTCTTATTAGCTAGTTGAAGGCATCTTCAAGTTCTACATACATCATTAGCAGAAGGCATGCCCATAACTCCCAAGAATGAAAAGGAACCACATCTACAAGATTTTCCATTCAATTTACAAGATGGAAGTTGGATGAGACTCCTTCACCCTTACAAAGTGAAAGATATGGCAATGGGACCCTAAAAATTTAATTTGAGCTCACTTGGCATGGTAATCAACTCTCTTCAACATCAACTACAATCATTAGGCCAAAAAAGATGATGAGATCTATTTAATTTTTGTCAAAAACCAATAGGTGATATCTTAGATCATAGCCAAGAAGAAGAAGATAGGTAATAGAGCTCAAACATGCCCCTCTATGCCTCATCTAGCTCTTGCTTGATCCACATAAGACCCAAATTTAATATCTCCAACCATCTCCCAGAAGATCTTGTAAGGTATTACACCACCTTCTCCTCTTAAAAATCCAAGTCTATCTCTAATTCCACCATAAGTTATTATTCCTAATGCCTCAGCTCATCCTCTATATCCTCCAATAGGTCCTCATGCTCCACCTCCTCTGATAACTCCTATAGCTAGGTCACAATAGAACCAGACCTAAGTCACTCAGTGTTAGGCAAACTAAACATACATCACACAACCATCTACACCTTAACCCTAGGCCACACAAAGCATGAGGTTTGATGTGGCTAGTAGCCTGAGAGTGATCCTGGAGTGAGGATTCCAATAGGTACCCATCCTAAGATAACCCTTTAGGGTTAACTAAAGTTAAGTTATTTTTTTAACTTGATTAATGAATTAGCTCATCATTATTGATCCCTAACTAAATGCACCTTTTAAGATAAACTAAGCTATTAACCAAAAGGCTAAGTGTTTGATTCATTTATATAGTGATTAGTATAACATATAATGATTTGATTTCATAAATTCAATAATATAGTGTACAAAATAATACAAATTAATAATTTAGCCATTGCTGATTAAATAGTAAATTAGGTATAAATAAATTATAGATAACTTCTACCATTTACAATTTACTATAAATAGTACAAGTATACAATATTACATATCTAAATAGCAAATTATAATTATATAATGTTCCATGTAACATACAAATATCAATGAAACTCATTATTATACCAAAAATAATCCTGAGGAAAGCCTCTATCGGTTGACTGCTGGAAGGAGAGGGAGAGTATCACTCGAGTGATTTTCCACACCAACCATGGACCATTGATACCCCATAAAATCTCCTAACAAGGGAATAACCCTCCCTTAATGGATAGGCAAATAGTGAAAGTGCAAAAATTGAAAAAGTCAACTAGAAACCCTTGTGTTGTAAGATAACTATTACTTGCAATTTATCATAAAGAAATAGGTTCTAACATAATATAGTGAAATAAATGCAAACTAAATGAAGCATGTGAAATGAAAATGTTCAAACTATAACCATTACTTTGTCTAAAGTTTTAATATAGTTTTCAAGATCTCAAGATCAATCAAATTTACACACAACTTATTTGAACAACTCCTATCTACCTATTAATGACACTTAGAAGTAAGTACATGAATTTTGTTACACCTACTTATTTAATGTGAATAATACTATATAATCATAATAATGCTAAAATCCATAGATTTTAAACATATTAAGGTTTACATAATGAATGCTATAGTATGTACGAATACAAGATCATCATAATCTTTTCTATTCTTCATTATGAGCATCTATATACTATAATCAACTAAATATAATTTTAAATAATCCCATTTTCTAAAATTGATGATATAAACAACAATAGTAATTATTTAATTTTATACCAAAATTTTAAAGATCATTTACTTATAAACCATTTTCACTTAGGTTCAAATTTACATAAAATATTATTCTCATATATGCAGAATCCCTTGTCCCTATGACTGTCATATAGAACCTTAAAAATTCCCTTATTCCAATCCCAATAAAATTACTAATAAGAGATTGTATATTAATTTACAACACATCAAACAGTGTTTTGATTCCAAGTATGTCTCATGTGAAATTTAAGAGAAAAAAACCCAAGTTTTAATTTCAGATTTGTTCAATTTGTAACATGATAATATATGTATCAAAACACTTAAATCATTTGATAACAAACATCCACATCAAATATATACAAGATTCAACTGAATACAAATGTGTGTGTGTGTGTGTCTATATGTATGTATACATACATACATACATACATACATACATACATGTCTACACACACACACACACACACACACACAATGCTCAGTTGCACTCATAATTTAATTTAATATTTATTTCAAGTTACTATCATAAAACAACCAAAATTAAATGGTTTAATATAATTTCCTATCATAATGCAATTCTAAATATCCATGAATTGTCTAATAGCTACAATCATGATTATCAATAGTCGAAGCTCTAGCTATTTAGATTACTCAATATTTAACTATTCATAAGCAACAAAATCAATGACACCTTTTTAAAGATATTCAAAAAATTAACTAAATGCTCAGTTCAACTTCTTTCAAGACATCTATAGTCCAAAGTTTAAGAAAAGAGTACATCAATACTCAATTTTGGTTTAACTTCCCTAATAGCCAGAAATATAAACAATAAAGTTAAGGCTCTAATGAATAAGAGAATGAAACATAATTTATATTCTTCCACCTAAGATTTAATTCTTACATTAGACAACTTAAATAAAACCCTTGTTTAATATATCTGTTATACTAGTCAAAAATACAATATACTCCATCAGACTTATATATTCATCCATATTATAAATGCAATCATTAAAAGAATGATAGGGATTTGGGGATTCATTTATATTTAGCACTATGGATGGGTTGAGCCAATCTACAGGGTTATTTTATATCATTACCATTAAAATCATAAGACTTAAATCCATGGTAAGCAAACTAAATAACACAACCTAAATAATACATACCATTTTAAATTTTTTCCACAGTTTGGTAAAGACAATCCTATTGAAGGTTTCAAACCAAAACAATGACAACTAAATTTCTAAAACTAATGAAACCTACCTATTCAAACAACTTAGTTTATTTAAAAACATCTAAAATAATTATAGCATCAAAACCTTGCAAAATTTTCTAGGCATATAATCTATCACACACCATAATCCATAACTTTATTGAGAACCCTAGTTCATTATTTGGGTTTCTTTCAACATTATTAACCATAACCAAATGCACACATAACCATAATCATGGAGGGGGTTTAATATGTGATAATCCCTCTAGATGGACCATACCCACCTATAAGGTTGACCACATATAACCCATTACACACACACACACACACAGACACACACACACACACACACACACACACACACACACACACACACACACACACACACACACACACACACACACACACACACACACACACACACACACACACACACACACGTATGTATGTATGTATAATATTAAAATATAACCTCTAAAATACAAAAAAATTAACCAACATCATCTATATTACATTCATGGAATGGTTCAATAGAGAAAATCAAAAGTATTATAAAAACATACCTTACCTCAAATTCTAGGTAAAGTAAATCCAAGAGATCTTATTTTTACTTTTTTATCCTCGACCTGTGCTCTCTTTTTCTTCTATTTTTCCACTGTTCTCTTTTCCATAACCCTCAACTCCCATTTATTTCCAAAATTTTCCAATGTGCATGCCAAAATTCTAGCATGATCATTTCCTCAAAAATCTCAACAATCTAGTTAACTAGTTGAATACTCATCATGACAAAACCATGCAACCAAAATAGTTTACTCAACTTTGCATTATGAATAAAAGAGTCTAAAATCTCAATGATTCATAATGCTATATTCCTTAAATATTCTAAAGTTTATAATCATTTTAACATTATAAAACTCAATGATGGTCCTTAACTGACAATGCTGATCAATTACCATGCATAATGACATGGAACAAAAGGGATTTTGTCTAAAACATTATATTCATGCCTTTAATCAAAAGGTTCAAACTTATGCTTTGACCATGCAACATACAATATGCCTCAGCTATAATAAATACACCTCATTTTAATTTTCAAAACCTTTACAAGTTTAAATTATGGCCTAAGGTAAGTCCTTGTTTAATAACACAATCAATCTTCCTATTAACTAATACAACCTTGTTTAGACTTATCATGGTCTAAGGTTAGGATCAACCTTGACAAAACAATATGACAATGATAATCCTAATTAAATTAAGCATGCAATTTTCCAATTAAAAATGATCATCTAAATAGTTGTTTGGTATGTATGAATTACATATCAACTATGGTTAAAACATATCAAAGATTTATAACTTCCTAATAGACATCAAATGTCTCACTTTACCTTTTCTCAAATATTCCTCACTCATACAACCCGTATGGTACAGAATCACACAAAATGAAGTAAGACAACATACAAGCATCTTAACCAATGTTAGATCTTATAAATTCAAACACACTTTTCAAGGATTATATCAATATGAAAAAGATAATAAATCATACCAAAAATTAAAATACATTGATAATATGATACATGTTTCTAAAATCAATATTAAGTAATTAACAATCAATAAATAGATTTCTACTCTATGTGGTATGTGCAGGGTTTCTATCTCATTCTCTCCTTCCCCACTTGTCTCCATCTCCACTATTCTCTTTGGTAATACCCTCCCTCTATCATATTTATGAGGGTGTAATCCATCCTGCATCTACCTCAGTATAAGTGAATAGTAGCTAGACCATATCATGTAAAAATCATAATAAACTACTCTAACCAAATATATTGTATAATTATGATTAAAATGTATCATAATAGAATACAAAAAACTAACTACCAGTTAACTATCATGATCATAAGCAATAAACACTACCCATAATCAACATACTGCTCATCTAGTTACTTAACACATCAAGTAAACCAATCATGAACCATATAATCATTAATAAACATATTAGTAAGTCTAGAGAAAAATCAGGATGCAACATCCTTCCCCCCTAAAGCTAGTCATTGTCTTGATGACAATTATTTAAACAAAAGTTCTGAAATAAAAACATTTTTTAGTTAAAAATAAACATAATATCCATCAAATTAATAAGCAAATAAATGAGAAAACAACTTATGAAACTTTTCATAATCTTCCCAAGTAACACTATCTTCAAAATATTGGTCCTACTAGACCTTGCATTGTGAAACTTCTCTATTACGTAAACTAAGTTTGATAGTACCAATTATTTTGACTGGTTTTACTGTGACCACCCTAGGATCCATAACATGTAAAGCATTCTAATCTAACACATGAAAAAAGGATTGATAACATAATTTTTAGATAAGATACATGATAAACATTATGCATGAGTCCTAAAGCTAGTGGTAAAGTAAGTCCGTATGCCACAAGATTTATAACTTCTAAGACCTTGAAGGGTCCACATATCTAGGAGATAATTTAGCTGATCTTCCAATTTTGATCAAACTTTTCTATGGTTTAACCTACAAAAATACTGTCTCCAATAGAAAACTATCTTGCTATTCATTTCATATCAGCATAAATTTTTTTGTTTATCATTGGCTTCAACTAACCTTTGCCTTATTTACTTAACTTTCTCTTCCATTTTAATAAGCATATCTGGACCAAAGACTACACTATCTTCTAACATGTTCTAGCTGAACACTGTTCTACACCTTCTTCCATACAATGCCTCAAATGGAGCCATTTTTAGTGTTGATCGGTATGATTTGTTATAGACAAACTCAACCAATGGAAAGTATTATTCCCACAAGTATTGTTGATTGATGTAGTATATCCTTAAAATATATTTTAAAGCCTAATACACCCTCTTTGTTTGTCCATATATTTCTAGATGGTATGCTGTACTAAAGTTCAAGTGAGTACCCAAAGCTGAATTGAGAGTTAACCAAAATATATGTCATTTTATGGTCCCTATCTGAAATAATATTTTTTGGAAACCAATGCAACCTATACACTTTTTTCATGAATATATTCACAATCATAGGTGTATCATATGAAATATTACCAAGAATGAAGTGATCTACCTTGGTGAGTTTATCAACAACCACCAAAATCATGTCATGTTAGTTTTAAGACATTGTAAACCCTTGGACAAAGTCTATACTAATGACCTACCACTTCTATTCTAGTACAATGTGTGGATATAACAACCCAAAATAATACACATACTTAGCCTTAACTTTATAACTTTCTAACATTCTAAACATTGAGAAACAAAATATACTACATCTTTATTAATTCCTTTCCAAAAATATAATGGCCTTAACTCTACTAAGAGCTTAGTCACACCTAGATGGATTGAATAAGGAGCATTGGGTAGCTCTTTGAGTACAACACTTGTCAAATCCTTTTTATTTGATACATAAATCCTTCCTTTATACCTCAACAAACCATCATCTTCAAACTTGAATCCCTCATATTTAGGATCTTGAGCATTTTGAGCTAATTCTAACTTTACCTAATCATAAAACTTATCTCCTAAAGAGAATTTAACCACTTGATCATGAAAGGTACTCCTAATGGTAGCCAAAGCTACTATATATCTTCAACAACTAAGGGCATCTACAACCTTATTTTCCTTTCCTTTAATGTAGTTAATGTCAAAATCACAATATGATAAGAACTCTAACCATCACCTCTAATGTGCATTTAGGTTAGGTTGGGTGAAGATGTACTTGATTCCTATTTTATTTTCTTCACACTTCACTAACCACACGAACTTTTGAATTTTATACTAAAGAGAGGTAATCGAATTTTCTATCTTAGATAAGTTTAGAACAAAATTCAAGTAATATCCTACCAAACCCATAAAACTCCTAACTTCATGGATGTTTTTAGGTGATGTCCATTCCATAATGGATTAATCTTTAAAGGATCCACATATATTCCTTCTATAGATATAATGTGCTAAAGCTATTATACCTTTTTATGAAAGAAGGTACACTTTGATATCTTCCCAAAAAGTTTATGCTTATTAAACCATTGTAAAACCAACTTCAAATGCTCTAGATGTTCCTCCTCATATTGAGAATAGATGAGGATATTGTATAAAAGGACTAACAAAAAATGATCTAGATAATCCCTGAACACACTATTCATGAGATTCATAAATACTACTAACACATTTGTTGTCCCAAAAGGAAGAACTATGAACTCATAATGCCTCTGTCATGTTTTGAAGGCTATTTTAATAATGTCTTCCTCATGAATCCTCAACTAATGATATCCTACTCGAAGATCAATCTTAGATAAAAATTATTCTCCATGCATTTGATCAAAAATATCATTAATGCAAGATAAAGGATAACTATTTTGGATAATTACCTTACTTAACATCCTTTAGTGAATACACAAGTTAGGGGTTCCATCCTTATTAATGAACACAATTAGTGCACTCCATGGTGACATACTTGGTCGAATCAACCCTTTGGATAACAACTCTTGAATTTGAGCCTTTAACTCCACTAATTCAGTTGTCATCATTTTGTAGGAGCATTTAAAACTACACTTCAGATTTAGAATAATGTAAATTCAGAATTTAAATTCTCTCTGAGGGTGTAAACCCAATAATTATTCAGGAAAAACATCTCAAGAACATCAGAGAAAAGGATAATCTTTGATAGAAGGTTCCTTTAATTCCTCCATCTCATTTATTTTTACAAGAAATTATTGGCACCCTTTTCTCTGAGATTTTTTCGACTAAATTGATGAAATATGTCTAAACTTAAGCTCCCTCTTTATTCTTTGAATTTGGGTTTGATTACCGAAATCATCTAGACATTCAACCCTTTTAGGTAGTCAATCTACCTTGGCTTTATGTTGATCTAACTAGTTTACTCCTAGGATCATGTCATATGACCCCAATGGAGTTACAAATTGATCCACTACCATAGTGAATTCAAGTATTTGATCTTAGCTTTAACCAAATATTTATCAACTTTGACCTTATATGTGTTCTTGTATTGAATTAACCATGTATTTATCATAAATCTATCTTTTCTAGACAACTTGTTTAGCATATTAAGAGAAATTAAAGATTTAATAGCTCTAGTGTCAATCAAAATTAATATTAGTTGACCATATAAAGTACCTGATAACTCAATAAGAGAAGCCTAAAACTCAACTTGTTGGTTATTAATAGTTGCATGAATTCTCTACTATGGAGTGTAACCCTTATTATTATCATCTTATTTTCCCTAAGTTAAATCCCTAGCGTGATGATTTCCTCCAAAGATGAAGCATACACTAGGTGGTCCTTTCCTTTCAAATTTTTGATTTCCTTTAAAACCTCCTTTGAAACCATTTTCCAATTTTCTATTCCCTGAATCACTACTAAACATGACATTTGAATTATTGACCTAGTTTTTAGAGTTTTCACTCTTCTAATGTTCTTTTGAAAGTCATTTTTGGATCTCCAATTTTTTTAATAAATTTCTCTTTGACCTGAGCAAGTGACTTCAATTTTTTCTCTTACTTTACTACCTTTTCAAAGACTTGATCCATAGTAGATGGCTCATACACATCTACCTCACATCTAATTTGAGGTTTTAATCCCATAATGAATTTTTTGATGTGAAACCTCACATCTACATGATCCTGAGGAATGTACTTTAGGATCTTAGTGAATTATTCTCAGTACTCAAATACTGTAAATTCTCATTTCTTTAAATTTTAAAATATAAATTAACTTTTGATCTAAATAAATTTGGGAAAACCATCATGATTTGAATAAGGTCATGAATTATTCCGATGTGGTGGTGGTATAGTCAAGGTTCATTTCCAATTTCTTATTTGCCCACTACATAACTACTTTACTAGCCAACTGGTAAGCTCTCCAAACTACTTTTGTAACTTCAGGGCAATTTTGATCAAAATAATTTTCCATTTTAGTTAGCCATGATTTAGTTCCATCTCCCATAATGATTCCAAAGTTGGGTGGATTAACCTTCTTCATATCTTGAGAAATATCAATAACAACATGTGCTCTCTCATCTTCAGGTACTTCTTCTTATCTAGGTTCTTGAGGAACTTCTTACTTAGAAGGATGTTATTTAAGTTTATTCTAATTGTTCTCCTCAACATGGCCATGAAATTCCTATTCAAGGGAAACTATTCAGTCCCTATTCTCATTCACAAATTTAAGAATCTGATCAATCTTAGTAGCTTGTTTAGTGACAAATTGATTTAGATCAATTAAAGGGTTAACATTATTAGGATTTGATGTACCCTCACTAGTTGGCCTTCAATACAACATTCTACTTTTTGAATATAGAAGAATAAGAACATGTTAGTGGACTCATTAAGTCTAAGAGTTTGAGCCTCAACTCTGATACCACAATGAAACAACCCCATAGGGTTAACTAGAGTTAGGTTATTTTTTTAGCTTAATTACTGAATTAGCTCAACATTATTGATCCCTAACTAAACGCATCATTTAAGGAGCACACTTATCAGTTTTGGGTTTACACAGACACCGGCGTCGGTCAAGAGCGACCGACGTTGGTCAAGAGCAGTTGTAGAGACGCCGACATCAGCAGAGGGTCGGCTGACAGACAGTCATAGACAAGCAGTAGGAACCGACGTCGGTTACCTACATGTCTAGAGAGCTATTTCCGTGGATAGAAGCGAGTGTTTGCATGATGAGTTTGAGTTGTAGTCTCAGGCTTGCGTCTCTATTATTGGCAATACTATTTTTAGAGCCCTTGTTCAAGTGGCTTAACTGCTTGTTAGAAGTGCATGCTCAAGTCTCCTAATTCTATATATAGAATTAGATCTTCCTAGCTTATTGTAGTTTTGGATAGTTTTTGTAATGAATTATTGTAATTCATTGTATGAGAAGAACAGTATAGAATTGAATCAATCCAGGCTTGTTGGAGTTGATTGTTCTTGAGCGAGAGAGAGCTCTTGAGGAATAGAGATCTATTGAGAGATCTATATACATCTAGGAGAGGTGTGGAAGAAAGAAGTTTCTTCAATTGTATTCCTTTTGTAAAGAGTTTGTTAATACAAGTTTTCAGGGTGGTTTCTTGTATCTCTTGTTCTTGCTATTATCTCATTCTAATTACTTATCAATCTGATTTAATTCTGTGTTTATTGCTTTCACAAGTGTAATCTATTGTTGGTTGATCCCCCAACAAGTGGTATCAGAGCCTTAGTTGCAGGTTCAAAGCTTGATATCCAACAATTGGTATCAAAGCTCAGGTTCACTAACAGGTGGTTCAGATCTGTGTAGTGTGTATTGATTACAGGTTCTCACAGGAGTTTCTACAGAGATTTCTATTTGAGTGGGAGAAGTAATGGCAGATGAAAGTAAATTGAGAATGGAAAAGTTCAATGGCAAAAATTACCAACATTGGAGAATGCAGATAGAGGATTATCTGTATCAGAAAGATCTCTACTTACCATTAGGTGGGGTTGCAAAGAAGCCCAAAGACATGGAGGATGAAGAATGGGAAGTTCTTGACAAAAAGGCTCTAGGGTCTATAAGACTGAGTTTAACATCCACTGTGATATCCAGTTTATCACAGGCAAAGTCTACGGTAGAGTTGATGACTACGTTAGCAAATTTGTATGAAAAACCCTTAGCTTCTAATAAGGTATATCTTATGAAGCAGTTATTTAATTTGCATATGAATGAAGGTGGATCTATTTCTACTCATATGAATGATTTCAATGGAATTGTGAATCAATTAAGTTTAGTGAATATAATGTTTGATGATGAAATAAAAGCTCTTTTGATATTATGTTCTTTGCCTGAAAGTTGGCATGGCTTAGTAATGGCAGTAAGTAATACTGCATCTGCATCAAATATTTTGAAAGTAGAGGATGTTGTTAGTGTTATCTTGAATGAGGAAATATGCAGGAAAAGCACAAAAGAGGCATCTGGGAACGCTTTAAGTTTTGAGAGCAGGGGAAGGTAGAAAGAGAAGAGAAAGAAAGGCAGATCAAGATCCAAATCAAAAGGGAAAGGCAGATCTAAATCCAGAAATGGCAGAAAGCCATAATGCTGGAATTGTGGAAAGATGGGGCACATAAGCAGAGATTGTTGGTTAAAGCCTAAGGAGGACAATCAACACGAAGGAAAGGAAGAAGCCAAGATTGCAGGTATTGCACAGGATGCTTTAATTTTCTCTCTGCATAATAATATAGAATCTTGGGTATTAGATTCTGGTGCATCTTTTCATGCTACCCCTAACAGGGAATATTTCAGTGACTATATCCATGGAGATTTCGGAATCGTGTATCTAGGGGATGATGAGCCCTGTAAAATAATTGGCAAAGGTAAAGTGCAGCTGAAGATGCAGAATAGTAACACATGGGTGTTGAGAGATGTGATGCATGTTCCTAGCTTGAAGAGAAATTTGATTTCTACAGGAAAGCTAGGGGATGAGGGTTGTACAGTAACTCTCACAGTAGAATCTTGGAAGGTGACCAAGGGTGCACTTGTTATGGCCAGAGGTAAGAGAGAAGGTACTCTCTATCTGTGTAATTGTGTTACTAACAAATCTCCTTCTGTATTATCTACTTCAGATGTGGACGCTAAATTGTGGAACTCAAGGCTTGGCCACATGAGTGAGAAGGGGATGTCAATTCTTAATTCCAAAGGTATGCTTTTAGATTTAAAAGGCATAGATCTAGAGTTTTGTGAGCACTGTGTATTTGGAAAATAGAAAAGGGTTAGTTTTCTCAAAATTGGGTCTACTAAGAAGAGGCATAAGTTGTAGCTTGTTCACACAGACGTGTGGGGACCGGCTCAGGTTGCTTCCATTGGAGGATCACAGTACTATGTATCTTTCATAGATGATGCTACAAGGAAGGTATGGATCTATTGTATTAGAAAAAAATCTGATGTATTTGAGACTTTTAAGGTTTGGAAAGCTATGGTTGAGAATGAAATAGGTAAAAGATTAAAGTACCTGAGATCTGACAATGGTGGTGAGTTCTGTAGTCATAAGTTTAGAGATTATTGTTACATGCATGGAATCCATAGGCAAAGGACGGTTCCAAGGACACCTCAGCAGAATGGAATTGCTGAAAGGATGAACAGGACAATAATGGAGCGTGCAAGATGTATGAGATTGCATGCCGGTTTGCCCTTACAGTTTTGGGCACAAGCTGTTGACACTGCAGTATACCTGATTAATAGAGGACCCTCTACAGCGCTGGATGGTGGTATTCTAGAAGAGGCATGGACAGGTAAAAAGGTTGATCTCTCATATCTCAAAGTTTTTGGTTGTGAAGCCTTTGTGCATATAGATAAGGAAAATAGAAATAAGCTTGATGCTAAGTCTATGAGATGCACGTGTATTGGCTATGGCTCAGATGATTTCAGTTACAGATTATGGAATCTAGAAACTAACAAGGTAATCAAGAGCCGTGATGTTGTTTTCAACGAAAGAGTGATGTATTGTGATAAGCTAAGGAAGTTGAATCAATCTGAGTAGAGCAATGGTGAATTGGATGAGGTGAAAGTCCAAGATGAGCTCACGAGAAAAAGAAATAATCACTTGTAGGAAAACACAGAGATCGACGTCGGCAGGTTAGGAACCGACATCAGCAGGACAGAAACCGGCGTCGGCCGTACAGATACCGATGTCGGCAAGACAGGTACCGAGGTCAGTCAGGCAGAACTGACGTCAGCCAGCAACAGGTCTACAGGTGACTGAGGTCGGTCACTGTCAGAGAATTTGGGTGGACAGCGTGTTGTGGATGAGTCTTAGACACCCATCAGGAGGTCAGAAAGGGTGAGTTAACCTCCAATTAGATATTCTCCTTCTTTATTTTATTTATTACTAACTGATGGTGGAGAACCAGAGAGTTTTAAAGAAGCAATACAGGTGGAGTCCAAGAGTCAGTGGGAGCGTGGCATGGTTGAGGAGTTGGAGTCCTTAAGAGAGAACCAAACATGGGATTTGGTTGAATTGCTAACTGGTAAGAGAACACTCAAGAACAGATGGACCTACAAGTTGAAAGAAGGTGAGAATGGACAGATGAGATATAAGGCTAGATTAGTAGTAAAAGGATTTGCACAAAAGCCAGGTATCGACTTTGGTGAGATTTTTTCTCCTGTTGTTAAAATGACTTCTATAAGGGTTGTATTGTCTTTGGTTGCTTTTGAGGATTTGCATCTTGAGCAGCTAGATGTTAAGACAATGTTTCTTCATGGAGATCTGGATGAGGAAATATATATGGAACAGCCAAAAGGATTTGAGGTCAAGGGTAAGGAGAAGTTTGTGTGTAGATTGAAGAAAAGCTTGTATGGCCTCAAGCAAGCTCCTAGGCAATGGTATTTAAAATTTGACAAGTTTATGACTGAGCATGGCTACAGTAGGTGTCAATCAGACCATTGTGTGTATTTCAAGAGATTTGATAACGGTAGATATATTATTCTATTGTTGTATGTAGATGATATGCTAGTTGCAGGATCACACATGCAGGATATCTCTGAGCTTAAAGTGAAATTAGCTCAAACGTTTGCTATGAAGGATTTGGGAGCAGCAAAGAAAATCCTTGGCATGAGCATTAAGAGAGATAAGAAAAATTACAGGTTGATATTGTCTCAAGAAGATTATGTGGACAAGGTGTTGAAACAGTTCAATATGCAGGATGCTAAACCGGTAAACACACCTTTGGCTGGACATTTTAAGTTGAGTAAAGAACAATGTCTTAATTCATATGATGAGGTAGAGTACATGAGTAAGGTTCCATATTCTTCCGCAGTAGGGAGTTTGATGTATGCAATGGTGTGTACTAGACCGGATATTGCCCAAGCAGTGGGAGTGGTAAGTAAGTATATGGCCAATCCAAGTAAAGAACATTATAAAGTAGTTCAGTGGATCCTTAGATATCTGAGAGGAACCAACAGTAAGCACTTGTGCTATGGAGGTTCAGATACTTCTCTACATGGTTATGTAGAATCAGATATGGCAGGTGATTTGGATGGCAGGTAGAGCACTACAAGTTATGTTTTCACTGTAGGTGGAATGGCGGTTAGCTAGATATCTAAGTTGCAGAAGGTTGTTGCCTTGTCAACTATAGAAGCAGAGTATATTGCAGCCACAAAAGCTAGCAAAGAGATGATATGGATGACACGGTTCATGGATGAGCTTGGTAGGGAGCATGAGAGTTGCAGATTGTATAGTGACAGTCAGAGTGCAATCCATTTGGCTAAGAATTCAGCCTTTCATTCAAGAACAAAGCACATACAACTAAGGTATCACTTCATACGACATGTATTGGAAGATGGTGAGTTGAAGCTGGAGAAGATCCATACAGATAGGAATCCTGCTGATATGTTAACCAAGTCAGTTACAAAAGAGAAGTTGAATCTTCATTCAACTTCCATTGGTCTTCATGATTGAGTTGAAGATGGAGGAGCTAGAAGATGTTGCTGTACAGGTACTGGTGCAGCTGTTTATCTCCAAGTGGGAGATTGTTAGGGTGTGGAGCTAAAAGCTTCACCAAGGAGCACACTTATCAGTTTCAAGTCTACACAGACACTGGCATCGGTCAAGAGTGACCGATGTCGGTCAGGAGCAGTTGCAGAGACGCCGACGTCGGCAGAGGGTCGGCCGACGGCGGTCACAGACAAGTATCAGGAACCGATGTCGGTTACCTGCGTGTCCAGAGAGCTATTTTCATGGACAGAAGCGAGTGTTTGCATGATGAGTTTGAGTTGTAGTCTCAAGCTCACGTCTCTATTATTGGCAATACTATTTTTAGAGCCCTTGTTCAAGTGGCTTAACTGCTTGTTAAAAGTGCATGCTCAAGTCTCCTAATTCTATATATAGAATTAGATCTTCCTAGCTTATTGTAATTTTGGATAGTTTTTGTAATGAATTATTGTAATTCATTGTATGAGAAGAACAGTACAGAATTGAATCAATCTAGGCTTGTTGGAGTTGATTGTTCTTGAGAGAGAGAGCTCTTGAGGAATAGAGATCTATATACATCTAGGAGAGGTGTGGAAGAAAGAAGTTTTTTCAATTGTATTCCTTTTGTAAAGAGTTTGTTAATACAAGTTTTCAGGGCGGTTTCTTGTATCTCTTGTTCTTGCTATTATCTCATTCTAATTACTTGTCAATCTGATTTAATTCTGCGTTTATTGCTTTCACAAGTGTAATCTATTGTTGGTTGATCCCCCAACAAATGAAACTTGTTATTATACCAAAAATAATCTTGAGTAAAGCCTCTATTGGTTGACTGCTAGAAGGAGAGGGAACCATCATTTGAGTGCTTTTTCAAACCAACCATGGACCATTGATCCCCTACACAATCTCCCAACAAGGGAATGGCCCTCCCTTCATGGATGGGTAGATAGTGAAAGTGCAAAAATTGATAAAGTCAACTAGAAACCATGTGCTATAAGATAACTATCACATGAAATATATCATAAAAAAAATGTTCTAACATAATATCATGAAATACATGTAAACTAAATCTAACATGTTAAATGATAATGTTGAAACCATATACATTACTTTGGTCAAAGTTTTAATATAGTTCTCTAGATCTCAAAATCAGTCAAATTCACACACACAACTCATTTGAACAACTCTAATCTACCTATTAACGACACTATGTGAATTTTATTACACCTACTTATTTAACGTCAATAATACTAGATAAGCATAATAATTCTAAAATCCATACATTTAAAACATATTAATATTTACATAATTAATGTTTTATTATTTATGAATACAATATCATCATAATCTTTCCTATTATTCATTATGAACATCTATATACTATAATAAGTTAAATAAACATTTAAATAACCCCATTTTCTAAAACAAATGATATAAACAATAGTAATAATATCATTTAATTATCTACCAAAATTTTAATGATCATTTAATTATAAACCATTTTCACTTAGGTTCAAATTTACATAAAATACTATTCTCATATATGTAAAATCCCTTGTCCTTATGACTATCATATAGAATCTCAGAATTTCCTTTATTCCATCCAAAAAAAATACTAATTAGAGATCATAAATTAATTTCCAACACATAAAACAATATTTTTATTCCAAGTATGTCTTATGTTAAATTTAAGAGAAATTAAACCCAAGTTATAATTTTAGATTTGTTTAATTTTTAACATTATAATATATGTATCACACCACTTAAAGCATTTGATAACGAACATCCATCTCAAATATATACAATAATCAACTAAATATAAATGTGTGTGTGTACATACTAGATTGTTGTGTTATTATATATATATATATATAGTTTGTGTGTGTGTGTGTGTACATTCTGTATATATATATATATATATATATATAGTTATACTCATAATTTAATTTAATATTTATTTCAAGTATTTGTCATAAGACAACCAAAAATAATTGGATCAATATAATTTCCTAGCACAACATAATTCTAAATATCTATGAACTGTCTAATAGCTACAGGCTCGACTATCAATAGTCAGTCCTGTAGTTAGTTAGATCACTCAATATTTAACTATTCATATGTAACAAAATCAATGAAACCTTTTTAAACATATTCAAACCATTAACTAAATTCTTAGTTCAACTTATTTCAAGACATATATACATCTATAGTCCAAAGGTTAAGAAATAGAGTACATCAATACTCAATTTTGGTTTAACTTCCACGATAGCCAAAAATATAAAAAATAAAGTTAAGGCTTGAATGAATAAGAGAATGAAACACAATTTATATTCTTCCACCCAAGATTTCATTTTTACATTAAACAACTTAAATCAAACCCTTGTTCAATATATTTATTATACCAATTAAAAATATAATATACTCCATCAAACTTATAAACTCATCCATTTTATAAATACACAACCATTAAAAAGAATGATAGGGATTTGGGGATTCATTCATAATCAACCTTATTGATGGGTCGAGCCCATCTATAGGGTTATTTATGAATGACCCTGGTTATTTTATACCATTATTATTAAAAACACAAGATTTATATCCACAATAAACAAACCAAATAACACAACCTGAATAAAACACAACATTTTAAATTTTCTGCATAGTTTGGTAAAGATGACCTTGTTGAAGAGTTCAAACCAAAACAATGACAACCATTATTCTAAAGCTGATGAAACCTAGCTATTCAAACAATTTAAGTTATTTCAAAATAAGTAAAACAATTGTAGGGTTGAAACCCTTGATAAATTTTCTAGGTATATAAATTATCACACACCATAATCCACAACTTTATTGAGAACCCTAGTTCATTATCTAGTTTTATTTCAAAATTATTAACCATAACCAAATGCAAAAAAAAACCATAATCAATGAGGGGGTTTAATAGGTGCTCATCCCTCTAGATGGGTCATACCCATCGATTGGGTTGACCACATATAACCCATTATATATATATATATATATATATATATATATACATATATATATGTATGTATGTATATGTATATATATATATATATATATATATATATATATATATATGTATACACACACACACACACACACACACACATATATATATATATACATACATATATATATATATATATACATATATACACACACACACACACACACACACACACACACACACACATATATATATATACATACAGATATATACATATATATATATACATATATACATATATATACATATATATATATATATATACATATATACATATATATATATATACATATACATATATATACATATATATACATATACATACATATATATACATATATACATATATACATATATACATATATATATATATATATATATATATACACATATATACATATACATACATATATACATACATATATACATACATATATACACACACACATATATATATATATATACATATATATATATATATATACATATATATATATATACATATATATATATATACATATATATATATATGTATGTATATATATATATATATATATATGTATGTATATATATATATATATGTATATATATATATATCAAAAGAAAAACATATCCTCTAAAACCCAATAAAATTAACCAAAGACATCTACATTATATTCATGGAATGGTTCAACAGAGAATACCAAAATTATTTTAAAAATAGAACCTACCTTAAATTATAGGTGAAGAAAATCCAAGAGATGTTATTTTTCCTTTTTTATCTCCTTGACTCGTGCTCTCCTTTTCCTCTATTTTTCCACCATTATCTACTCCATAACCCTTGGATCCCATTTATATCCAAAATATTCCAATGTGCATGCCAAAATTTTGGCATGATCATTTCCTCAAAAATCTCAATAGTCTAGTTAACCAGTCAAAGACTCATCATGACAAAACCATTCAACCAAAATAATCTACCCAAATTTGCATTATGAATTGAAGAGTATAAAACATCAATGATTCATAACCCTATATTCTCAAATATTCCAAAGTTTATAATCATTTTAACATAATAAAACTGAATGATGGTCCTTGACTAACAATGCCAATCAATTACCATGCATAATGACATATCTCTAAAGGGATTTTATCTAAAACATTATAATCATGCCTTTAATCAAAATGTTCAAACTTATGCTTTGACCATTCAACATACAATATGCCTTAGCTAGAACAAATACACCTTGTTTAATTTTCAAAACCTTTACAAGTTCAAATTATGGCATAAGTAAGTCCTTGTTCAATAACACAATCAATATTCCCATTAAATAATACAACCTTATTTAGACTTATCATGGTCTAAGGTCAAAATCAACCTTGACAAAATAATATGACAATGATAATCTTGATTAAATTCAACATGCAATTTTCCTATTAAAAATGATCATCTAAATAGATATTCGGTATGTATGAATCAGATATCAACTATGGTTTAAATGTAACAAAGATTTATAACTTCCTAATAGACATCAAACATCTCACTTTACCTTTTTGCAAATATGCCTCACTCATATGACCCATATGGTACACATTCATAGAAAATAGAGTAACATAGCATACAAGCATCTCAACCAACATAATATCTTATAAATGCAATTTTTTTTCAAATATTAAATTAATATGAAAAAGATAATAAATCATCCCAAAAAGCAAAATATGTAGATAATATGATGCATGCTACTAAAATCAATATTAACCAACTAATAATAAGAAAATAGATTTCTAATCTATGTGGTGTGTGTACATTTCCTGACTCATTCTCTCCTCCCCCACTTATCTCCATCTCCACCATCCTCTTCAATGATACCCTCCCTCAATCATAGTTAGGAGGGTAGACTCCATCCTACATCCACCTTAGTACAAGTAAACAATAGTTAGACCATATCATGTAAATAATAACAAACTATTGTAATAGAATATATTATATAATAATGATTAAAATGTATCATAATAGAATACAAATAACTAATTACTAGTTATCTATCATGATCATAAGCAATAAACACTGCCCATAATCAATAGACTGCTAATTTGGTTACTTAACACATCAAGTAAACCAATCACTAACCATAGAATTAATAATAAATAGATTAGTAAGTCTAATGGAAAATTGGGATGTAAGACATCTAGGTTACCCCTCTCATACCTCCATCTCTTCTCATTTACATTCCAACACTCACTCCCACTACTTTTTAAATCTTAGTTATGGTGCTTATGAATTTTACTCTGCCCTCATAAATTCCCTAACTAGTGCCTAGTCCAATTAGTCTAGTGCTCCCCTCAATAGCTCTGAGTCCTCCATCATCCGTCCTTATATCTCCTATCATCCTAGTCAAACCATCTACTACATCATCTAAAGTTGACTTAGGTAAGAAGTCAAATAAGAAGGCAACCCATGCTCCATCTCTATCCCAAAATACCTCTACTCCAATTTAACCTCCTTAGTAACCCTCAACAACTCCTCTGGCCATAATAGTAGCATCTTGGTGACTAACTCCTCAGCCCCCTCTATCCATTACCTAGGGCACCACAGGATTGGCCTTCAACCAGTCTATCTCTTCCCTATTATTCAACAACCTATTCCTAGGGGGAATTCTACCTTAGGTGAACCTAACTTAGGAATAGTGGTGGGTGTAAATGTTCCCTTGGGCTTCCCATTTTGTTCTCCCCCCTTTCACTCCCCTACCCCTTTACTTTCACTACTTTCCTCATTCACTCCTTCCACTTCCTCCATGTTCCCTACACTTCATCTTCCACCTTTCACTACCATTTCATCCACACCTACCATAACTCAAGTAATAATCGCAAGGTCACAAGCACCAGAGATAACTGTCTAGGGTGACTTGAATATGCAATGGAGTTTTGATCATGCCTCCAAAATAATGAAGAGAAAACTCATATATAGGTTCATCCATGAGGGAAACTTGATATTGTGTCAAACCCATGGGGATCTATTCTCCCTCACTAAGGTGAGGACTTCCACTAGGGGAGAAAAGATGACTGATGACCCATTGTTAATTCTCAAGGTTACCCATGATATGTACAAGAAGCTCTTCAAGGACATGCACAACTAGGTTCATACTTTAGAAACCTGAGAGAAGAGAACATTTCCCATGAGCTAATTAGACAAGTTAAAGATGACCTCCTACTAATTTTCTCAATCATTTGGAAAGTATTGGAGACTCTGGATAAGATCAATGCACTTATCTAGCAAACTTAAGCCTACATGGAGAGGATTGTAGATATTGATGGGAAATATTAGAATTTATAAGTGGTGGTCAATAAAGGAATGTTATTGGAGATTAAACTTATACCAACCTCAGACTTGGGGCTGTAACAAACATACATTAGGAGCATGAGAGTTATAATAGAGGAGTGGTTGGACTTGGATCACACTATAACAAAACCCCTAGAAGAGGGAAAGAAGAAGATATTGACCTACTTCAAAGATGTTAATATATTTGTGTTATTCCACCTTGATTTCTCTTTTCTCAACTATGGAAAATTTAGAGTATACCTAGTTCAATTTAACCAGGATATGAAGGAGAAAGTGGCTAAGGTAAATTAATAAGGGGCCCAGGTAGTGCTATATCTATCAACTCAATCCAAAATGAGAATCAACTAGGTATTTGGAGTCTAAGCATTAATAGAATCACCCTTTCAAGTCTCTTAGACATTGGTAGATTAGGCTAAGCTAATCTTCAAGGAGTTGCTAATGAAGCTTGCCAAGTTAGACAAGGAGTTTAATCTCATGGCAGCCATGATGAAAACTAGAACACCTAGTCAAATCAATTAGGATCTGATACTTTTCAATTGCCTCCTCATGTCAATTAAGTAGTCCCCCACAAATCCATTATGGGTTTGAAGGGATTGTCTTGTTTTACATTTTAAAATAGGGATACAATTGTAATGAGTGGCCATCAGGGCTCAAGATGAGATCCTCATGCTATTTGGAGGTGAGCCCCATCCTTATTACATTATAGGGTTGACTATAAATTACTCAAAAGTGCTGTCAGATTATAACCAAGATTTCACTTGCTTTTACTTCATCACTATAGACTATAAAATCAGCCTAGATTGATTATTGTATCAACATTTACTCTTTTAATGAATATAATCTATATTTTATGAAAGAGGGTCTATTTTATGTCTTAGTTTTCTTTCATCTTCTTGTTATAATTATTATCAATGTTAGGTTAATTAGATCAACACTTTACTTCTTTATGTATGTCATTGTTATGATGTGATTAGCTATTATAATAACTATGTGCGTTCTTTCATTTCCCGTCTTGTAGTGCTGATAATTTATGTATTAATCTACAAATTCTCATATGGTGTTTATGTGTATTCTAAAATAAACTCCTGGTACTCATTATTAGTGAGAGCTCATATTGAAGGCATACTCTTGGTTCCCTTAGACTCTTCCCATTTTATGTTATTAGAGGTATAACTTTAATGAAACTTGATTTATAGTGGTATAACTATGGAAAAGTTACTTGGTTCAATGACCAATGCATTGAGTTCATTTTAGACCTAGAGGCTCCCATTTTTTGCCTTACCTTTCCCTCTCTTTTGTGTTTTTTCTTCAAAAATGAAATACCATTTCCCCTTGTTTTTATAAATAATAATCACAATACTCAAATTATTATAGTAATCTTGGAACTATGTGTAAGACATTAGATTGAAATTTTGGTGGTGATAGTGCATCTCTTGGAAACTATTCATGCATAATCCATTTGTGAAATTAAATACCCATAACCATGCCCTAGGTTAATACTAGATCAATTGTAAAATGGAGAATGAAAGTACGTAGTTATCCCCACCTTCCCCTTTTTAAAGAATGCCTAATCTCATGCGCATTTCATGAGGAGAAGATTGGAGTGAATAATGGTTTGTTTATCATCTTAGGCCCAACTCACCATGATGATTCTATGTGGCATTATCATAGGAGCTTGGGGCTTAGGGGTTATCCATTTGTAATCTCTGTACCTATAGGAGTTGAAGTTTATTGACTCACTGTGATGATGCCATGTGGCATCATCATAGGAGCTCAAGATTTGGTGATGACTGTAGGGAAACCAACTATATCATAAAGCCACAAATTACCTAACATGTCATCATAATATAACATGGCATCATTATGGGAGCCTAGGAATCAATGATGATCTACAAGGGAGATATGCAACTTAAGTAGCCCAATAGCTAGCTTACCACGATGATGCCATGTGGAATCATCACATGAGTCTAGATAGACTCAAGTTATCTAGTTAGGGAACAAAGTCAGGAGGGTTGTGTGTGAGATTTGAGGAGATGACATATGGTGCCATATGTTGGGACTCAACCACTTTTGGCCATTGTCACACCATAAAAAGCATAGTAAAGGAAAGAAAAAAAGTAGTGAGTCTAGAGAAATGACAAAAGCCATAGGGCCAAACACAAGCCAAAAATGGAACTTGTAACAAGGTGAAGGGGATAGGGTGATGTCTAGTGGGAAAAATAAGGATGAGTCATCCTATGAAGCATATGGATTGAGTTTGACACCCATATTCCTTGTTGTGGCTTAGTATGATGGCCAACTGAATGTCATAAGTTGAGTTTGGTCCATATGAATTTTTCTCTTGTTGAATCAACTAAAACCTTTGACAATGTTTTTGGTAAGACAGGTATTGATATATGACATACATATATATGTATGTATGTGAGCATGATTTGAGTCTATGTGTGAGTGTGTTCATTGGTAGTCATGGATTAGTTTTTTTTGGGCATGACACTTTTGGTATCAGAGCATAATTTTTACACTGGGAGCTCTAGGTGACTTTTTACTTGAGTTGGTGGTTTTCTTTTTTGTTGGTATCTAATAACTATCCTATTTATATGTTGATGGAGGTAGTGATAGCAGATTGATATATGCCTTCAGATTATTGGACTCTTTGATAAATAATAGATCTTAGGCTTCATGAGTGCTGTTTGTACTTGAGAGACCCATGTTATCTTATGAATTACATCTAAATATCATGAATGGTGACACCATGTTGGGTTTTATACCTATGGCAGTGATAACTGGGAAATCATAATTGGTATTCTTCATGTTATGGATTATAGTTGTTGAGTGAGTATGCCTCCTCAAAGTTGAGTTTAACCCTATGATAAACCTAGATATTAAGTTAGTTCCTTGATAGTAACTATAAATTTGAATTATTGTGTACCCCATTATTGGCAGTGGTTAAGACCTTGAAATAATAGTATTCCTACCAAATATTTGTGAATGTGCTAGTTATTAAAATTATGTTGAGAAATGATTGTGTTATTCATATATTGTAGTGCAAACTATGGAGGTTAACCAATTATGAATACATAGTGAGGGCATCATTCATGATATGATTTTTAAGTCCCTTCTTGTCATATTAAGTAGCAAGGGTGGTGGGTTAATTCCTACATTAGAGTGGAATATTATTCTTTATGCATTTATTCTTGATGCTTAATAGTTTGACCTTATTTGATGTTGATATCCCAATTTTGTGGTTAATAGATCAATATTAGAGAATTTGTTAGAAAACATTATTACTTCAAAGGTGTTTCAAAGGTGCCTTGTTGATAAGCACCTCGAGTAGATTATAACTTGGAAAAATTATGGAAGGATAGATTACACCTATTTGCTTACAGAGTATACAATATGGATGTTTGTGAATCACCCCAAATGGATTGAAATATCCATGTTAGTCTACTTTTCTTGATGTAAGGAGATAAATTATTCTTGGTTAATTTTGATTCTATAGTGAGTGGGTTACTTGTGTGAGTTGATAGCATAGATGTAATACAATCTTTTCTTAGAGTTTATGGTAGAAGTAACAAAGATGGGTGTACCTTCTCATTGTGAAATTTGCTTGTGATCAAAATATGCCTCTATTTTGGTAGCTTATATGATAGGTACCTAAGATAATATAATATAACTTATTTTTGGCATCTAAAACTTGGAGAGTGTTGACCATTTGAGATAATTTATTTCTTGTGATGTTGACTAGGACATCATTTCATACATACATGATGTGCATATGCATGTTAGGTTTAATAACATATATTATAATATTAGATGTTTGTATTTAGGATAGTAGTACCCCATTTTATTAACCTTACCACACCTTTTATTGGTTACAAATACTTAGACCACCTTGGCATATGGCTAAAATAGTAGTGTAAGTATTGCATGCCCTTGATTCTTGGGAAATGGTTTGTATAAGAGGACACATTTCATCATTTATTATGGTATGAGATGACCAAAATACATAGATCATGTGATTTTAGAACATATCTAGAGGAGTTGACTTCCAGGGAACTGTACAAATATGTTTCTTGAGTCTTTAAAGTTGAATTATTGGTTGAGGACCATATTGAGTTGGGTTTTTATGTGACACCTTAAGTGTGTATCTTGGAGAGAACTTATACCTTCTTGGAGATGCTACTAGCCAGTTTGACAAGTGTCTTGAAGGTGCTTGTAGTTTACATGTTGAGTTAATATGTACCTAGCCTAGTTCATGAGTTCATGGACAAGAGGTTCCTTGAACCCATTTGATCACTTGGGTAAAATAACCTAGGTGATGATTTGATCTTTTGGATTTTAAAGCAAATTATCTAAGACCACTTTCTTTATATAGAATGTATTATACAAGTGTATAGTGCTTCCCACCTAATTAAGGATGTGTGTGTAATTTGAAAGTTACATTAGATTGATAGAAAATCTTAAGGGGAGTTGGATCTTGGTAGATCCCTTAGATATTGCCACCACCATTGAGTGGTGGGTATCCTCCTCATGATATAGGACTACAATATATTATTTGGTTATGTCTCTCTATGTTAGGAGGTGATCATAGACTGGTATCCCATTCATTCCTTGGTTTGAGGATGAGGTGTTGTTTTAGAACCTAGTTAGTATTAATATGAGTTGTTAACCAATCAAATTATATAACTTATCAGTCCACAGAGTGGATTCATAGCTTTCACATTGTGAATTGGGTATTCCTCTAAATAGGGACTTGCTATGCATTGTTATTTGTACAACTTCTAGTGGCCTTCATAGAAGGTGATTATCTACTTAGTTTTGGATAATGATAACATATAGATGGAGTGGATTGGTACCCATGGGGGTTCAACCTTTTTTCCTCTAGTCTAGGAAACATGTGATTTTATTTCCCACTTACAAGTTTGGTAAGTGTGTGTGATTGATTTAACAACTTGGATTTATGATGAGGTGTTCGTATTGAGTGAGGGTACTACTAAGTCTTGTTTAGATGTGGATACATTCTCTCCCTACTCCCCACTTATGGTTTTCCAAAGCCAAATTGTTCAACATTATTATGTTTCTCTTGTAAAATTTTACCATGTCATGTGGTGAACTGTCAATTCATTTTGGTTCTTGATTTGGATTTGTGAGATGATTAAAATCATTCATTTATGATTTTTTTATTGTGATGGGTTTCAAGGCTATTTCGACATTTATTATTATTTTCAACCTTATTGATTTGGAGCTCCTCTTTTAATTTTAATTAATATTTATAATGAATTGGGATGTTTATCCATTTTCAGCTCTATTCCTCCTTAAATTATTGGTGTTTTTACATTAAACTTTGTTTTCCTTTGTGGATTGAGTTGGGTTGTTTAGCTAATTTATTTACTCCACGATTGGATTGAATTTAATTCTCCACCTTTTGGAAATGTGATGGTTTTAGTGAGCCCTTTTGTGAACCTTTTGCCTTGTGAGAACATGGGAGTAGTAGGTGATAAATATCTTATTTTATGGATGAGGTTAACCTTCATCACGTTCTATAACTTGGAGATAAAGTTAAGAGTATTTGACTCACTTTTTCCTTATTTAGAGGTTATAAGGATGATAAAATATTTAGCCTTGGTTGTTTTAATGACTAACAATAAGTATATCCTCTTAACTCTAAGAGTGATGCAGATGGGAAATATTTTGATGTTGGATCTGTATGTGTGTTAATTTATACTCCAAAATTTTATAGTTGAGTTATATGGATGTTATCATATATATGTTGTTGATTGAATATGTAGGATTCCTTATGGTTATAATAACACCCTTAATGCTTACCATAAACACATTGTGTTTTACTCACATCCTTTTGGGACATGATATACATATATATATATATATATATATATATATATATATGTATGTATGTATGTATGTATGTATGTATAATTTGGATATGAGATTATGTTGTATTTGAGAAGAGACCAAGATTTAATATTGGTTTTATTTTATGCACACCCTATTGAGATGTAATTTATGCATTTTAAGATAAAATGTTAAAGTAGAGTAGAGTAGAGTCTCGAATACCCAAGTGGAATTGAAGTGGGTGGGGATTAGATAGATAGGGCTGGTATGGCAAGTCTTTAAGACTAAAAATGAGATTACATATGCTTTGAGATGTTTTGGTTTTCCTTACATAATAAATTTTGTATGCTTAAATTGATGATTTGTTTATGCCTTGAGATTGATAACATGTGTGGTTAAGTTGGTTGTCATGATGTATATTGATGCATGAATAATAGGGTAACTTATATTTAACATAAAATTGATTACACTATGATTTTTGGTTTGGTATTTGTTACCAACATTGACATGTAATGCCTAAGAATTAATGGGTGCCTATTGATGGGATTGAGATCTTGTACCATATGGTTTTTATTTTATATCACCTTTGAGGATGTAGTAACTTTACCTCCCTCAATGACTTCTAGGAGGAAGTCTACGTAAGGGGAGGGGGATGTAAGGCCCTTATCTTGTGTAGTGCTCATTTTTTATATTTGGTGACTATGAGATTATTATTACTCTGATCTTGATGATAGATTCATGTTGTTAGTAATGTCTAGATAAGGTGTGAAAGGATTGTATAGATACATATCATGTTTGAGACCATGAAAAAGAGCTACTATTAATCATCTCTTATTTTCTTACCTATGAAAGTAGAATGCTTACAATTTTGCTAAAAGATGTGGAAATAAATAATTTAATTTTGATTGTATATGAATGTAGATTAAATGATGTTGAATCGTTATTAATAAGCTTGTATTATTGGAAACTACATGTGTATAATGCTATATAAAATTATAAATGTAAATATTTTTGTCTGTATGTACCTAAAATTAACATGGTGAGACACTTTTCATACAAATCCAATGATGATGTAGTGATATCTTATTTTGTGATCCATAGGGAACTCTCTATCTCTTTCACCTTCCTCTACCTTCCTACTCTTCCCTTGCCCCCATTTCATTCCCTTGGTTTTAGTTTTCATAGCTTCTTTCACCTTGTTTTAAAAATTGACCATGTGTGACAGAACCATCGATCTAGTTGACACAACTGCCCCCTCCATTAGAGAACTACCCCTTCTATTACACAACCATCATGGTGGTTTCATAACTTAGGTGGTGGTTTTGAAACCAAATAGTGGTTTTGTATTAAAATAGAGGTAATTTCATAATTTATAGTGATGATTTTATCATTATAAGTGGTGTTTTTTTAATTTCCCCTGTATAAGGTGGTAGTTCCATCATAGTTCAAATATCTTCTAAAATTAGCTCTCATGACTCTAGTTTTCATGTGTTTTTTATGACTAGCATCATGTTTCTTATTTTTATCACCTCATGTTGACCTATAATTAGGCTTGACTCACTTCCTCTTCTATTTTTGATCCTCTTTAGTTCCTCTTAAGTTGAACTCCTTGTTGAACTTAGTTGAACTCCCCCATACAGGCTCCCAATTATTCCTATAAAAAGATGAATTTTGACTTGATTTAATATCCAAAAAATTACCATTAGAATTTGATATTGTGAATTTATTTTAGCCACAACCTTGCTATAATTGACTAAATATTTATCCTCTATTGTTTTTGATTCGACTACATTGTTACAAGTGAAAAAGTGTTGTTGGTGTAAGTAACTCAGACTTTGTAAGCTAGGACATTTAGCCAGGCTCATTTTAGCTACTCTTCTTTGTGGTTGTGTCTCTTATTTTCCATATTTTTTCTATATCTTGTGAATCTTATATATAGAGAGTTTATAGAATTTATACAAGAGCATACAGAGCTAGCATACTGAGGATTCTCTTATAAAAATCACCACATGCACTTCAGTTGATCTATGTCTTGGTTAGGTTGGAGTTCTCTTTGATTTACATCATTTGATTCTTTATTAGATTAGATTTAGTGTAGTTTTTGTTAACATATTATTTTACATATTCATAAAAATAGAAAATTTGATAGGGAAAGAGATATGTTTCTTTTTCATTTGTCTTTGCTAGAAAAATAAAATTAGCTTTGATTTCTATTTGCATTCCATTAGATTAGTTTTGTTCCAATTAAAAATCAATTTTATCAATCATTATAGGAAATATCATATTAAATATTCAATATATTTCCATCCAATACACCTTTTTCTTTTCAAGATCTAAACAAGTTTCTTGCATTCTGAATAGTCAACTAGGCAATCATAGAAACTTAGACAATCATAGGTGCATAAAAAAGGGTAGTATATTGATGATTTTAATTGATTTTGGGGAATTTAAAGTGTTTTAATTATATTATTTAAAATAAAAAATAAAAACTTGTATTTCTTTTTTCCATCTTAGCAATTCATTCAAAAAAACTTGTTTAGAGTAAATTAGAGAAGTTGGAAAGTTAGTCTAGTTTGTCTGTGAGTAAACAAAATCAAAATAAAGTGTTGTGTTATTTATATTTTAGATCAGATTTTTTTTATATTTATTGCATATATATATTAAATTTACACACTTAGTTCATCTCAATCAAAATAATCAAAACAAATAAAAACATTTTCATCTAGTTTGGATACAAATAAAGTTAGGGAAAATCAACACCTTACACATTAGTAAAGGTTCCTTATCTACATATTTTATGAATTATAAACCTTGAAATAAGATTAAAAAATAGTTTTTATTTCATTTAATTTTAGATTTTCCATGATTTTACTTTCATCATTTCATTTTCGACAAACAAACATTTATTCTTATAGAATCAAGAAAAGCTAAAAATAAAATAAAAAAAATAACAAAACAGTGCCAAAAAGCCTTGATAACACACACAATCCCCAGACCATACCAAAATCATTACCAAAATATGAATTAAAACACATTACATCAAAGCCTTGCCCATCTGTACAAGCATCCTATATGAATCCTTGCTTTAACATTCTAGTAAACACACATTATAAGTTCATATGTCTTTACTTGGCTCTTGCCTAATATCCTTTGAATGACCTTTTCAGAGAAAAAGTTCTTATCTGACATGGTTTATTCCCTAGAGTTAGAGTAATCGGTCTTACCATTATCACATAATTTGATATTAGCACTGAGTTAAAATGTGAAGTTTTTTGCTCCACTCCCATTCCTCATCTAATCATAGAATCCTTAGCCACATTAGAAGAACAAGAACGTATTCCTAACCCACCTATCATTGTCCTCCCACAAAATAGATAATATTGGTACAATGTCATCTAGGCCTAGCTTCCCATCCACATCTCTTTCTTCTCCTCAAGTCTAGCCTCATCCTATATCATTCACACTCAGTTTATGAAATAAATGGGTAGAGCCAACCCAATAGAGTAGATCTTTTCCCACAAGTCATCCAAATTGATATCCCTTATTTAACTTACCCTATTATTGAAGATTAAACATACATTCTCATGATATCAGATATTGAAGGACCTTGGATCTTCATTTCTTCATAACTTGATGTTCTGAACAAGCCTCAAGATGTTGCTGAGGTATTTTGGTTCCATCATGAGAACCCATTACCACCACCTATCCCAAATCCCATTATGATGAATAACCAACAAAACCCATGACCCATCCATTGGGTCAACTACCTCAGCCATATTTTAGGGAGTCGAGTGCATAGTTTAGCATGTGAAATTGGTGAACCCAATGTGAAGGACTTCATCCTGTATGCATGCATTTATTCCTCTTCTCATTTTATTTCTCCATCTTCCCTCCTTCCATTTATTTTGTGAGTATACATATACCCCCAGAATATGTCTAGACAAGACATTGGTGAATCTCTTGGCCTAGAGGGCTATAATAGAATGATGGTGTTGGGTAAATAAGAATTCACTTTCAAACTTTCTTGAATAAGGAAAACATGCCTACAAGCCTATTTTAAGCATAAATTGAGTTAAATAGTGATTTATTATTCTTGAAAGATATTATTAAATTCATATAATATTATCCCAACTAATAAAATATATCCTTAGCTTTGTATTTTCCTAAAATTTCAAGATTTTTAAAACATGGTTTGTAGATAACTAGGCCTACAAGCCTTCTTAAACATTTTTGTGGTAGTTTGAAATAAAAAAGGAATATTTTGATTTATGGACTTTATAATACTTAATTAATTCTATTTAAACCCTTCAAATTGATCTTTTCCCTTAGATTTTTTTTAGTATCCAAAACATGCTAAAATAGGGGCTTTCATGCTTGCCTATTAGGCCTATTGAGCGAGTTTTTGGACTATATCCTTCTATAGAGAATAAAAAATCTTGAAACATTTTTAATCATGTAAAAAAATCAAAATAAACCCTTATATAAAGTTTCATCAAATTCTGAAGGTTCATTTTCAGTATAGAGAAGTTTTAGTCTTGAAACCCTAGTTTTTAGGTCTATAAGCCTGCACACTCGCTGATTCTTCAAAAAGGGATAGTTTGAATTTTAGTGATTATTTTTCACTTATTTCACATATATATTATGTGACCAATAAATATTTTATCTTTAAAGCAATTTCAATCTTTTAAAAAGTTCAAAAACATGAAGAAAATGATTTTTTAGCCGGATTTGTGAGTTCTTAGATTATGTATAGGTTGAGAGTGAAAATCCAATGAAAATTAAAATTATAAGACCTAAATTTAAGTATTTATGATTTTAAAATACCCTAAATACATTTATATTACTCTTTCAATTGATTTATCATTAAACCAACCTGAAAAATATGATGAAACACAACTTTTCTTGATTGTATTACCTTTGTACTGTGTTTTTAGAAATGTACTGTGCATGAATACTATTCAATACAAAACATATGATTAAAAATCAATAATAAAATCCACTTACATGTCATAAAATATTGAAATTGAATCATTCTATTCAAAAATACATTCTTTAATTGAGTTTTTGTGTACATGTATAGAATAACACTGTCAAAACCCTATTTTTGGAAGCTTTTCTTTTCTTTTTAATTCAAAACCTTATATTTATTGGTCTTCACTTGTATTTACACATAATAAATCCTTTACATGTCTCATTAGAATAATAAAAAATTTACTTTATTTTCTCAACTAACCCAAAACTCCCTCTAAGTGTGGATAACCAACGTAACAACTCACCTTAGGTTTTAGCATTGGTTGAGTCTTTACATGACTAATCATGAGTTAATACATAATAGAATTTTAAGAAATTAACCAAGAATTTTTTTTATTCCCTTAAAAAAATAATCATACCATTACATCAGCTTGAAAGATGATAAAAAAACCTACAAAGTATCATTAGAAATTCAAATTTTGAATATGCATATTTTGGCAAGAAAATTGATTACAAGCTCTAAACACCAAAATTACAAAGACTGAAGACTAACACACTTCCAAAAGGACCTAATAAGGATACCTACACTTACACATTATAAAAATTGACTTAAATTTACAAAAATGAATCTCCTAAGTTGATGGACTTGCATCAGACTTCCTAAATTTAAAATGTTCATGAGCTCTTGCTGATGAGATCTTCATTACCACTCTAGCCAATGTAAATGCCCTTCTTGTATGTCCTATTTACTTTATTTCTCATACATATGCACATTTTCAACTAAACCAAACTTATGTCTCTTATTGGATATCTTATCCTTTGCTATACTACACATGAAACAAACTCATTAAGGGAAATAAGAGCTCCCAAAAACACTTCTTCATCCACTACATTATGCCTCAAATATAGGTCATTCAACTCTCTTGCATTGATTTTAGAATCTTCATGACTTACAATCACATGATGGAATATAAAATGTCTATTCAAAACTAATTTTAATTTGGTCCTCTCCTCATTCTTATTCTTATTTTCTACTTATTCTACATAGGGATGATCCATAATCATGTTCTCCTCATCATGTGCATGAACTTAAACTTCAATCATATTATTGATTTTATTCATATGAACATGTGTATACTCATTGCCTTCATTATCTAAAGATGATTCTATTTCCTTCCCACTTATTTTATACCTCAAACTTCTATGAATCATCAATGACTACCACATCTGTCTCCTTATTCATAAGGACTCCTTCTTATCTAGTCTATTCATAGTTGTCTTCTTCTTTACTATTTTTCTCAACTTTTGGTTCTTTTCATAAGCCTTCACATTCTTGATTTAAAATAGTTATTACTATTGGAGATGTAGTTATTGGAATATCATATTTTCTTAGATTTTATTGTTTCACTTTCTTTAGCTTCTCCTTCATATAAGACATCATTTTTTGATGCCAAACATCTATTTATTCTTTCATGTTTATGTTATTCTTCATGGACTACTCACAATTTTTTCCTTTTGCCTCACTATTTTTATAATCATCCTTGGGATCTTCATATGGAAATTGTAAAACCTATTTTTCTTCATTTATATGATGCTCCTTGCAACCATGTACTTCTAATGGTTCCTTGTCTACATATTTCAAAGTTGTTTTTAGAACCATATCATTCAATTTTTCTTGTTTAATTTATTACAAATGGAAGAACTCTTTTTCACTCATCAACAACACATTATTATTGTTTTCTATTGATATACTTTACTCTTTCAATGGTGTCAAAATATGTCTCTTACCATCCTTATCAAAAGTATAGGTATTATTTTTTCCATCATGTATGGCTTTCCTATCAATTGCTAAGGTCTTCTCAATAATACATGGAAAACATCCATATGCATGATGTCACACAACTTCATCCTTATATCTACCTATTTTAAATTATACTTTGCATTGCTCATTTACTAAGACTTGATGTCCTTTTTATATCCATGACACCTTATAGTGTGTAGGATGTATTAAAATCTTCAAGCCTAATTTTTTAACCATGCTAGAATAAATTAATTTATTTTTACTATCACTATGAATGATCAATTTGTAGCACTTACCTTTAGAATTGCATATGGTTATAAATAAGGTCTTTCTTTGAGCTAGTTATTTGATCTCCTTACTTGGCTTAATTAGTACCCTCTTCATCAAAAAATATTCTCTCACCTCATATTCATTTAATAATCCTACACTCTCATCTTATTCATATTGCACCACTTAATTACTTTGTCTTTCTTGTATATACTCTGGACATTCATAAAATTTATGGCCTACATATTTATTTCATTAGAAACACCTAACCCAAAATTTTTATTCTTTGCCTTATAAATATGGTACTCATATTTTATATGAGTGTACTTCTCTTGGAATTTGACCTTTATCATGAAAACTATTTGTTTCCTCAACATTTTCTTGAAACTACAATTTTCCATCTTGCTACCCTGTACCTCTAAAATTGTTGCTTCTTCCACTAGAATGTTGAACTTGATTTCTAGATAGTTTTTATTCTTATTTGAGTTCTAACTGGTAGGATTACTCCACTTATCTTAGGGATAAATATTTATTTCATCTTGTATATTTAACCTTAGGCCATTGACATACCTTTCCACCTTTTCCACATCCTCTTCTATGTGGCATGTCTTGATTATCAATTTGTAGAATTCTTCTATATAATCCTTCACATTCATTTCCTTATGCCTTAAATTTTGAAGTATCTTAAATAATTTTTTTTGATAATACCTTGTCATTAATTTTGACTTTATCTTGACTACCATTATATTCCAAATCTTGATCTTAGGTTTGTCTTTTCTTCTCCTCTCATCTTTAACTCCATCCCACCAGAGTGATGCATGACCTCTCAATATTGTACTGGAAATTTCTCTTTATTTTCATCATATATTTTTTCATATTAAAAATATTTATCTATTTAATCTATATAATACATAAGTTCTTCAAATTAAAGCTACCTTTATATACTATAACTTATAATTTGGATTTGAACCTATTCCTATGACCACTTTCAGGAGTCTTTCTTATATTCTTTCTTCTTATTCTTGATCTACCACTTATTATGGTGTGTATTCCTCTCCTTCACTCACATAAATTGTCTCAAAAAATATTATTTGAGTGACTTATATTTCTTATAATCTTACTTGAAAATTTCATATCTACTCTAGTAATACATCTCCTAGTTCTCTTTTTGGACCTGCTCTAGCGCCACCTCTGACTGCTCATCTAAGTACCATCCTCACAATATTTTATTTCATAGATTTTCCTCACCATCTCCACTAAGATATTAAAATTTTTAGGTCACATATTACAACTAAATTTTTTATTTATCTTCATCTCTTTCCTACTCAGGTATCTTTTGAGATATGATACCAAAAATGATGGTGATGGGTAAATAAGAATTCCCTTTCAAACTTTATTGATTAAGGAAAATATGAATACAAGACTATTTTGATCACACATTGAGTTAAAAAAATGATTTATTATGATTTAAATAACTTATTAAATTCATATAATGTTATCCCAACTTGTCAAACTAATCTTTAGCTTTGTATTTCCTTGAATATTCAAGATTTCTAAAAAAGGGTTTGTAGATTACTAGGCCTACAAGCCTTCTTACTTTTTGTGGTAGTTTGAAATAAAAAAAGGAATGTTTTTATTAATAAACCTTTATCACACTTAATTATTTATATTTAAACCATTAAAATTGATATTTTCCCTTGGATTTGCTTAAAAATCCAAAATATGCTAAAACAAGGTCTTGTAGTCTTTCCTATTAGGCCTGTTGACCAAGTTTTTGAAATATCTCCTTCTGTAGATACTCAAAAATATTTAAAAAAATTTAATAATTTAAAATAAATAAAAATAAACACTTATATAAATTTTAAAAATATTTTAAGGGTTCTTTTTCATTTAGATATGTTTTAGTCTTGAAACTCTAACTTTTAGGTGTACAAATCTGCACATTGGTTGAAAGTCTTTAAAAAGGGATAGTTTG
This sequence comes from Torreya grandis, assembly GCA_037957365.1. NCBI lineage: Eukaryota > Viridiplantae > Streptophyta > Pinopsida > Cupressales > Taxaceae > Torreya > Torreya grandis. The sequence continues at coordinate 985,633 of JARHVA010005896.1, forward strand.
AATTTTAGAAATTATTTTTAACTTATTTTAAATTTATATAATATTTAAAAGAGTTTTAAATAATTGGACATCCAAGACTAGTGGCTATAGAGTGAACACACACAACTGTTGAATTAAGAAATATATAAGAGAGCAAAAATTGAACATAATGTATTTAATAATGGAGATGAATTGATTATACAAAGAGACAAAGTTCACATATTTCATAGATCTCAAATATGTCATATCTAAAAACTAAGAATCTCAATGAATTCAGGCTCACTAAATAAAGAATACAAAGGGAGAGAGGTATTTATAGGTTGAAGAGATAGTAAAACCCCACATTATAATGAATGTAGTACTAATCTCCCTAAATGACCTCTAGATCCCTAAGAAAGTTAATGTAGTCATGTAGCCAAAAAACATAGGAAAAAGGCCTACACTAATATCCACCATAAGCATAGCTTAGGTAGGTGATGATAAAAAATGGGTCCCAATAATAAGGCCTGATGAGGTACCCATGTACAATGCAATCTCTCATAAAGTAGAGAAAAGAAGAAAACCTAGTGGGAAAAAAATTCCCCCCACCCAAAAGAGATAAAAAAGAAGAGGAGACTAAAATACCCCCCAAAAGAAGATGTTAAAGTAATCAGTGCTTCAAGTATAACTTTCAAGATGATGAAGGTCGATGATGAGATCCTCTACCTGAAGACTATAGAAGCTCCATCCACATCAAACAATGTTTCTTTCCTTTGGAAAAGGAAGAAATTGATGTGTGTACTAAAAGTCTACCCATTAAATAATGTAAGATGAAGGAAATAGTATGAATATATCTGAAAGTGGTCCAAATCATATTTGTGGGATAGGTTTGTCAAGAACATGCAAAAGATGAAGGTAATACCATTGAAATGAACTAGTCAGAAGAATGATATGGAACATTCACTAAAATAATGTCCATGGGAATAGTGGAACTTGACTCACCAATTGAAAAAATAAAGTAAAAAATAATAGATGAGTCATCAATGCTCAAAATAGGTGTACTCATATTATAAATAGTGGAGTCCTCCAAAGTACAAGGTTATGAAGGCTCTAGAAGAGCAATAATCAGCATAAGAATGGAAGTAGAATCTACAATGGGACAAATAAGGTCTAGCATAATCTCATCCTATAGTAGGGGCTCGATAGAAGAAAGAGTAATGTCCACCATGGATGTGCCATCACAAGAAATAAAAGTAAGAGGCGAGAGTAGAATTATCTCTAAAGAGATGATAGGTAGTGGAGGATGTGTAATGTAAGTCTCAACTAGATAGCTGAAAAGACTCTAAAGAGTGCTCCAAATAGTGGAGGGAAATTCTATGTGCTCTCTACATGGTGATGTAAATCCCATGAAACTTGTATTAATAAGTGACCATAAACATAATCACAATAGTTGGCCCAATCATTATATTAAACTGGTTCAATAAGATCAAGAATTTGTCTATTTAAGAATGGAATAAGTTCTTGATACATGAGTGAATGTTACATATAAAAATACCATGAAACATAGTTTTACTTCCTAATAAGGATAACTAGAGATGAAATAACACTCCTCAATAGGGATCTCTCAAGTGAAGTTGACATGACCACAACTGAGAGTAATAGTGCACACTCTAAAGATGGAATTTGGACTATGCCAAAAATGAGTCCAGTCAAATAAGATAAATATATGCATAAGTGATAATGCATGTTCAAATGGATGTCAAGTTATACTAATAATATGTTTAGGAATACAAGAGAAATCTATGCAAGTAGTCACTAAAAAGGGCACAAGTAACAATTATGTGAACTAAATGTGCATATGAAATAATGTAGGCCCCACAATAATCTCCCCAAGACAATCAATAGTGAACCACCCTTGTTTTTGCAATAATAAAACACACTCAATGTGAGGACATTAGACTTAGCTGACAATATGTCCAGACATGTATGAGTAAACAATGCATGTCTCAATAAATGAATATCAGACAACACCAAAAATGAGTCCAATAGAATGAACAATTAGTGTAATTGACCAAAGTAGTACACATGAAATGCAAACAAGCCAAGTAGGAGGATGTTAGACTTTGCTGATAATGCATCCATATGAGGAGAAGTAAATGTGTGAATAAGTCAAGTAGCCCCCATATTTTTTCACTTTATAACTTTAGTGAATTTTACAATAAAAATGGGCTAGCTATGTTATAAATTGAAAAATACACACTTTTAAAAAAGATGGTGCTCAATTTTGAGCTACTATTTGCAAGATATTAATAAAACAATTTCTTGTAAATAACATATTTTTAATAAAAATTGCACTGAATGATTAAAATACACCTAATGCTAAGGGGTTACCTAGCCTTATAACCACTCATTGGAACCATAATTTCACCATGGACTTTAAAAATTCAAGGGAAGTGAAAAATAGTTTACTTGGTTATTTCATTATGCATAAAACAAGTTTGACTTCTTGTAAGAAAAATACAGCTAAAAATGCACATTAATGAATGAAAAGTTGTGTAAAGAGGAAGGAAGGGGGAGTATAGGTGTCTTTGACTAAGAATGGTGATTTCAAGGAATACAATGCTAGTTACAAGTGTTCTTATGGATCTATGAAGGTAATGCTTAGCTTCAAGGAAGGTTCCAATGCATAACATCAAGGTTGAAACACCATCTTCTATCCTTCCAATGCCTTAGCACAACACACACTAATGTTGTAGATCATATGGGGATCTCTAAAATAGATTCAACATCCCTTCTTATCAATATTTACCATTGTACATCCAACATGATGGCCAGTAAAGTAGATCCACAGAAAAAGGATTCCAACAGAACCAAATGCCAAACTCCACCTTCTATAATTTAACACTACTCCTTGCTCAAAAGTTGATGCCAAGGTTATAGATAGTGATGCCTATTGTAGAATTAAATGCTTTAGATCTCTACCTCTTTAGCTAACACCTACTAGTTTAGATCAAAAAATAAGAAGTGCTATATTATTTTCTCCTTATCCAATGCCTCAGCTAGGAAGAAAACGATGCCAAGAAGGAGGATGCCAAGCTTTCCAAGGAAATAACAAAGAATTTTAGCACAAATTTTAGATATAAAAAGGAGTAATAAAGCTATAAAAGAGATGCTAAAATTGGAAAAGAATGCCACTTATAGATCTGGCACCTCACAGTCTAATACAATATTCTATTTCAATAGCTCAAGATCTTCATAAATAAAGTCTCCAATGCCTTCATCACAGATCTCCTCTCCCTCCACATAGTAGATCACAGGTCTCTTTCCCATGCCTTATTCTTAGTCTAGTAGTGCCACTTATCATAATACCCCACGCCACATGATGTCTGAGAGGAACACCAAGAAGGCTAATCTAAAGCATGTTAGATTTTGAGGTCATAGATAGTTAACATCTTCCCTCCACAAAAATGGCTAAACTAGTCCTATCCCTTCAGTGAAATCTCATCTAGGTGGATCTACAAAAATCATAGACATCTAGATCTCCTTCCAATGTAGTGAGCAAGAGATGATGCTAAAACAATAGGTTTATGTATAATAAATATTAGACTAGACAATTTAAAAGATCACAAATGACACCAAAAAACTAGATCTAAATAGTGCCAAAGAGTCTAGCTTCATTCCAATTAGATTTCAATGCCAAGCTAAAAGCAATAGATCCAAACTAGAGTTCTCTAAAAATAATAGTATTCTTGGATTTTGCAAAAAAATGACCCTTAATTTTTTTTTGGTCACTTAGAAGACTAAGGTATTTTAGCAAATCCTAAGGTTTTTGAGATTTTTTTTCAAAAAACAACCCTAAAATTTTGTAAACCCACTAAAAAATTGCCTAGAATTGATGGAGGATACAAAATAGAAAACTTCTCAAGATTTCAATAATGAACAACAAAAAATAACAGTGTTCAATATAAGATACCCAAAACTATGATACCATAAAAGAGTTGTCCAAAATTGAATGTCTAAGATCAGTGACTGCAGAGCGAACACACACAACTCTTGAATCAAGAAATCTAGAAGAGAACAAAAACTGAACATGATGTATTCAATAATGGAGATGAACTACTTATACAAAGAGATAAAGTTCACATCTCTCATAGCCCTCAAAGCTGTCACAACTCAAAACTAAGAAGCTCAATGAATCTAGGCTCACTGAATGAAGAATATAAAGAGAGAGAGGTATTTATAAGCTAGAGAGATAGTAAAACCCCACATTCCAGTGAATGTGGTACTAATCTTCTTAAATGACCTCTAGATCCCTAAGTAAGCTAATGTAGTTACGTAGCCAAAACTCATAGGAAAAAGGCCTACACCAACAATATTAAAAATTAATATTTAATATTTAAATAAATTTTAATCTTTGAACAAGTTTAAAAACATGAAGAAAATGATTTTTCTCAGCTATATTTGTAAGTTTTTAGACTATGTACAAGCCGAGAGTGAAAATTTAAATTATAATACCTAAATTCAAGTATTTGTAATTTTAAAATACCCTAAATACATTTATATCACTCTTAAAATTTATTTATCATTAAATCAACCTTAAAAGGATGATGAAACATTACTTTTATTGACTATTCAACCACCTTTCTTGACCGTGTAAACCTTTGTACTGTGTTTTCAAACCTGTGTTATGCATGAATAATATTAAAGAAAACAAATATGATTCAAAATTAATAATAACATAAAATTAAATCTAACAAAGGATTTAAATTTAAGCATTCAATTTAAAAAGACATTCTTTCATTGAGTTTTTGTGTACATGTATAGAACAACACTGTCAAAACACTATTTTTGGAAGCTTTTATTTTATTTTTATTCAAAACCTAGTAGTTCTTGGTCTTTAATTGTATTTAAACATAATAACTAATTTTCATGTCTCCTTTGAATAATAATCACTCTCATTTCTTTTCTCAACTAAACCAAAACTCCCTCTAAGTGTGGATAACCAACTTAACAACTCACCTTGGATTTTAGCATTGGTTGAGTCTTTACATGATGAATCATAAGTTAATACATAATGGAATTTTAATACATTAACTAATAACCTTTTTTATTCCTCTAAAAAATAATCATACCATTACATCACCTTAAAATAGGAGAAAACACATATAAAGGATCATTAGATATTTAAATTTTGAATAGGCATATTTTGGTAGGAGAAGTTTTAAACAAGCTTTAGAGGCCAAAATTACAAATGCTAAAGACTAACACACTTAAAAAAGGACCTAAAAATGCTATCTACACCTACACATTACCAAAGTTGACTTAAATTTACAAAAAATAATCTTTTAGGTTGATGCACCTACATCAAAGAAACCAACTCGTACCTAAAGATCCTTCATTGATGAGTTAAAACAACTGAATCTTTGACACTAACGTAAAATACCAAACTTGTGATTAATACCTTCCTAACAATTATACAAGGAGTGGGGTTATCATTCAAGATTAACATGATGTATTTGAAACTACAAGTAACCACCTTGACTCCAATACCATGACCCTTACAGGTGGAGGCACGATCACCCCTCATATGGCCATAAGGCCATCCATAAACTTGAAGAATCTAGACATAGAAAACATCACCAAATATGATCATTACTTAGGAATGATCCCTCACTTATAGTACAAGGTCAACCATATATAAGTTATGTTTCATCTTCCTGGTAGGAGTTAAGGTGCATCAACTCACCACCATCAACCATAAACACTACTCGTAGGTCACCCACCTCAAACCAATCCCCTCATGCTACCCCATCTCATGTATCTACCCATCTTACATTGGAGGACCATAGACACATCACCAAAACTAGCCAAAACTAGTTCATTAACATCCTAGTGGGTCATACCCATGACCTAAAAAATAGTTAACAAGATTTAGGTCAAGAGACGAGCCCAAACCCCCAATGCCAACTCATCCCTCTTCTTATACTATTCAAATAATAACTTACCCAACATCACAACCACAAAACTACATACTTCCACCACCACAGGAGCATATATCACCACATAACCATGCCTCTCACCAACCTCTTAGAGATATCCTTACTCACAAGGTTCCCAACCCTTCTACCTTCAAGATCCATTCCTTTTATCAAATAACTATTCAAATTATAATAAGACTACATACCCATACACTTCACCATTATTAAATAATTTAATATCTAATAACCCATTATTATTTACACTTTTAAGCCAAGTGCCTCCCACATACAACCCCCTTTATAGATAGACTATGTGTTGCCCTATGTAGCATTGGGTTACACACAAAATACACATACCTCAACAAAAAAAAAATCCACACCTCCTACATATAACAACCTCCCTCCTTACTTTCACATGTATTCAAAGTCCACTCATCCAGATAACTACTTTCCAACTTTATCTACTTCACCTTATCAATCTTCTTATTTCCCATCTAGCAGTTACCAAAACAACCCCTATGCAACTCCCCCATTTGAACCTAGTCCCACTATAATAATGACATATTTTAACATCATGGGTACCTATGACAAATATATCAAAGAGCCTATAGATACCAATATATAGGGGTTATTCTTCCATGTATCATACCACACATTCTCAAGTTTAAAGGAGAGGGGGATCCCAATGTACATGCAAAATTATATATTATAACCATCAAGTAACTCCTACCTTGGGATTAGGTTATCATGAATATATTTCCCAAAACTCTTGAGGGGATAAAACTCAATTGGTACTACCACCTCCCAAAAGGGTCTATACACTTTTTTTTCCATCTTATGGTTGAGTTTTTCAAAGCCTTTGACATGATTTTTTTTAAAACTAACATAAAAGATATCTTTCACATCAAATAAGAATACAATGAGTTGACCACTCATTTCATCATGAGATGGTGATAGGTCTTATACTCCTCTACTAGTGCACCCAACATGGATCAATGAGAGATATGAAATATTTTCCTCTATTCCATTAAAAAGGAAATAAGGAAGGGTGTTTAAAAGTTCTTGTATCAGTCATAATAATAATTCCTTGAGAGCACCTTGCATATTGATTAGGTGGCCATTAATAGTGGTCAATGGATCTATGGGACAAATGGGTGCATCATTGCCCCTAGTAAAAATAGTGTGGGATATTAAAATGTAAGTCCAAATAATGCAAACAACTAAGGTCCAAAAATACTAAATCATAATAAGAATCCTACTACCGATGGTGTCATTGATCAAAGTAAGAAGTAACACCCCATAAATAAAAATCAATATCAGCCTACAAATAATGCCAACAACACTAGTAACATAGGGGATAGGAACCAAAATCCCCCTCCCACCATTCATGTGGTTGATTTAAATTGAACACCGCCTTGTAATATACAATATTAAAATCATAATCAAAATCAATACCAACTAGGAAAATAATACATCCAGTTCCAAAACCAAAACTACTACCTTCAAAATAACCAATAAGGGTTTGGTAAATAAGGACAAAACATGAGACTTAGGGATTATGATCCCAATTATTATTTACTCTTACATAGAGTCATGGGTCAAGACACTCAGAGTTGTAGAGAATACAACAAATTCATACAAAGACTCCCAAAACACCAATGACAAACATTCATGGACATGTTCCTAGGAAGTGCCTATATAAACACCCAAACGTTTTCAAATGGTCACATTACCCGATAAAACCATAAACTAAAAATTTAACAAAACCCTTTCCCCAACCACCAAGCACATGTTACTCAAATTCAAATTAGGATAAGCCAATGGGTTACCATGTTCAACATAACCAACCCATGGAAGTGGGCACTCATGATGCCAATGATTCCACCTTGAGATTTGCAAACCTCAATTTAGCTTCGTAACTAAGAGTACAAGGTAAAATAAAGATGATAGGATTCATGTAATTAGAAGTAGAATAAGAATAAAACACTATTACTCACATTATAGATTATCAACCCATGGCTCTCCACCCCTCGAACATCTTGGAAAAAGAGTTAATTTTTAAACCCATGAGAAACTATGATTTAATCTTCTATTTGACCAAAAAATTCTCTCATATTTTATTCCTATACTTGCTTAATAATTATCCTACTCATTGGTTAACCTTTATTGACACCCTAAGACTAGGAAATTTATCTAGTGTCATCCCTCCTCTACAGGCTTAGATCAACCACATTGATTTGGATATGTTCTTGCTTGGACATGAATCACATGATGCTGGTAATTTCTTTAATTTACAAAGTCTTCCCCCTAACTATGAAATGGAAAGGAATGATAACTATCCTTATTTTTAAAAGTATAGATCTATAACAACTATGTGAATAGAGCCATGGTTGATGATGAAACATCTGTTAACATCATCCCCTTTTCTTTCTTGCAAAACCTTGTTTATAGGGAAATTAACTATGCTAAAATGTGCAACACTTTGTGGGGCTATGAAAGTCTCAAATCCAATTCCATAGGTACTATCATACTCTTTATTAGCTTAGGTACCAAGATGGTTCTAATGGAATTTTATGTCATAGACAAGGACACTAATTACAATATGATCTTGGGAAGACCTTGGATATATTGAATAAAGGACATCCCTTCCACCTTGTTCCAACAAGTTTAGTTCTTACATTTGGGAAATATTTTCATAGACCAAGGGGTTATTAATACCTTTGATATGTTACAATATTCTAGTCACAAGAAACTTGGGTTACACATTGATTACCACCCACCTACCAATTGAGTCATGAAGCCTCCATAATTGGTTGATGTTATTAGATCCAAAAAACCCAAAATGGTAATCCTACATAAAGGTTAAGGGGAAGTACCTTAGGACCTATTAAAGGATAAATTGAAATAAAAAGACATAACCATAACTAAAAAGACATCCAACTTAATACTAATCACTAGTGCAATAGTTTTCAACATGTTTACTACTAAAATAATTAGTCTCTTAGAGAAGGACACTCCCCTAATTATCCAATTAAATCCATAAGGAGAAGGGACCTATGAATTATTTGGGCCTCAAGGACAAAATCCATAAAAGGGGATAACTATCCTACTAGACCTTCACATGGTAGAGTTGTATAGTAATAAATAATCCCTCATCCACAATAACTATCTCAATGGTTATCATCATAGCCAACCAAAATCCAAGCATATGGAAGCAAATCATAATTTGCATTCCACTCTTGTCACTTTCAATCCAATTTAGAGTATTCTTGTAGACCACACTATGATAGGACCACACTAATATTATAGTGTTCTTGAATCATTAGGTTTGATCCCTATAGAGATGTCAGTCATCCTCCTCTGACCTGCACCTAGTCTTGTTTATCATCATATTCAAAGTGTATCAACAAGAATATAGGTCACTCCTCTTCCTAGGGCTATCCTGATGCTCAAGGAAGATATTTGAAGTATGACTATTGATAGGATAAAAATCCAAACTCAAAATTACCCATATATTACCAGGGATAAACCTCTTTTTCTCAATAAAAGGGAGGAATATCCTACAGAGACACTCACCCAATTCTTGTAGGCCTTCCCACATATAATGATAGGACAAATAGTACTACCCATGTTCTACCCAAAATATTTTGAGATGCATAAATATATCCATATGCCTCCTCCACTAAGATAATATCCCAATTATGATGTCATACTCTCTACACCTAGACAAAACCCTAAATATGCTATCATACTTCCAAAATTGAAGAAAAAGCTAACCAAGCAATATTTTAAATTTCTATAAGTTCTTACCTACCTCGAACTGAATCTCATAAAGAAACTTTTTAGGGTCCATAGTTTCTTCCATTAATTCATCCACAATGTGCAATCGAGCCATCCATGCCTTCACAAGACCTTATATTCACCACACATAGAGGATGGAATCATTATCTTTTTGAGATTTAAAACAAAGGACCTTAAATGGGATTACCTAATATTTTTTGTATTCACATGGTTAAAATATCACAAGACTAATAAACCTTACTTGAAGACTATGCACATTTTAAACATGATTAATGGTTCTTTCACTATGATGGAGCTAAGTACTGACTAGGTGATGGGACATGGGTGATTCTCTTTTCTCTTGAAGGGTAGGTCATGCCTTTTGGATTAAAATTAGACTTTTAGTGTACAAATAATAGGGATGAGTACAAGGCCCTATTTTCATGGCATGCTCAATGTGAAACTCCTATGCCTTCAAAATCTAAGGATCTAGGGTGATTCATAACTAGTTACAAACCAAGTTTCTAAAGTCTATCAAACCAAAGACAAACACATTCAATTATACAAGAGTATTTTCCCTAAGGTTTCCAAGGACATAAATTTAATTTATCTAAAATTGGTCCCTAGAGAAACCAACTAACTTTACAAATATATGTTTTCCTCATCTTCACATTTTATTCCCCATCTGATGATACGAGAATCTAATTTCATAATCTCAGATAGGGAAGAGTCTCTCATCCTAAAGATATCTAATGACCAAGAAACGACTCATAAGAGATGAGGTGATAGTATATTCTCCCTTGATATCCTCTTTCCTCCCATCATTCCAAATACACACACACACACACACACACACACACACACACACACACACACACACACACACACACACACACACACACACACACACACACACACACACACACACACACACACACACACACACACCTTGTACTTAGAATCAATTTTTGAATCAATAAGAAGAAAGGAGTGGGTAAAAAATCTAGACCTAACTGGTTAGGCCCATACCTAGTGACAAAAGATTTTAACAATGGATCCTATCGATTATGCACTCCATAAGGAAAATAGTTTGCTAAGTCTATAAAATCTTTGCATATAAAATTATTTTATATGTAATTATTACATATCACCCTATTATCACTTACATTATATTTTCATAGGTTGCATATCCATTAGCATATTGTATGTGTTGTTTCATGATTGTTTAGTTGGTTAGTTCATATGATATATAAAATTTAAAAATGATGCATATAACATCATCCCATTCTCACCTTACCATATCAAACCATAGTATGCACTATCCAAATCAACATGTCACATAGATCTTTGACTTAGTTCTTATGATAAGAGTACACATCTTTCCGTACATATTATTACATAACTTAGAAAAAAGTTAACCTATATTGGAGTTTATATGATTTTTTATGATAGGTCTTCCCTTATGGTTCCTTTTGAATATAAAACATTAAATTAATAGAATAAGGTAACTTTACCCACCCATATTGGTCCTCTATGATGAGCCCTTTCATCTTACTAGTTTTATGGGGCAAAGGTTTGGGGGTAGAGGCCTTAAAAATAGAAAATAATACTTCTATGAGAATCAAAATCTTATGCAAATAGAAAACTCAAAATTATAGATATCTCACCCTCTATTAAGACTTGGTGTTGATCCCTCACATCTTATTGGTTTCATGGGGTTGGAATTGGGGAGAGATGACCTTACTTTCCTACATTTAAGATTTGGTGATGAGCCCATGTGTATTCCTAGTTATATGAGACAAGTGTAGGGGGTCACAAAAAGAAGTAAAAATTAAATGTAAACTAAATACTACTAAATCATAAAGTGTCCAAATGAAAAGATCTTCAAAGAGCCTACCTTCATGTCTATGTTTAAGGAAGGTAACCTTTTCTCATTTATCAATTATATCAAGGCTAGTATTCTCTAGATGAATCTAATAAAATCAGTATTTTATAAGTTTAGTAACAAGTACATATTCCCATTTTCTCATAAGGATTAAGTCATCTTACTTTTTCCTGTGAGGTTTTGATTTATGGTTTTCACCCCCTTTATCATCTCATATTTATCCTATTCCTCTTTTCGTTCCTCACTACAAATTGAAAGTCACATATTGTATGAATAAAGAAATTAGGTAATCACCTGAATAATAAATTTAACTTAGTATAGTCACATATATACATCCATCACATTAAATTATCTGCATATAATTTTTTTTCACATGTATATAAGAATTGACCATAACAAAATATCAAAAATAAAGAGGTAAATATACATCTAAACCATCACATGTCTAGTCATCTAGAGTGCATAAACTAAAAATATGATATGAAAATTAAATTTACATTGAATAACACATAATAACAAGTCATGAAGAGGTACATGTGTGTGTGTGTGTGTGTGTGTGTGTGTGTGTGTGTGTGTGTGTGTGTGTGTGTGAGATGTAAATTGTTGAGTTTATACAAAAAAATGTCTAACATAAACACCTCCACAAAGGGACAATATGCCCCAAGGCATCTAAAAAAAAATCAACATATACAATGGTATATTAAAAACATCTATAAAAGGTGTCAATAGCCTATTCTCCTCCTCTGGGAAGGCCTTGATGTAGAGGAGTGCTTGGGGCTTTGGATTTAGTGGCATCTTGTGTTGGTACCTCCCTCTAAAGCCATCCCCCTATCTTTAGGTCAATAACTAGGATGGTGACTCTTATTTAGTCCTACCTCAAATGTTGTCCTCTTTATCATATGAATAAAGGCTATACCACCTTGCCCACCCATTATGGTATCTACTAGGGCCTCTACCCTCCCTACCATGGCCAATATAGTGTTTATATCTATCCTCAATGCCATCACTAACATTGAAGCATGGTAAAATGGGGAAAAGATATATGTATGGTGACCAATCCTTATGAGATCAAAGGTCAACCAAAATTTGGTCCCAAGTGTGACCAATGCTCAGCTAAAAAAGGTTGATTAGGGTGTCCTTAATCATCCACCTCTAACCATCCACATTATCTACAATCACATAGTACACAAGATGAATTAGATCAAGATGATATATACATTTGATACATTTAAAATTAGATAAATAATTATAAGGAATAAAAAGAGAACTAGTAATCATAAATTAACAAAAAAAACATTTTACCTAGATCTACCTTACACCACTCTAGATTATAATCATCTTTGGTGACCTCCTCCTCATCTATGTCGAGGTCCTCATCTACCTCAACATACACTTGAGCCTCACCATCTCCATATCCCTATTTTTAGTATTGTGCAAGGTACCCTTAAGTAGGGCTCCCCTTAATAGGGTACCCTTGATCAGGGTCCCTTAAGCATAGTCCTATAGTGGTGATGGTGGTGGTGGTCCCATTTGATGCTACTCGGCTCTGGCCTATCTTCCTATTCTAGTTGTCTATCAAATCAGTCAGGTGATAGGATCCCATCTCATGGATGGGTTCCATTATATTTACCACAAACTCATATATCTCACTTTATATATCCCATTATACATTACTCCAAGGATAGGTATCTTTCCCACATAGGTCACACAAAATTATTGGGGCTCCTAATCCATAGGGTACACCTCAATTTTTAACAACCTATCTTAAACATAAGAGGCCCTAATGACTATTATAAGATAGTCTCCCTCATTTTCCCATTACCCAACCATGTCCTAGTAGGGTAGGGAAATAAAATATACTACTATAGAATTCAATACAACTTGGGATAAAACATGAAAGTACACAACATTTATCCATCTAGTGGCCCTAATATCTCTTGGTGCCCAAATTAGCACTATCCTCTGATAGGGGATCATCCTTTCATAGATCCAACCAGTGAAAATGGTTAGATGACTAATGGAGAGGGATATATTGGACAATTTTGGCCCTCATACCAAGCTTATGCTTGGATAGAGAAGCTGAGTAGAGTTCTTGACCCATAAATGATCAAAATATGGTAAAAGTAAGATTTGAAAAGCCAAACCAACTCAAAAATCATGAAGAAATGTATTGGTCAGATTGATTATGCATTTTATAAGTATGATTAGAAAGCCTCTTAGGGTAAAAGATCACATGGACATTAATTTATTCATGGCTAAATCATCCTCTACAAATTTCATATATTGATGTCTTTTTTATCTCAAGATATAAAGCTTAAAAGTTAAACCAACAGAGTGGGACATGCATGGGGACGTCAAGTTAAAGTTGTATAAAATAGAAACTTGAATTAAAATGTTCCAAGGATGAATGAATGGCTAAAAATTATCCAAATCATGGGGATAAAGTTAATATTTAATGACAAGCAGGTGATCAGTGATGTTAGTGGGTCCATAAGATTCAATGGAGTGCATTAAATCATGCATCAAAGATCAATGATGAGATCACAATTAAAAGGTCAATATATCCTAAGATTAAACATACAAATAACAAGTGGAAAGATCTTAGGTGCCCATACAAAGATATAATGGTGTACATTTAATGACAAAGACAACAGGTCTATGTTGATTAATGATGTGCAATTTATCATACCAAAGTAGATCAACAATGAGAAAAAGGTCAACTAGTCAACAAATCTTAGGAATGAATGAGAAGCTACCAAGTGTCATGACCATAATAACCATTAGGTAAATCAATGGTACACATTCAATCTATGTAAAGGGAGATCGATGGTGCATGTAAGGTTAAGAAGTCAATGAACTTGGGATGAATGCGAAGCTACCATGTGGCACAAGTAAAGGAATGGATGGATTAACTATAGGATCCTGAGGATAAATTCAAAGCTAACAATTGGTACAATATGAGAAGCATAGATCAAGATCGATGGTCAAGATTAAAAGTTAAAGATGAGAGTTTTCAAGTAAAGGTCAAACATAGTTTAAGTCGAACCAGGTTAAGTATCTCAAAGGGATATGTTGCTATTAGATTTTAGTCAAGTACCACTAAGCATGAGACACATCCATATTTTTAAGATGGTTAATGATGAAGCTCCATCACCATTAAAGATCAGATAGGACCTCTAGTTGATGATTTAGAATTTATCAACCTTATTCCCAAAAAAATTATAGGATTATTATGTGGCTATGTTCATTATTATTTTAGAAGGAAGATCCTTGTGTGTAGGGACTTCTTAATTTACACAAGATTTAAGGGAATAATAAGTATATTTATACATAATAGAGATCAAGAATAAATAAATGTGGCCTGTAGGTTTTTCATTGATAGGATAACTATAGGAAAACCAATAAATGAGATTAGTTTTCATCTTTAGTAGACCTATGTTTAGATATTGAAATGGGGAAGATATGTGATTAATGAAGAAGTGTATTATCTCCCAAAATATTAATTTCCTTGATATGTAGGTACCTATAGCTGCTCAAAGTAGACATGGTGATGGCTCTGTCAGAATTAAAGATATGAATATTCTCTTCTCATGAATAGGTCAAATGGGAGATGGCATAAAAAATCAAATCAAAGATATCTGGTGGTTAGATAAGTAGTTATAGCATTCAATGTTGTTCACATATTAATGATATTTCTTCCTTGAAAGGATCATGACTCATCATCTATAAAATAGACTTTTATCTTCTAGTACATTTCTCAACCAATGAGAAGAGATTGAAGACTAATTAGAGAAAATACAGGTTAACTTACTAATGAAGGGCTAGTCCATATTGGATTAAGTATGGTGGATAATTCATTTAAAGGTGGAAACTCATTAATTTTTCTTGGTTAATGTGTACCCTCTTCTCTCTTCTCCCTTTCTCTATATTACCCATTATTTTCTATTTGTATCTCTCTCTAATTTTGGACTCTCATAATGACTCTTTAATCTTGAAAAATAAGTGACTCTCTAAGATATTTCAAGATATCCTCCTCTTTATTAGGCTAAAATTTATCAATAATTTGTAAGAACTACCTCATGATGTAATAAAAAACTTTATTTACCTATCTCTTACCTTGGATCAGTGTTTAGTGAGTTGTACATGATGGCCTTATGAGGGAGATTATTCTATATCCATTGTCTTTATTGCTTACATATTTTAAGGTGTTTTCAAGTTAGTTATAGGTTTGAATTAGTGTTCTTCTTGAACCTAGTTTATGAAACACTTATGCAATCATCTAGTCTGTGAGGTTGTGTGAGCTGGCATTGTCTTATGTTGATCTAGTATGGGTTCAAGCTTATGGGGTTATTCCATTTTTATTTGGTTCATCACATTTTATCCTTCTTATCAGCCCCTTTCCCCTTTATAACCCTTCCCATATGATAATATTAGTTTAGGTGATTCATCAGAAGGAAGCTAGCCTTCTATGGATTTTCAACCCCATCATAGGTTACCCATAGCCTGGGGTTATCTGAATATTGTGACTAGGATTGGAGGAGCATGAAGAAATATTACACAAGTGTGCAATATCACATCATAATGGGATATTAGGTGAGCCACTTGGTATAAGTCTACCTAGCATCTCTTGACTCCCTATATAGTGTATTGCTCTCTCCTTGATATGTCACATGATTGATGGCCAATTATATAAAATAATATATGTGCCCTTATCTCCTACTAATTAGGAGGAAAGGATGTTAATGATATCCTTAGATTTGGGATCACTAATACCTTAAATTGAGAAAGTCTTACATTACACTTCATTCCCACATCAAGTACATTAGAGTCTCCAAAGTGATTTGCCCAACTATGGTATTCACAATGGATATCAATATATTAAATAGATACTAAAATAAAGGTCATAGGAAGACTGGTGATGTGATACACATCCATGAGAGTGATCATCCACTCTCCTAGGGCATAAGGGATCACAAAAGTGTTTTGGATAGGGTCATAATAAATCAAAATATCACATAATATCTAGATGGAGGTGGGGGTGATCCCCTCTCATGCTATTTAAAGTATCACTACTTGATCAAACATGACCAACTCATCAATCATCTAAATTACCAAAACTCAAGGGAGCCACTCTTAATCCTAAGATCTACTACATCAAATATAAGACCCATGAAATAAATAATAAGACTATAAGTTAGCTAAAAAACCAACTCTTCAAAAAAAATCAAATTTATCACACATTTTTAGTGTGAATAAACACCCTATAGTGGTTATGAAACTACCTTGTGATAGTTATAAAAAGCAAAATCAAGTGGTAGTCTAGTTTCCTTGTCATTTTTAGGCCACTTTCATGAGACATTTATCTTCCCTTGACCATTAACAAATTTGAAGAGAGGGGACATTCATTAATTATAGGCACCATCAGGCACCCTCCCCCTCACACATAAGTAATCAGTTTAGGAATGCTTCTAGATAATCCATGAAATGAGTGCTTTGATCTAAAATTAGAGGATGCAAGATCAGTCATGTCTCACCACTAGTTATGTAGGCTATAAGGCTGTCTTGGGATATTTCCTACTCTAGGAGGGACTAGTGGTGAGTAAGTGTTTGAGTTCTTAGAGGTGCCTATCCACACATAGACAAATACCATGGTCAAACATCTAGAATTAATTATGCCCCACCAATAGTATTTTGAGTTACATAGTTATGCATGTAAACACCTAATATATGTAGGAAACCTTATAATTAGACTCAATAATATAATTAACAAGAGGAAAGGAGCAGATCAAAAATTTAGACCCAACTGATTAGGCCCTTACCTAGCAATACAAGATTGTAATAATGGAGCCTATCGGTTATGCAATCTAGAAAATAAAGAGTTTGGTGAGTTTGTAAAGTCTTTACATCTAAAATACATCAATATATAATTCTTACACATCACCCTCTTCTCACTTACATAATATTTTCATAGGTTTCATGTCTACTTACATATTAGATGCATTTTTTCATTATTATTTAACTATTTAGTTCATACAATATATAAAATTTCAAAATGTGGCATATCACATCATCCCAATCTCATCTTACCCTATGAACCCATAATAGGAATTCTCAAAATAAAAATTTCACATTGGTCTTTATCTTATTTTGTATGAGCAAAGTAAACCTCTTTATCTACATCTTCTTACATAAATTAAAAAAATGCTAACCTAAAATGGAGTCTAAAAACTTGTCTATGATAGAGTCTCCCCTTATGATGCCTTTGGAAAAAGAACATTAGCATGCCTAGAAAAAGGTAAATTTATCTACCCATCTTGGTCCTTGGTGATGAGCGCTTAAATATTACTAGTTGTACAGGACCAATATTTTAGGGTAGAGGCCTTACAAATAGAAAGTGATACATCTATGAGAATCAAAAGGTTATGCAAATAAAAAAGTAAAATTTTCACATTTCTTTCCCTTTGTTAACCCTTGGAGTTGATCCCTCACATCTTAATGGTTGCATGGGGTTGGAATTAGGGAGAGATGACCTTACTCATCTATATTTAGCCTTCGTTGATGATCCCGTATGTCTTCCTAGTTATATGAGACTAAGTGTAAGGAGTCATGAAAAAAATAAAAAATTAAATGAAAAATAAACACTACTAAATTAGAAAGTATCCAAATGAATATTTATTCAATGAGTATGCCTTCATGTTTGTGTTTAAGGAAGGTAAAATTTTCCAATTTACTAGTTATATTAGGGCTAGTACTCTCTAGATGAAGCCAATAAAGTTAGTGTTTTATATGTTTAATAAGAAGTACACATTCCCCTTTGCTCATAAGGATTAGGTCATCTTACTTGGTCCTGGAAAGTTTTGATTTATCATTTTCACCCCCCTTATCATCTCATATTTATCCTATTCCTCTTTTCATTCCTCATCATAAATTGAAATTCATATGTTGTATGATCAAAGAAATTAGGCAATCACCTATAAAAGAAATGTTAACGTAGTTATAGTCACATATATATATCCATCACATTACATTATCTATATACATTTTTTTCCACATGTACATAGGCATTTTCCATAACAAAAAATAAATAATAAAGAGGTAAATCTATATCTAGACCATCACATGTCTAGTCATATAGAGAGCATAAATTAAAAATATTATATGAAAATTTGAGTCACATTGTTTATCACATAATAAAAAGTCACAGAGAAGTACATCGACAACAAAATTTATTTGTGTGTGTGTGTGTGTGTGTGTGTGTGTGAGTGAGTGATGTAAACCATCAAGTTTATACACCAAAAATGTCTGATATAAACACCTCCATAGAGGGCCAATATGTCTAAAGGCATCTTAAAAAGGATTGACATATATAATGTTATATCAAAAAAATCTATAACAAGTCTTCGGTGCCTATCTTCCTCTGAGAAGCCCTGATGTGGAAGAGTGTTTGGGGCTTTGGCTTTAGTGGCATATCCTATTGGTACCTCCCATTGAATTTGTCTCCCTATCTATAGGTTAGTAACCATTATTCTGACTCCTACCTGAGCCTCCCTCTAATGTTGTCCTCCATATCTTATGATTGGAGGCTTTACCACCTCCCCCACTCACCATGGTATCTAATAGGGCCTCCACTCTCCTTGATATGGCCAAAAAGTGTTTTCATCTATCTTCAACACCATCACCAACATCAAAACATGGTACACTAAGGCAAATACATCTATATGGTGACCAATCTTTGTGGGAAGTCTAAGGTCAACCAAAAGTTGGTCTTGAGTCTAACCAATGCTCAGCTAAAAAAGGTTTATTAGGGTGTCCATAATCATCTACCACTAACCACCCATATTATCTAAAATCAAAAAATACCCAAGATGAATTAGATCAAGACAATATACAAATTTTGATACATATAAAATCAACTAAGCAATTAAAAGGAATAAAAATTAGAGCTGTAATCACAAATGAACCAAAATTAACATTTTACCTAAATATATCTCCTACCACTCTAGATCATAATCATCCTCAATGGCCTCATCTTCATCTATTTTGAGATCCTCCTCTATATTAATATACACTCGAGCCTTACTTCTTCCATATCTTAGTTTATGTTTCTATGTAGGGTCTGCCTAAGAAGGGTCTTATAGTGGTGGTGGTGGTGGTGGGCTCATATGGTATTGCTCAAATTTGACCTATCTTCCTTTTATAGATTCTTATCAAACCATTTAGGTGATAGGAGCACATATCATGAGTTTATGCCATGTCAATTTACCTAACCTTATGGATCTCACCTCATAGATCTCCTATACATAAATCCAAAGACATGGAGGTTTACCGCATAAGGCATACCAAAATATAGGGGAACCCAATACATAAGGTGAACCTCAATATATAATAACCTATCTCAAACCTGAGAGGCCCTAATTTCTACTATAAGATAGACTCCCTTATTTTCCCATTGCCTAACCTTTCCCTAGTAAGGTAGGGCAATCAAATCTATGATTATCAAAGTCCCCATAGCCTTGGGAAAAATATGAAAGGGCAAAATGTTTATCTTTCTAGTGGCCTTGATATCTCTTGATGCCCTAATCATCACCCTACTCTAATAGGGGATCACCCTCATATAGACCCAACCCATGACATTTCAAGTGGATGATGGAGAGGGATCCTAATTGATCCACTTTGTAGAAGTTTTTGTAAGTCTTTTCTAGCATCTTCTGACTCTATGCATAACAAGCCCCTCTCTCCTTGATACATATCATGATTGATGACCAAATATACATAAGACTATATATGCCATTATCTCCCACTAATTGGGAGGTAAGGATGCCAATGATAGCCTTAGATTATGGATCACTGATCCCTCAACTCGATAAAGTCTCACCCTATACTTTGTACCCATATCAAGTGCATCAAAATATTCAAAGTGATCAACTCAGATATGGGCATCACAATGGATATCAACATCTAAAATAGATACCAATCTAATGATTTTAAGAAGATTAGTGATCTGATACACATCCATGAGAGTGATTTTACACTCTATTGGGGCTTAAGGGAACATGAAAGTATTCTTATTATGGTCCTAATAATTCAAAATATAATATCATAACTGACTAGAGGTGGGATTAATCTCCACCCATCCTATCTGAAATGTCCCTACTCAATGAATTAGGGCTAACTCATTGATAGTTAGAATCACTAGAACTTTATGGAGATAATCTTTATCCTAGGATTTGATCCATCAAATGTAATACTATAGACACTAGAAAATGTCCCCTCAACCAATTTTTGATGTCACATCACCTTAGACCTATCCTTGACCTTAGATATCTATTAACCTAGTTAAATCACCTTTAAAATAGCTTTTACACTTGTTAATTTACCTAAGCACCCTTTTCTAAACATTTTGAAACATCAACTTCGACCCATTTTAAACCTTTTTATACTTAGGGGCTAATCATTGACGGTCAACATAACCATCTATGGTTGGTTAGCCTGACCTTTGATGGTAAGGTATCCAAACCTAAAACACAAAAGCATCTAACTATAAGCTAGGTATGATTGAGAAAAATAAAAACTTTCCCATGCACACCTTACAGTTTTTGTTCCCTTCGAATTGGCATTTATAACCTAACCCAACTTAGCAACTTTCTCTCTCCTTAGTAATTTTGTGATATAAATGCAAGGCTCTTGGAGGAGATGAGGATCAAAAAATTGCATCCAAGATCTCTTATTTTCTTTGTGTAGATATTTAAGAGATCAAAACTCTATGCACATGAATTTTGAAGGCTAGAGTATTGTTATTTTGTCCAAATTCATTCAACTTGTCATTAGCTTTGACTTTGCATCATATAGGTATTTTTATCTTATTTTTAGAATTTCCTTTCTCCACTAAATCTTACTATCTTAAATCAGATCACTTACACATTGTCCCTTACCTACAAAACCCATATTTAACCTTTGGCCCACTTGCCACTTCACTCTAAAATCCATTTTAATTCCTTAAAACTTTCCAAAGTCAACCATTTATAGTTATTGCAACCATTTCTAGTTACATCAACCATCACCAGTTATTTAATAATCATCGATCCAGACAACCATCACTAGTCAGCTTGACCACCAACGGTCACTGTCAAGAAAAATAATAGATTATTTTTTCCTCCCCTTTCACACCTAATCAGACCCTGTCTCTACTTTTGGATTATCTACAAACCATACTCACATCCTCTAGACCTGACCTTGATCCACTTATGCATGGTAATGACCCATTGTGTTATACTTTTTTTTGAATAGGTACACTATTTATTTCTTACATAAGCATTTATGTTCTTATCATATTATCATCTTTTATTTCTATTGTCAGAACATTTTTATCATTAGGGGAGTGGATTAATAGCCATCCAAGGGAGCTTTTGCTTCTTGGATCTAGCGTGTTACTAGGTAGTCCACCCTTCATACTCATCTAACAAATAAGTTGGTTTAGTGCAGTCTTGTTACATGTAGTCCTTCCTCACCAAAAAGGAGCTCCTACTTTATTTGGTCATCAACAAGCACAATTTTTAACTGGGTACACACCCCTTATCTTTTGTTCCTCTCTTTTTTTCTAAAAGTTAAAAATAGAATACGAAATAGTAGGAAACATTTTGGCACTCCCGGTGGGACCCCTTCTAAGTTCGTAGTCCTTTTTAGGCATATAACTGAATTAGTGAAAATTCATGTTCTTTCATTTATGTTATTTATAAATTCTAAAAGATTAAAAAATTATTTTCCCTTCTTTTTTAAAAATAAAAAAGAAACAAAAAAGTTTTCATCTTAGGGATAGGTTGCATTTTCATCCTGCATTAAGTGCATTTCTAGTTGCTCCTTATTTGCATGCAAAGACATCAAAAATTAATTTTGGGTTAAAATTGAGTGCATTCATTGTCTTGCCTACCTAATGCTAAGCTCACCTAGATTAATTAAAAGCATTGTGAATTAAGTGTATCACACTTATGTTACACTACCAAACCACTTGCACAAAATTAACATCAAAACTTACTTGAGACAAGGCCCATTGGGATTTCATCACCCTTTGGATTACCTTACCTTTCCCGATGATCCCACTTAGATTTTATCACCAAGGAGAGGACCCACTCTACTCTCTGGTAGAGTATAAACTCTAGACAAATGGTACCTATTGTCTAACCGACCTAGCTTAGCTTCAGGTTCATGAAGTGTAGGGAGTAAGCCCCCAGTACTAGGCCATGTATTCAGTCTAGTGAAAATTCTTTGAGCACCTAAATTTAACCCAAAACCATCCTTAGATGGCCCTTATATTACCCAAATTACAAGCTAATTTATCCTTTCACAATCTTTAAGGCATAAGCCAAAAGTGATTTAAAATCAAGCCTAGGATTAATTGTGATTTTAGTGTGTGCTTTGCTTGCTTTGGGTTTTTATTTGTTTTCTCATTGTTATAGGTTTGTTATCCATTTATAATTTCTCATATGGTCTTAGCCAGACAAAAAGTGAGAAATCAAAACAACAAACCACTATCTTCCTCTTCATCCTCATCCATGGATTACACCTCAGATGTTGATAAATCACCTCGTGCTTTGTCACACCATTCTCCCCCACCTACCATACCTCTAATGATTCTTGAGGGAGATATAGAATTTTACACCTTTCTACATAAAAATTTGGTGGATTTGCAACACTATCTTAATACCTTAGTATACCATACTTTGATGACTTCAATTCCTCCCATGGATCCACCTTATGGTTGGTGTTACATCAACCCAACATTCTGTCAGCCAATATTGTTCTTATACCATTGGTTCATCTACTACCACCACCCAGACACCTATTACACCCACCAATACTTCTAACATTAGCTTAAATTTACCCCTTGTCACTTATACCCCTTCTACTAGTGTGGTGTCTTCCACACGCATGTCTACCATACCCTCTAGCTTAACCAATATACCAACCTGAACCCCCTTTTAGAGCTTGGTGCTATCCATACCACAAACACTACCTCCCATTATCACTAGGGTGACTACCCATCAAAAACCCATAAGCCCTTTAGCATTACAAACCCAAACCATACCCCCATTAACTAACCCAAATGTACCCCTAAACCAACCGTTATCAATTCCCCTATAAGTCCCCATAGCAACCTATCAATATATTCCCAACCCATAGGGATATATTACACCTTCCACTCAACCCTTAATGCCTATCAGTCTTGCTAGAGTACTATCCCAACCTCATGTCAACACATACCAATATGTGCCCATCTCTATACCTCCTTCTGTATATTAATCCATAGCTATAACCCAACCTCAATAGAACTTACCACTGAATTATGAAGCTACCCAACCCCAACCTAAATTGATAAGGATACTCATGGATAAGATGACCCATCTTGAATCATCTATCTCTGGGTCCCATAACCTTTTATATTATAACTAAATTTGTAATGAACCTATCAATCCATCTATTCTAATTCATGCTTATCTAACTCAATAGGAACTCCCCAAATTCTCAAAGTTCTAGGGTAAGGAGGATCCTCAACAATATTTGAGGGCGTTTCACCATTTTTGGTACTTGATCACATATGATGATGCCCTCCTCCTTAAAACCTTCCCTATGTATTTATCAGGGCCCATTGGATTGGTACAGTTACCTTCTTAGGCACTCTATCTTTTCATTCTCCCAACTTGCCCAAATCTTCTTAGAACATTTTTCAGTAAACATATCCAAAAAGGTCTCCATAACTAACCTCTATTCTATCAGGTAGTTTGATGATGAATCAATTATTGACTTCATTACATGATGATGATGTCTCATTAATCAATTATCCTTTTCAATACCCCAAATATAACTCATTGAACTTTTCTCTAGGGGTTATGCAAAACACATTGTTCCCACCCTTTAGGTGTAAATGTTTAGAACCTTTGATGAAGCATTCACAATGGCATGTAAACTTATAAATCGAGCCATAGACGAGGGTAAATTAAAATTATGAAATAATAATTCCACTTTTAAACCCAATGACCCCTCTTACACCAAAACATCAAACCCAACCAATACCAAAGCCAAAACATCTACAAACATGGTTGTCTTAAAAACTATGCTACTCTAACCATTAACCCATCACGTCAAACCGCTCCTTCCAACCCTTCTTACCCACCATACCAAAATCAAAATTGGGTTCCCCCTAAATAATTCACACCTATAAGATAATATTATGCCTCTGTAATGGACAAACTACTCAAAGCTAACCTTATCCAACTTTCACCAATCAAGCCACCTCAATAATTTGACCCCTCTCACCTTGTGCCTAGGTGGTACAATGAAAATTACCATTGTGATTTCCATCGAGTCATTAGACATGACATAAATTAGTATAACACTTTTAAAAGCCTTATCCAAAACTTGATTGACAATGGCAAATTATCATTTGATAACCCAAACACACCTCCTAATCATTCTCTTGATATCTTTTGTAAACTTTTTCATAATCATACTCCATCTACCCAACCTCATAAAAAAAAATCTAAACCATCATCATCCCATGATGCACACACAATTAATGCCATCATAAATGAGCACATGGTGGATGATACCCACACTTATATTTCTCCTTCACCAACCTCACCTATGGAAGAATCAAGTTCACCTCCTATCCCTTTAGAGACCCAAATAGAAGAATCTATAACTCCCATGTCTTTTCTTGATCAAACCATACCCCTACTTGCCTCTCCTTTCAAATAAGGAACTATTGATTTAACCACCTCTTCTTCTACCCCACAAAATGGAATGGTAGAACCCTCCTATTTTCCTTTGGATACCCTAGAAAAGGAGGAAATCAGGACCACACCTACATATCTAATTAAAGAACCATCCATTTCCCTAATCACCCCACAAGCAACCATTACCTCATTTACCAACTAGGGATTTTGGAACCTTCTAGCTCAAGTAAAGATCAATGAACCCTACCTTCTTCCTCACTTATGGGTTTAACATTCGAAATAACTAGTCAAGGAACCAAACCCATTTATAAGCCCTTTTCTCAATTAATGCAAAGTCTAGAATTTGCCTCATAACCTAACCTAGATAGAGTCACCTTTTGGCACCATCTAGGGCTCCCATACCAAAATAGAGTTAAACCCTTGACCTCATTGGCATCCACCCTCAAACCAATTATCAACCCATCATCAAACATTTATTTTTCCCAAGACATGAGAGAACCCTATCATCCACCTCCACCTAGATCATCTCATAATTTTCTCACTAGACCAACCAAGAATTTAGGTATCCTTCCCACACCTAGCATCACCCATTTGCCTATCAAATTGGACCTAACCCCCTCTATCCCACTTAAAAAACCACCAACCAAAATGGACTGAAGGGTGGAGTTACCTAAGCCTCATCTTTGAGCTTGACCTATGCCACCTCCTTCTCATTTACCATCTATTTTGGGACCTCACCCTTCTACCATCTTAGCCACATATTTTGCTTCAATTAAATAAATGCCATTTTCTATGCCTACCCCTCCACCACCCAATCCATAAACTTCTTCATCATTCTTATCTATTTTATCCCCTTACAGTTTCCCACCTATTATCAACCCCTCATCCTCTACTTCAAAACTATCCACTTGCAATCCAATCATAGCTAAGCCAACCCAACCCAAAACATTGACCAAAGTTATTCAACCACCTATCCCTTCTAAGGTCAATTCCATGCCTAAGAAGGTTCCTATTTATTTTATGAACATTTAAACACCCATAAAACCTCTAAATGAATCCTATGCTATTATTTTATAGAGGTTGTTGTAAATGTCTTCCATCAAGTTGCCGCCCATCAAGCTAATCACCCCTTTTAATACCAAACCCTCCTAGTTTGATGATACTTTGATTTGTGCATATCATAGAACACCAAGACATGATATGGAGAACTAGAAATATCTCAAAGCCCTTTTAGATAGCCTATATGATGAGGATGATATGTTGTTGGATGAACCACCTTCATAAGCCTAACCAATTCCACTATTAGCCCAACCAATCTGACTACCAGCCCAACTAATTCCACTACCAGGCCAACCAACCTAATCATCAGTCCAATCTATCCAACCATTGGCCCTACCTATACTTTCTCTCTAACTTTCATCTCAAAGTGAGGGGAAGGAACCAAAGCAATCACCTAATCTAACTGATCTTATCATCGACACCATTCATATGATTACCTGATCTTGGGTGCAATAACAGGGTAAGGGAAGAGCCCATGCATCCATTCCATGGACATATCCTATAGACTCTCAGCCTTCCAACCAAGTTCTAACATCAACACTACCACTTATGCCCTCACCTAGACCCAAAGTATCTATCTTAGGTGTACCTCCCACCAATTCTTCCACATCCATTAAACAAATTGTGTTGAAGCAACTTCACCAAGTACTTGTGAAGATAAGCCTCTAAAAATTTATCAAAACCTCACCTCATCATTGTCAAGCACTAATAAACACTCTACAATCCATTAAGGTTTAACCAGATGACACTCAACCTCTTACATCCTTCATTGGAACCCTCCAACATTCTACCATCATCAATTTCTAAGATTTTGAGATACCTCCAACCCATTCTGAGGAGTTTGAACCACCTCTCTTTGTCACCACATACATTAATCACATTCACATAAAAAGGGTGATGATTTATGGAGGAGCCATCATCAACATAATCTCCTCCCATGCTTTGGATTAGCTACATTTACCAAAGAACATCAAGGCTAAAAGTATAATGGTTCTTCACTCCTTTAACAACACAATGGCCACTAACTTAGGGACTGTTGTCCTTCAAATACACTTGGGGCCTCATATAATTATTAAGCTATTTTATGTTTTAGAGGGTGAGTTCTAATATAACATTCTACTTAGATGCCCTTAGATCTGAGTTACGAGTTGTATCCCATCTACTTTACAATATTGTGTCGAATTTGAACATGAAAGATATGTTATAACCATCAAGGCCAATCCCAATCCTTTTACATCTTACAACATGACCTATAGGCCTAATGATGTCCTTCTTTTACATTCATATCCCGCATAGTCAACTAACCACATTAACAAAACTACACCACCAACCATGACCTATAGTGCTTCTACCATCAACAATGATGAAGCCTCAACCAATGTATCTATCCCTTCTTACTAGATTCCCATGAGGATTCTTTGGCACAAATTTTCTAATGTCTCTCCCTTAGGGAATATCAAATTTTAGCCTTAGATGCTTTTCCCACTCCACATGAATATGGGAACATCCATAAGGACCCTTCTTATTACCCCAACATAAGAACCATCATCCCCTTTGGACTTCCCAATAATTTCACATATTTTGTCTATGGGGGACTTGATCGACCACTCCTCTCTCCTATCACCACTCCATATATTCAACCTTTCACTTCTAATTTATCCTGTCTAAGCAATCCATCCTTTGCCAAAACCTATCTTCATCACTATGTTTAGAAATGATTTGATATGGGATTTTAAAAATAAGGACCTCACAAATTTCCCATTATCAAAACTCAGAAATGTCATGAGTTCTTTGGACTTGGGTTTGAACCACTCAAAGATATAACTTTCTACCCCCACAAAAGAGATTCCACCCTCACCTAGTCCATCTTTTCAATATGAAGACTCCAACATCATCCCATCCAAATTTCTTTTTTGATCAATATCATCAATTTAGGCCCACTAACCTATAAAAAGGTGGCAAAGCCAAAACCTTTCCCTCATGCATCTTGAGATGATCGATCGTGATTCACCCACCATTCATATCATTTAGTGTCAAGATGATGATTCTATCTTCACCTATCTTGGTGTAAGAGATTATTCTATCCATAAATCTCTCCCTCTTAAAAACCAAACCATTCTCAATGAATCAACTATTGATGTTAACTTGGGGACCCAGGAGGATCCTCATATCATTAAACTTAGCTAGTCCTTAAAATCATATGAGCAATGAGATTATCCCACCTTATTTCAAGATCATAGCATCACATTCATGTGGTCTTATCAGGATATGCCCAAGATTGACCCCTCTATAACTCTCCATAACATTGTTACCCATCTTGAGGCTAAGTCAGTATGATAAAAGCTTCACAAAATGCACCCTTGCATAGCTCTTCTCATTAAAGAATAACTTCAACATCTTCTATTTGTCAACTTCATTCCACCCATTGACTATCCATAATGGGTCTCTAATATTTTTCCCATTACCAAACCCACTAGGGGACTCCATCTTTATGTGTATTTTCATGACCTTAACCTTGCATTCCCCAAAGATGACTTTCTTTTATCCAACATCAATCATCTAGTGGATCTTACCATGGGCCACAAGATGTTATATCTCATGGATGGATTTTAAGGATATAATCAAATCCTGATCACCCCCTCATTACTCTTTAGGAAACCTTTTATTATCAGGTCATGCCTTTCAATTTAAAAAATGCAAGAGTGACTTATTAATGAGCCATGACTTATATCTTCCATGATATTATCCATAAGATTGTAGAATATTATGTGGATGATCTCCTTAAGAAATCTAAACACTATGAGGATCATCTAGTTGTTCTTGCTATCATTTTTAATCAACTAATCTAATTTCATGTCTTACTCAATCTCAAGAAATGCATTGCTAGGGTCCTCTTTAGGAAGATCCTTGGCTTTATCATTTCCCTCTATAGAATTTAAATTCATCCTACTAAGGTTAAGGCCATTTTGGAAATGCCTCATCCAACAAAACTTAAACAACTTCATAGTCTACAAGGCAAACTCCAATCCATCCATCACTTCATCTCCTAGCTATCTGATAGATGCCAACCCTTTCACCATCTCCTAGAGAAAGCTAACTTTAGATGGACCAGGTATTATCAACAAGCCTTTGATTCACTCAAGGAGTACCTAATTTATTTTCCAGTTCTTATCCCTCCTAGGGATGACCAACCTTTCTACCTTTACATATCTACCACTGATCACTCTTTAGGAGCAATGGTGGCTCATCGAGATTAGAAAAATAAAGAACAACCCATCTATTATATTAGCCACATACTTATAGAGTATGAGACATGATATACCCATCCTAAAAATCTTTGTCACATTCTCATTTTTATTGCCTCTAAACTCTGTCATTACCTTCTCAATAAAAAAACATATGTTATTACCAATACTGACCCACTCAACTATATGAACTCCAAGCCATACTAAAATTAGAGTATGGCTAAGTGGCTCATGTTTTTAGCTAAGTTTGATCTTGAGTTTATTCAAAAAAATACATTAAAGGGTAGGTCATCGCTGACCAATTGGATGAATCTCCCCTCCTGGATAACCAACCCATTTTATTGACCTTTCTAATGAGTCTATTGTGACTCTTTCTTAGGAAAACCCCCTTACCAAATGACCACATTTTTTGATGGATCTAAATGCCAACATGGTGGGGGTGTAGGCATAATTCTCATTCCCCTTCATGGAGAACCTATTCCACTTTCATTTAAACTTGACTTTGAATGTACTAACAACATTGCAAAATATGAAGCTTTGGTCATCAGTCTCCAAATTGCTCTCACCTTGAGAATCAAAACCATTTCTATTTTGGTGATTCTCAACTAATGATCAACCAAGTCAATGGGTACTATAAATGGAAAAATGATATTTTACAAAAGTATAAGCTTCTCATTGACAAACTCTTAACATATTTTGAATGTTACTAGATCTAGTTAGTACCCTAGTCTACTAACAATTCATAGATATAAATGCCTTCCTTGCCTCTTAAATTCTATCTCAACCCATTGAATCTAAACTATTTGTCACCTCCATCACTTCATTAGACCTTCATATATCATTTTAGACCTTCTTACCATTTTTAGTGTGGAGGCATCTCCTTTAGACGTCTGGTATGACCAAAATTTTAACCAACTTAACCTTGGCATCATTCCACTTGAATTCTCAAAGAATTCCTAGAAGGCCTTCATTCAGGGTACCTCTCATTATAATATACTAGGAGGGATCCTTTATAAACATAGATTTGATGGCCTTCTTCTCCATTGCCTATGAAGTCATGAGATGTACCACACTATCAAGAAAACTCAGAATGGAGTTTGGGGGGGACATTTTAGTGCCTCGCTATCAATAAAAGAATCTTGTGCCTTAGATACTATTGGCTTACCCTCAATCAAGACTACTATGATTATGTAAATAAGTATGTCAAATGCTAATAACACACTAACTTGAATCACACTCCTACTCATGGACTTTGGGTATCCAAAGATTATTGGCTCTTCTCATAGTGGGGGGTTTGATCTTATTAGAGAAATCAATCTTCACTCATCTCAATGACACCAATTTATCATCACCACTATCAAATCTTTCACTAAATGGGTGGAAGCCATTCCCCTTATCTCAATCAAATCCAAAAAAATGATCAATTTAATCAATCACCACATCATATATCATTTTGGTGTCCTTCACAAAATCATCACTGATAACAGAAAATGATTGAAAAATAAGGAAGTTCAAGCCCTCTGCAATACTTTTGGCATCAAGATCAGTCATCAATTACCTTATCATATATAGGTAAATGGATAGGTAGAAGCCTCTAATAAAACCCTCATTAAAATTCTAACCAAAGTTGTAAGTGCTTCAGGATAGGATTGACACATGCACATCCTATTCACTTTGTGGGCCTATCACATTAGCATTCAAACCTCCATGGATACTACACCTTTTTCCTTGGTCTTTGACATAGAGGCCATCTTACCTCTTGAAGTCTAGATCCCCTCTCTTCACATATCTTTACAAGATATCATTTCTAATGATGATTATCATCAAGAATGCCT
Source organism: Torreya grandis (assembly GCA_037957365.1). Classification (NCBI taxonomy): domain Eukaryota; kingdom Viridiplantae; phylum Streptophyta; class Pinopsida; order Cupressales; family Taxaceae; genus Torreya; species Torreya grandis. The sequence goes on from JARHVA010005896.1 coordinate 1,017,103, forward strand.
CGTATGCCTTGAGTTGTTCGATGAGCATCACCTTGCTACCCTTAACCATAGTCACATATATCAAGAGTGTATCACTTGTGCTTATAAAAAACATATAAAATAATGGGAGTTTAATATTGGAGATCTCATTCTTAAATAAAACCAATGTGTAACAAATATGGAGAAAAGAAAAAATGGTAAATTTGCTTTCAATTGGCCTGGACCCTATATGATCACCCATAAGTATGGATTAGGAGATTATAATTTATCCTCTCTTGAAGGTAAACCAAAACCTAAGCCTCTTAATTCTTCACATCTACACCCTTTCTATTTTTAATGAAGATATAATAAACCTTGTTGTCTAACTTAAGCTTGTCCCTTGGTTTATGAGATTCTCACCTCCCTTACCCTATTACCCTATTCCTCTTGGGGAAATTTTATTAAAATAGACCCATGTGATTATCCATCATAAAATTTAGCCCAATATTAAACATGGGTACCATGGCTCTACCCATGACATGGTTCTCATGGATACTTTTCATCTCTAAACAAATGCAATCCCATACTCACTTGTTTCTCCAAAACCACTTTCCATTAACTTGCAACCACATTTTGTGGTAAAGATATTACCCCTATAAAGTTCAACCTCTAAGCTTGGATAGATGGGTCCATGTATAAAACATAATTAAAATATTTTACATGGGATATAAAATATTATTTGGGTCCATTTTCTTAAGTACAGACTGCTCCCTCGAAAGATGGCTGCCAAATAAAGTAAAAAATAGATAGATTGATCCCTTGAAGGATAACTATCAAAAAATTCTTTATATTTATACTTAGAGCACTCCCTTGAAGGATAACTATTAAAAAATTCTTTATATTTAGACTTAGATCACTCCCTTGAAGGATGGCTAATCTAATGTGTTAGAAATAATCTCTTTATACAAGCCACAATCAGCTCAATCAAAGAATTCAAAGCTTCTTGCATTGATTAGATTCACCATTTTTATAAAATCAAGAAATAAATGACCCCCATTGAAATATATTTATCCCACAAAAGGGTCACAATAAAATCTCTCATAAAATATATATATTTGTAGGCTTTTCGTATTGATCAATTTACACCTTATAAAGACATGGACTTGTCTATTCTAGTTCTCAAGTCACCTATCAAAAGGGTAAGAAAATCCACATGATGTTCCTACATCATCCCTTTTTACTTCATTTATATATCATCCCCTTTTCCTATATACCCTCTATAAATCAAAAGACTATGAGCTCACTTGGCACCCTACATTTATGATGACACCTTTTCACTAAAGACATGTTAATACAAAGAATATGAAAGGTTTATTTTCATTAAAATTAATCCACCCTGGGTTTAATAGGGTCCAACCCAATGAACCCAACATGCCTTTTTTCTTACTTTCTCTTATATTGGTTCACGAGGATGTTGTCTCTCATCATTCCTTTTCTCACATGTAGTTTGTTACCTACACTTGCTTTATGTGTTTTCATTAAAATGTTAAATCCTACCTATACTCACCAAAACAATGTTAAAGAAGAAAATAATCCATAATCCACAATATCTCATGAACCATGGAATCAAAATAAACACATCATACCAGCCATTTTTCACAAGTTACATCACATTCACACATTATTTAAATATCAAAGCATGTACATTGTAAGAATTAGCCACACATTAGAATCTATCCATATAAACCAAATCACATCATTATCAAACCATATATCATCACATGCCTATACTAAGAACATCAATCTGAATAATCATCATAATCATAAGTCTATAAGCAATCATCATCTATAAAATCTAAAGTATCTAAATCACACATCAACATTAATCATAAATCATCACATCATAAACATGTACACATGCATCTCATAAAACATAAAAGCATAATCACCATAAACATCTAAATCACACACACATATGTATGCACACACACGCGCATGTGCACGTACACACACACACACACATCAGTATGTGTCAATACATGTATATGTCTCTCACTCATATACATCTCATATCGATGGCATGTAGGCTAGTATCAAAATACATATATACATATCAAAAAACATTTAATCTCATCATGGGCCTATGCTTAGAGTACCACTATCACTAGCCCCATATATACCTATAACTGGTGGTGGTCCTCATAGGACCCCTATCTAACCCACTATCATAGCCCATTGACCTAGGGAATGAAGCACAACCCCACCACCCATGCTAACTCTGTACTCAATAAATCTCATGACATGGGGAAACTGATCAAATACCATCACCTTGTAATAATGAAGCTCCTATATAATGGATAAATAACATGCCCATGATACTAAATATATTGGCCCTCTTACTACTTCTACTACCACACCCACACCAATCTACCCCTATAATGTGCTTATTTGGCCCTACAGACTAACTACCTATCCCTATAAAGTAATGACTTGGGCCCATTCCTTATCCCTCTCTACTATCACAAACCTCACTTATCCCTATAGTGCCATAATCTGGCTCTATAGCATGGCCACCTACCCTTGTAATGCTATAATTTGGGCCTGGGTAGTAGCCAGTGCTACCACTGCCTAAGGATCACCTTGTGCTGGTCCCTATGCTTGATCAATGTCCATGGGTTTCTAACCCCCATCACCCCAACCAAAATTAGCTACCACATACTTACCTTAAAACCATGCAAGACAATCAACTGTGATACCTACATCATCACTCACTCTATTGGGTAACTCCTCATGATCTAACTCCTCCTATGGTTATACTCCACATCCTCCATCCTGTACTATGCAAAATTAGGTGGGATCCCTTACCTGAGTCTAAACTATCTTTGCACTCTCTCAAATGAGATGTGCTCCATCTTACCATCCCATTTACCACATACCCATCCCTAATTCTGTAATGAATATGTATGGTACCTATATCCAACCCACATAGGATAAGTCATGTATGGCCTCTATACTATATCTCCAAGTGCCAAGCCCTCTAAGGCATATCAAAACCAATCAATATCCCTCACACCACCACCAACCCCTATCATCACCCTATCCCTCCTCCATCAATAAAATTTGACTCTATAGTCTATTAGCAAGTAAGTCTCTATAGGCAAGCCTAATGGTCTCAACACTTGTATGTGTTCATATGCCCAGTGATGAAGTACAAAACCCATACTAATACCATAATGCCTATATGCTCTGAAGCCCTATAACTCTTTATAGATCTGCACTAACAAAACCTGGGCCCATCTAAAAATAGTCCTCCCAAGAACCAACTCCATAATCACCCCCAATAGAACATAAGGGAACCTCCCTCCAACTAAATCTGGTAGAGCATAACAAGTCACCACTAACTACATCATCATCAACAGGTGCCTCTCTCCTTTGGCCCACTAGTATAATGGCCTAATGCTAAATCTACTTACATGAAATTGTGCCTCCACTTTGTCTACCCTAAATAATAGATCCATACACTCATCAATCTCCTCACTTTCTATGTGATAAATTGGGTCCCCTTAAGTAGGTAATCGATTGATCCTATGCACATACTCTAGTAGGATGTTCATCTCTCTAGTTGATAACTAGAATGTGTTAGTTTTTAGGTCCCATCTCTCTATGAGGGTTACTTTCATCATGGCATCCCTAAGAAGGTGATGGTAATGATGCATCCCTTTGAAGCCCACTACCTCCATGTGTCACCAATCCTCTATAGTCATAGCATCTCTCACCTCTACAAAGATCTCAGGCACTTGATCCCATAGCTATATCTAATATTGAGCCTACAAAACAATCATATCAAAAATTAGGTGATAACTTATCCTTATGTACAAGATGACTATCAAGTACTTGCATCTCTACTAACACTATTTCATCTATCTTTTTTCCTACACCTATCTTTCACAATTACAAACAAACACTTTAAACCCTTCATGGACTTCATTCACCTATCACCTACTTGGTTCTACTCACTCTTCTCACCTTTATCCTACTCATCATCTCTTCTTATTTAGATATTTAAACACCTACCTACCTATCATTTCTAGCCAAGTGTCGACTATCTATACAAAGATTCACACTCCTAAAAACCTTCTTCTTTTATCCCGTCTATACACCCCACAAAAATTTCATCCCTTAATCACTTATTACCTTTATAATCATCCTATACTCCCCTTATCTCTAAAATAAATATCTATCATCTCCATCCTATTACCCTATGAAATCTCAACCCTTCCTAAAAACATTCTTTCATGCATTATTCACATCACAACCTATCATCAACATAAAATATTAATAATATAAAATTCATCAACATCCCCAAACATTAATAAACATCATTATTTAAAAACATTAGAACAAAAACTATAGAATTAAACACTATGAAACCAACATTCAAAAGCCATTTGCAAATCCAACACAACTATATTTTTATAACAATCAATTAATCAACAACACCCCCCCAACCCTCCTTCCCATTCTCACCCGACAAAGCCTTTTTCTTAGACTATTAATGAATCTCCCAATCATTGACTGTCTCCTTGGGTATTTTTTACCCCTAAGGTTGACCATCATTGGTTGGGTCAACCACCAATGATCACTATTAGTGATCGTCGATAGTGAACCTTGACCCCACAACATCCTCTAAAAAAAACTAAGATATCTTATAGCTCCCTTCCCACCACTTTTAAACTCCCTCTACACCCTTACATAAACCTTACCACTCTTAGCTCCTACCCTCATTCCCCTACATTATCATACACCCTCAAAAACCTAGTAAAACCAAACCCTAGGGCATGTTTTACCAACATAATCTACCAATAGCATGCATTCACATCTATTTTCTATATCTTATTTTCACAAATTAACATCCATATTAGTTTAAAAACAAAACCTACCTTATTTTGTGATGGGTGGTGACATCTATATCCATGCCCATCCACTTGACCACAAGATTCTCCAGCATCCATCTTGGCCCCACTCGATCACTCATAAGCACCAATCTCATTTTAACACTTCAAAGCACTTATGGCACTCACATATACTTTCATACATAATGTTCATACAAAGCAAAATGCCAAACATCAAGTTTTTAAATGAGGATAAAATGATTAACCATTTGCCTTTTTACCATAGTTTTAGGGTTTTTACCCAACCATCGATGGTTTCTTAACCATTGATGGCTAACCCTAACCATAAATAGTTACATAAACCTCAATGATTAACCCTAACTTTTGATGTTTACCTAACCATCACTAGTTATCCCTAACCATCGATGGTTAGGGTTTAACTTCATTCCCCCCACCTTTTCTCATCCTTTTTTTTACCTAAACTGAACCTTGCAACACATCTACATGGGGAAACCCATTTCTTACCACACCTTGACCTATTTAGGAGTAACCTTCTCCCTCAACTACCAAGAACTATATTACACCTAAAGTCCATGTTGGATCCACTATCCATGGGACTATGTAGGCAACATCCTCTTGCCTAGTGCATTAGGAGATAGCTTAGCCACTCCTTACCCAACCAACCACCCACCCATTCTCCCATGTCCATCTCAATGATGACACCTTTTCAAAACCCACCTATTTTTATACCTTGTGATAACCTTGCTTTGGTCATTATTGACTGTCTTGACTATTTTTTACCATGTTAAACTTTTGACTTACACACCACCTTGTGCGTGACCCAACCATTTATGTTTTTCTTGAGAGCACTTCCCACCCTGGATACCTGAGCAAACACCAAAATTTCCTAGGAGATTTGATATGTGTAACCTAATTAGCTATGACTAACAATGGGGACTAATTACCTTATCACTTATCCTAGAATCCAAACTTATTATTCCCAACATTGGAAACTTTAGTATTTGCATGATTTTGACTCTCGCATTTAGTTGCATTTTGTGCACATATTTGTGTTTCAAATGCCCACACCTTTTTAGTCACCCACCTCATGACCTCTGTTTTACCTTTTATCAAACCATGACCTAATTTTAGTGTTAACTCATTGACTCTTAGTTTGAGGGGGAATACCCTCCTCTCATACTTAGGGCAACCAAACCTTGGCTAGTTAGCACTTCATTTTTGTTCTATAGCTTATTGACCTAAAACCAAACAATAAAAAGAGGCAAAATGTAGACATTCAAAAATGTCCCCTCAATCAGTTTTCAATGTCACATTACCTTGAACCTATTCTCAACCTTACTTATCTATTCACCTAGTTAACTCACCTTTAAAATAAATCTTACACTTGTTAATGCACCTAGACACCCTTTTTTAAACATTTTAAGACATCAACTTAGACCCATTTAAAATATTTTTATACTTAGGAGTGGACCATTGATGGTTAACCTAACCGTCGCTAGTTGGTATCTAAACCTACAACAAAAAAACATCAAACTATAAGCCATGCATGCATGGGTAAAATGGAAACTTTCCCATGCATACCTTATAGCTTTCCTTCCCTTCAAATTGACATTTCTATCTTGACCCAACTTAGCAACTTTCTCTCTCTTTAATATTTTTGTGCTATAAATGCAAGGCTCTTGGAGGAGATGAGGATCAAAAAATTGCATCCAAGATCTCTTATTTTCTTTGTGTAGGCATCCAAGATCCCAAAAATTTGTTTGTGTGACTTTTGAAGGATAAAGTACTGTTATGCTATCCAATTTTGTTTAGCTTGTCATTAGCTTCCACTTTGCATCATATAGGTATTTTTCTCTTATTTTTAGCATTTCCTTTCTCCACTAAATCTTGTTATTTTGAATCAAATCACCTTCAAATTATCCCTTACTTTTAGAACCCATATTTAACCTTTGGCCCACTTGCCACTTCACCCCCAAATACATTTCAATTCCCTAAAACTTTCCATAGTTAACCATCACTAGTTATTACAAGCATCACTAATTACATTAGCCATCACTAGTTATCTAACTATCATCAGTCAGGACAACCATCATCGGTTAGCTTGATCATCGATGGTCACTATCAAGAAAAATAATAGATTGTTATTTCCTCCCCTTTCACACCCAATAAAACACTATCTCTACTTTTGGCTTGTCTATAGACCCTGCTCACATCCTCTAGACTTGATCTTGATCCACTTATGCATGGTAGTGACTTGTTATTTTTTTAATAGGTATGCTTTTTATTTCTTGCACAAGAATTTATGTTCTTATCAGTTTATCTTCTTTCATTCCTATTATCAGAACATTTTTATCATTAGGGAGTGGATTGACAACCATCCAAGGGAGATTTTCCTTCTTCGATCTAGCATTTTGTTAGGTAGTCTACCCTTCATACTCATCTAACAAAAAATTTGGTTTAGTGTGGTATTATTACAGGTAGTCCTTCCTCACCAAAAAGGATCTCTCACTTTTTTTGGTCATCAACGAGTGAAATGTTTAACTAGGTACACACCCCTCATCTATTATTCCTCTCCTTTTTTTTTGAAAGTTAGAAATAGAGTAAGAAATATTAGGAAACAAATACATATGCAAAAAATAATAAGACCATAAGTTATCTATAAAACAAAATCTACCTTTAAAAAAAAGTTAAATTCTACACACATTTTTAGTACACATAACTGCCCTATGGTGGTTATGAAACCACCCTATGATAGTTATGAAATTACCCTATAATAATTACATAAATGACCCATGGGGATTACGTAACCACCCTATGTGATTATGTAACCACCTTCCAGTGATTATATAACTACCCTAGGTAGTTCTATAATCACCTGAGGGTGGTGGTGGCATAACTACATTATAGCGATTATGTTACTACCACAATGGTTATATAACTACCACCCTACAAAAGGTGGTAGTTCCATAATGTGAGTGGTGGTTATATTTGTTACTCATATGACTTCTTAAATCTTCCAAAACCCCATAAAAATCCACTCAAAATTTAAAAAATATCACAAATCCATAAACTACCCCCTAACAATTACTACAAAGCTAAAATTTTCAAAATTCATTGGAATTTAACCAAGTTTTACTCAAAATTATAAATTTGGGGAAAAAGCAAAAAAGTGAAAAAAATTGACTTGATCATGCTTGGAAACTCATCCCATTGGTACATTCACCACCTATCATCACCCTTATCTTGTTGATTGTTTTTGTGCTCAAAATAATCATCAGTAATTTAGAGCTCAAAATTCTCTCAAGGAAAATGACTCAAATGAATTGTTTTTGGCAAAGTTTTTGAATATATTAGGCCCCAAACTAGTTGTTTTAGTTCCAAAGGTTTTCAATTTTGGCATGATTTTTTGTTCTCATGTTTTTAAGTCATATTTATCCTAAATTTAACAAATAATTTTTTTATAGCTAACATTTTAACAAGCTTCTCTATTCTTTGTGGTAAGGTTTATAATTCTACATGTATGCGATGATTTGGCACCAAGTTTAGTCCCCTGATAGGATGATCTAGGTAGTATGATCTCCATTGCATGTATGGTACATATTATTTCCATGTTTCAATTACATATTCCATTTTACACTTTTTTTAAATTTGTACTTGAATCTCATCGTCTATCTGTAGGTTACATGGAGTTTTGACCAACTTCACTCTGCTATTTGGGTATGTAAGGTAAGTATTCCTAACCTATTATTTACTTTACATATGCCTTACTTAGGAATAAACCATGAAAAACTCATGACAAGGTGCCCTACCAAGGGGGAATTTGTATTCACCTAAACTTTACATGGTGTGACACTTATGATACAAATCTAATGATTTTGCAATGATCTTTTATTTTGTGCTCCATAGGGAACTCTCTAGATCTTTCACTTTCCTTTACCTTATTACTCTTCCCTTTCCCCATTTTAGTCCCCTTGGTTTTGTATTTCATACTTTATTTAAACTTTTTTTTTAAAACTAACCATGTGTGATGGAACCATCACTCCAAGTGACACAATCGCTCCCTCTATTACAAAACTGCCCCATTTGTTACATAACTATCATAATGATTTTGTAACTTAGTGAGAGTTTTAAAATGAAGTGGTGATGATATATTAAAATAGTGGTGGTTTCATAATTTATTGTGTTTTTTTTCATTTTAAGTAGTGGTTTTGTAACTTCCCTTTCATAAGGTGGTAGTTTTATCATAGTTTAAATGTTTTCAAAAATTAGTTCTCATGACTCCATTTTTGATATGTTTTGCATGACTAACATCATGTTTCTTATTTTTAGTGACTCGTGTTCACATCAAATTAGGCCTAGATCGCTTCCTCTTCTATATTTTATCCTCTTCATCTCTTCTTAAGTTGAACTCCTTGTTGGACTTAGTTGAACTCCCCCATGTAGGCTCCCAACTCTTCCTACAATAAGGCTACTTTTGCCCTAATTTTAGATCTTAAAATTACCATTATAAATTGCTATTGGGAAGATTTTTAATCTAAAACACTACCATAATTTCATAAATATTCAACCTCTATCATTTTCAAGTTGACTATATTGATACGAGTGAATAACTGTTGTTGGTGTAAGTCAAACTTTACAAGCTAGGACATAGCCAACCTTAATTAAACTACTCTCCATTTGTAGTTGTGTCTTCTCTTTTCACCATTTTTTTCTATAGCTTGTGTATCCTCTATTTATAGAGTTTATAAAATTTATATGAGAGCATAAGGATCTAGCATACTAAGGATTTTCTTATCAAAAACATCAGATGCACTTCAACTAATCTATGCCTCTATCAATTTGGAGTTCTCTTTGATTTTCAACATTTGTTTCTTTATTAGATTAGATCTAGTGTTGTTTTTCTGACAGATTAGTTTCCATATTAAAAAATAAAAAAATTTATAGGGAAAGAGATATATTTATTTTCATTTTTAAATTCTACAAAAATATAGTTAGCTTTGATTTATGTTTGCATTCCAGTAGATTACTTTTCTTCCAATTAACAATGCATTTTATTAATCATTCTGGAAAATATCTTATTAAATCTTCAAGTTATTTCCATCCAAGATAAATTTTTATTCTCAAGATCTAAACAAGTTTCTTGCATTCTAAATAGTCGACTAGGAAATCCTAGAAACTTAGATAGTCATAGGTGCACACAAAAGGGTAGTATATTGCTCATTTTATTTTATTTTGGGGAATTGAAAGTGGTTTCATTCTCTTATTTAAAATAGAAAATTAGAGCTTGCATTTCTTATTTCCAAGTTAGCAATACATTTAAAAAAATATATTTAAAGCAAATTAGAGAAGTTGAAAAGGTAGCCTAGTTTATTTGTGAATAAATAAAATCAAAATAAAATGTTATGTTGTTTATGTTTTAGATCATATTTATTGTTACATAGATTTCATATCTATATTTAATTTACACAGTTAGTTCACATTAATCAAAATAATCAAAAAAAAAAAACATCGTCATCTAGTTTTCATCCAAATAAAGCTAGGGAAAATCAACACCTTACAAATTACATTAGTATAGGTTACTCATCTTCTTCTTTTCATGAATTATAAACATTGAAAAAATATAATAAAAGAGTTTTTATTTAATTTAATTTTATCTTTTCCTTTATTTTACTTTCAACATTTTATTTTCAGCAAACAAGCATTTATTCCTATAGAATCAAGCAAAATCCAAAAACAATAAAAACTTAACAAAAACACTTCCAAAAATCCTTGATAATACATGTAAGCCCCAGACCATTACCAAAAGCCTTGCTAATATGTGCAATTAAATGTATTCTATCCAAGTCTTTCCCATCCATGCAAGCATCTATTATGAAGCCTTGCTTCAACATTCTCATAAACACACATTACAAGCCATTTCATAAACAAGCTCATACACTTTCCTTGGATCTTTCCTAATCTCCTTTAAATGACCCTTCTAGAGACACTAGGTCTTGTATAGCATAGTCTAATCCCTAAAGTTAGATCACCTAGTCTCACCTTTATCACATAATATAATATTAGCATTGAGTTAATACATGAATATTTATTCTCCACTCACATTCCTCATCTCATTATAGACTCATTAGCTTCATTATAATAACAATAATGCATTCTTGACCCACATATCATTATCCTATCATAGAATAGAGGATTTTAGTACAACATCATCTAGGCCTAACTTCCCATCCACATGTCTTTACTCTCCTTAAGTCTAGCCTCATCATATATCATTCACACTCAATATATGACATTTACTAGGTAGAGTTAACCCAATAGAGTAGACTATTTCCCATGAGTCATCCAACCCGATCTCCCTCCTTTTCCTAACCCTAGTATTGACTAAGAGCTTTGCCTTCTTATGATATTAGAGATTAAAAGACCTTAGAGCTCTGTTAATTCATATCTTAACACTCTTAATGAGCATCAAGATGCTACTAAGGTATTTTTGTTCCATCACAATAACCCATTACCACCACCTATCTAAATTCCTATTCCATCGAACAACCAACCAAACCCATAACCCATCTATTACATTGGTTTCCTCAGCCATAACTTAGGGAGTTGAGTGCATAGTTTAGAATGTGTTATTCATATTCATATATTATCCTTAACATATTAGTTTCTTATGGTCAATTAAGTTCTCTTCATTTATTTAAATTCTATAACTTTGGCTATTAGGCTGGAGGAATTTTATGCGTGCAATGAGTGTGTAGGAAGATAGATTACCAATAAAGGAAATAAGACTATGTTATTCATTATTACATCATGGGTAACCCTACCCATAACCTTTAATATTCCTAAATTATATAATTATTAGTCAATGTTCTAGATCCTAGTCAACCCTTGTCTTGGCATGTAGTGTATTTAGTGTTGGTGGGGGGCATTGATGGAGTTGGTAGAGTTATTCTAGTTGTCCCCTCACCTTAAATTATATAGCTAAGATATACCAACATCTAAATTATCTTGGGGGATTTTTTAGACTTGTTTATTAGTATCCTTTCCTATAACAGAGTGGGAAGTAGGAAGGTCATTAAAAAAATAAAAAAATTCTACTATAATCTGTCATGCACCTTTATGGAATAAAAAAAGATCATCCATTTATTAAGGTAGGGGATGGTAGGTAGAAGAAAAGGAAGGGAATGGTTGGATGATACAAGAAGGAGAATAGACACTTTTCATATTAGTATTAGGTCATGAGATGGATAAGGATGCCAATTTGACGAAAGTGAGCCTTCCATGAAGGGACATTTTTGCCCAATTTAAAAAAAGGAGTGACTGAAGAGCAGGAGAAAATAAGAGATAGGGAAATGAGTAATAAGACTTTTACAAGCTAATTCAGTCCATTAGATAGTTTGAGGTTAGTGTCTAAGAGGTCATAGAGTCAATAGAAGTTAGAGATAATAAGGATAATCAAAACTAAGGGGATTGAGATAATAGCTAGCCTTTGGAGATATCTAAGAGGTCTTGGATTCAATAGGTAGGTTTCAAAGAAACTATTGTAGTCTATTTTTATTTAAATCAAACCAAATTTATTGATTTTCATCAACCCCTCTTCTTTCATAAAGTATATGACTAGTTGTTTTGCTATTTCATTTTACTTGACTGAACCACGTTTAAGAATGGGCCATCATGTGGTGTTTTGATCACCTTTAGAGCTTGAGTGATGTGTTGATTATTTTATTTAGTGTTGGAATGTTAATATTATTTTCTCACTTTGAAATAAAAAGAATGATGCTTGATGTTATGGTATGTGTGTTGGAATGAGATGTTTCATTATGGTAAATTATTAAGCCCTCCTATGCTAGGCATGGTGGTAGATTGCTTAACCCTCCCATGAATGTCATGGTGGTAGGTTGTTAATCCTTCCCATGTTAGGATGGTGGTATATTACTTAACCCTCACACAAACATTGGTGGAATAAAAAGAGTGAGGCATCTTCTTGTTGTCCACCTAATTTGGTAGGCTATATTCTATGTTTTTGTTGCTTTCATGTTGGTTTTACATTTATGTAATGTTTACCTTCATTAGAATGATTTTATTATTTGAAATTTTGGGTTGGAATCATCCTTGGGTAAGAATTCAAACTTGTTTGTCCCTTTTGAGTTGTCATCCACTTTGTCCAAGACACCTAAACCTTGTCTACCCATTTAGCCTTGCACCATGATGCAATGATTCTTAGAGTTGGAAGCCTCAAGCTTAGGGTTACCTAGACCATTATCTTGATGATGGGAAAAGGTTTGGAGGTGATCCTTCCTTCAATTAGCCTAAAATTTCACGTGGATCAAAGAGGACACCACTTGACAACTTGTGAACTATTTTTTTTATATTGCTTACTCTAGCCATGTTGGGCCAATGAATAATGCTTATACTCTAATGAGGATTATATATTTATATGTTAATGTATTATTTTGGCCATGTTAAGGGCCTTAAAAAATGTTTATATATTCAAATGAATGTTCTACTTTTATTGATGATGTAAATTGCAACTTAGTATGCTTGTAATGATCTAGTGGAGATCAGTCATGTGTGAAAGGATCCTATATTCTTACATATTAAAACTATTTAAAATTATAATTTAACTTTGATTGTATAGTTTACCACCATGGATCTTCTTGGAGAGGACTATGTGATGTAAAAATAACCTTTTAGATCAGTTTAGGATTCATTAATAAAATAACTTTATATTTTATTTGCTCAATCACTATATGGTTATCCTTATGATATAACCTATCAATGAATTAAAAAGGGTTTATGACTTATAATTTAAACATTTATGAAATATATTGGTTTAAACCTATATTATGTATCTTGTTGGAAAGAACTAGTTATTGGAAAGTGGAAGCTTCTTTAGGCTTATTTGGCCTTAGTGATTAATAAAATGACACATTCTATTTGTCTAGTCATGTATTGCATGGTATAGTTAGCATAGGGATGTTTTATATATACTAAGGAAATATAATGAAATAGTTTATGGTTTTTATTTTTAAATACCAATATGATCATACTTGAATATCTAAAAATTATTTATCTCATATAAATAAACCATCTATCTAAAAGTGTTCATTTCAAAACATCTACTTAGCCTTAATTTTGTTAATATATTATAAATAGTCATGCCTAAATAATAAGGAAGTATAACAGACTTTCATATATATTTTTTGATATCATATTCACATTCATCTGATCTAAAATGGATAAATATGTTGAGGGTCTCAACAAAGACTTTATCGATATAAAACCCAATTATCAAACCCATAAATATATTATTATTATTAAAAATAACAACATGGTTTATCTTATGAATGATCTTCACAATAGTTTCACATTTATAACAAGGCATTTATATTACTAAGTTTAGGTTAGGACTATTTATTCTATGTGGTAGTACTAATAATAAACCCTATGTCTAATGTCAGATCAACAACCCTTTGTTTAGTTTTATGCCTTCACCATTTAGACTTCAACTTTGGCCTTGCAACCAATATTTATTATTTTGTCACTTAGGTTGACTAAGCTTATTTGGGTGGGTCTTATGCCTTAGCTAAATCAATCCTTTAGTATTATCCCATGGTAGATTCATTTGATTTGTGCTTTAATCTTGTAGGGCATTGACTTAGTTATTTTATCCATTTATTTTGACATTCTCCCATGAGATCTCCTATGAAATCACCATGTGGCATGATCGAGGAGCTCAAAGTATTTAGGTGTTCCTCCAAAACATTTCCATAGTTTATCTATCATCTTATGCCTAAATTGTTAGTATGATGCCATATGACATCATCATGATAACTTGGGTCTTATGGATCAACCATCTATAATATCTATAGTTATGGGATCCAAAAGTTCTCAACTCACCATGATGATATCATATGGCATCATCATGGGATCCCAATGTTTTATAGTGACCATAGGAAAACCAACTATGCCATAAAGCCAAAATCACATAAATCATCATCATGATGCCACATGGAATCATTGCAGGAGCTTGAGACTCAATAATAACTTACATGGGAGTAATAAAACCTGAGTAACTATGATTCCATGTGGCATCATCATGTGAGTTTGAATAGACTCAAGCCATGTATTTGGGGATTAAAGTTGGGAGGGATGTGTACAACGGCTGAGGAGATAACACATGGCACCATATGGTGTCCCCAAACCAATTTTAGATATTGTCACATCATGAAAAACATATCAAAGGTGAGAAAAGTAGTGATCCTAGAGAAATGACAAAGGCCATGTGGCCAAAAAAGAGCCAAAGATAGAAATTGTAATTATGTGAAGGGGATATCATGATACCGAGTGAGAAAAATAAGGTTGAGTCATCCTATGAGGCATGGGGATTGAGTTTGACACTCGTATCCCTTGTTGTGGCTTAGTATGATGGATGATTAAATGTCATAAGCTAAGTTTAGTCCATATGACTTTTCCTCCTCTTGAATCAACTAAAACCTTCAAAAATGTTGTTGGTAAGGAAAGTATCAAAAAAATATATGTGAGAATGATTTGAGTCTATGTGTGAATGTGTTCATTGGTATTCATGGCTTAGTTATGTTTTGGGTGAGGGTGTGACATGATAGATAAATGAGTTGTGTTGAAAAAATTAGACAATAAGGAAATCTACTAGAGGTAAGTCCCCTCATAAATAAATAAAAACTAAGGTGGCTATGAAGAGTGCTCCCACCAGAAACAAAATGAATAAACCCCATAACTTTAGGCTCAACACCATTTCCCCTTTTGAGATTCAAAAATATTAGAAGAGAACTAATCTTCTATTCATGGATTTTAATTTTTAGTAGATGGTGAGGGAAATGGATTAGGACTTCAAGACAAATCTATTCTTCTATATATTTGTCATGTTTAACTTACAAGAAATAGAGAAAACATATTTGGTGGGATTATTTGAGGACACTAATTTTTTCACCATACATGCAAAGAAGGTCACCATTAAGCCTAAGGATATTCAAATTTATCACCAAATTTAAGGTGAAAGGGATTAGATTTATTTTCTCCCTTTTTTTAATTTCTTATCAAGGGTGTGTTTTCACACCACCCCATTCATAGAATAATGTTGGAAGCCCTTTGTGCTTTCCCATGATTTTCACTTCATTTGCTTTTGCTAAAAGGCGTGTATATTTTTTCTAGGGTTTGCTAACAAAAATTGTAGGCTTTTAAAATTGGGCTTTACCATGGAAAAAACTTTATCAGGCATCATTTTTTTTCAAATTACTAATAATATTGATGGGTGAGTTTCCATTATACTTTATTATAGTCTAAATTTAATATCTTGAATTATTTGCCTAATATAATAACACTATATTTTAAAATTATATTGACTTTCATTTTTAAAGTACAAGATATTCACCATATTTTCTTCTTTTTCATATGATATAAATACTACGGCACTAGGTTTTTTGGGCTAATGGTTAAAACATTGGCTCTTTCTTTCTACCATAGTTTTTATATCCTTTAGGCTCTTGTTATTATAATTTATTAGCAAAGTATGGTGTAGTTCATGTTTTTTTTTCATGTTACTATAACACACTATGATATTTGTATTTAGGAAGGTATAATTTTTTCATCACAGGGTTTTGGTACCATTAGTAAAGGGTAGACTAAACCATCTAAAAATAAATATCAATCTATGTTATTTTATAATTGATGCATTGTGTTTTAAAAAATTACTCAATGAGATGTATTATGGACAACTTTTACTGTAGGGTTGAACATATAGTGGGCTATTTGAAGAGCCCTTAAAATTGTTCTACCAAATAAAATAAGAGATTAAAATACCAAACATTAAATCCTTTAAAATAACTCTCATTTGGAATTGGAAATACTAAACATGAAATTATTTAGGAGTCTTTCCATATGCCAACATTAAATATCTAAAACATAACATTGTAAACTATTTCTTAATCCAAGTAAGAAGAATCAAATTTGTCAATAAGGAGAGTTTATTATAAGTATATTCATGGTTTGATTCATTTTTTTTGGCATTATTTTTATGTGTAATTACTTTTAGTTCTTTTTAAAGTTTTTAAATAAATTTAATCATTTTGATTAGTTTCTATCTATAAATGGTTATGGGAAAAAGGTTAATGAATTCATTACTACTATTCATTCAAAAAAACCAATTTCTCGTAGCCTTGAGAAACTTTAATATATATATTTTTGATTTTAATGTTTAAGTAAACAATTGTTAGCATAAATGTTTTGACATTGACATATAATTTATTTAAAATATTTAGTTATGTAGGATCTTGATATTATATTGTTTTTTCAAATTATTTAAAAACCATGTTAGGATATTTATGGTAAAATGATAATTATTTGATCATAAATTCAATAATTTTTTTTTGTAAATGGTCAAGAATGAAATCATTTTCATTAATAAAATCATTTATTATTTTACTAGCATATAATTTAAAGCTAAGTTTAAGAGGCAAGATCCCTATTGGTGTATTATGTTCTCATGGACTTCAATCATTATTGGATTTGAAAAAAGGGGTTTGTTGATCAAGCCTTATACTAGCATTGTAAATTTTAAGAAAGTGGAGTTGATAAATCATCTGATATATTCCCAACCTATGTGAAATATCTTGGACATGAATATACAATATTATAATTCTTCTTTTTTTAGCACTGTCATCTTATATGGTTCAAAGTCAAATGTTTTACTGCACTTTTTCATCTTGCAGTGGAAGTTATTTTTTAAACATAAAATAGATAATAATATATCAAAGGATATAATGGGTAAGGTTGAAAACACTCATTAGTCATTAACCTATCTAATAGTTAGTATATAATGATATTTGTATTTTCATTTTTTTGGACAAGTGACTATATTTTTCAAATAAAAAGAACCAAAATTATTTTATTTTTCTAAAATCAAGAATATGTCTAACATATTTTTATTATTTGTAGGACATTTAACACCTTCCCTTCAAGGTATTTATCCTATTCTAATTGGGGTAAGGGCATAAACTTATATTGATGTGTTATTTGATTGTTTGATCAAATTGAAATATGATATATTAATTATTTTAAAGAGATTTAAAATTAATTGTTCATTTTAATTTTTATATAAGTCTAATGGACATGACATTTTTAAAATTGTACTAATAATAGTAATGTAGATATGAGAAGATATAGAAAAATCGTATAGAAAGATATGATTGCTTTGAATGAAAAGTGAGAATATGGAATAAATGAAAAACAAGCGAGGGTTAAGGTATTTTAATTTGTAGAGTAGTGTGTTGGGATATTTTCATCTTCTAAGTATTTTATAGATTCAAAAAACCATGAATTTTCAATGAAAATAGAAGAGGATTTAAATTTAATCTCCTGGTTGTGTCCATAAATGACACCCACTAGAATGAATCCATATGTGGTTGTGTTTATAGATTGAATAAATAAAAAATTAGTTGATCAACTTGTTGTCAAACAATTATATCATGATTTCAATATTACATTCAATTGTCCAGACAATATTTTTTTTTGAAAGAGCAAATAAAATAGCCAATCAAATTACATCAAAATGATTTTTTTTATGATAAAATTATGCATCTATTTTAAGATTCAATAGTGTAGTATAGAAAATTTTAGCGGTATATTCTTAAAATTATCCCTAGTAGAATTAATATTGGGTTTTCCCTCTACTAACATAACATATTTGTACCAATTGTGTGAACTCAATAAATAATACCTTCTTTCCACATTAACATATCATTCAAAATTTAATTAAGTGCTCATTTATGGCACATATAGATATTAATAGACCTCATTGGGTTGGGTGATGGAGACAACACACACTTTATAACTATTAATGGACTTGTAAGATATTAAAATTTATCATGCAAATATAGTAGTAGGATGAAACACAAAAATCAACACTTGCATGAATAATCATCCAATTATAGAAAAAATTTACCATAATACATTCATTATCATTCATAATATTTATTCATAACTCAACATGAAAATTATTAAAATATCTCAACAAGCTCTAAGAATTAAAAATTATATCACAATATAACAATGTAACATGAGTAAACCTTATTACTAACTATTAAGAAGCAATAAAGAATAACAATCATAACAACCACAAACCATTTAAAATGGAAAGGAGGAATTTTATACAAAATTAATTCCTTGTTATACATGATATCTAATTCCCAAAATATCTCATTTAATTTCCTTTAGTGGACTTGTACTTTGCTAACCAACTCTAGGATTTACGCTAATTCTCTTCCCTACTTCTATGCCATTGAGATTTATAAAAACTACATTTTATACTTTGATGCTCATATGATTTATATCCACTAATCTTCCACCTTATGTTCTCGTATGTTTTATGGGTAATAAATCTTTGAGATATTGATCTATAACCATTTTAGGTTTTTATTTTGTGCACCTTATATGTATAGAGTATTCTCTCTTTCCTTTCTTCCATGTAGTTATTCAATATGGAATGTTACTAGACTTAGATAAAAACCCTTTCATCCTTCAAAACTATCATTGCACATATATATCATTTGAAAAAATACATCTAATATCCTTCCCTATGTGTGACTTTATGTAATGGTTATCTTCACACAAAACCTTATCAAAATAAGGATTCTTCCTTTGATTATATTCATATTTAGTGATGCTCACATAAACCTATTACTAGGAAAAACTTAGGGGTAAACATCTCCCCACACTATAAATTTTAAATGATTGGAAAATTCAACCCCATTTTATTGAGCCTTCAAAAAATCTATCCCATTTTGTTGAAGATCTTCCTCAAAATCAGTCTAGTGATTGGTCATGGCTTCAAATTACAAACTTTTAGCTAGAATCTCACCCAAGATGGTCCCAATCATTACAATATATTTTCCACATTAAATTTACCTCTAATAAACTTATTATAACTATAGGAGATTTCAAATATGTGTTTTTATGAATCATTTTTTTTGGTCAAGGAAACTACAGGAGTCATGAAAAAATAGTATCTAATTCACATATGACGTAAATGCAACAATATATCAATATAAACAAATATGAGATGTGAAAAAAATGGATTTAATATGATTTTAATTTGACAAAGAGAGTTTACAAATAAATACTTGAATTTTGACTTATCTATGTTATTAACAACTTGAAATAGGTTAATAATTAGTTTTGAAGTGATCATATTTTTTTTTTGTCTCAATAGAGAAGTTTTTATAAAATAACCAAAATTGAACTAGTTAATCTTGACTATGACCAAGATCATTAGGTTGATCCTCGTAGGCTAATATTCAATTATAGTCACTATGGCCAACATTGGTAGATGATATAGATTTTCCTAAAAAATTATGCATGCTTTTGTATGTTCTTATTGATTAAAAACTCTCTCAGATTGTTGAATTATGTTGCGCATCTTCCATAACTTTTACTTCCTATAAATTGTAATGTACTCTAATAAACCTTATAATAAAACAAATAAAGAGTGTAGTTATTATGGAATTGTCTTAGTTATAGCCTTGTTCTTAGAAAATTTTAAAATAAAAATCCATTGAGTATAGAAAGAATTCCACTATAATATGAAGATCTTGACCCTTATCCCTATGTATAGGATGCAAACAAGTAGTAGATTCTATACGATATTTCAAAAATAATTTTAATTTTGGTACAAGGGGTGCATACATTTCAATAAATGGCCATAGTAATAAAAATTAGCATATCCTTGGATATGAAAGCCAATCCTTAGTCCCCCTTCTTGTGTTTTAATGCATTAACATGATTGTGTATATATAGACTTATTGAATTTAGATTAAGACACTATGTACATGAAAAATGATGAATTTTTTTAATATAGATGAAAAATAAGGTATAAGGTGTATAAACACAATATTTTCAAACATTATCAATTATTGATACTTTATCTCTTGCAATAACCTATCAAGTCTTAATCTCTTTGAGTGCACACCTTAAAGGGTGCACCGAGAAAGGTATGGGTAGACCATTGGTACTTTGAAATATTGTTTTACCATAGAAAACCACTTGAAATCTACATAAACCTTCTCATATACACTTCCCTAAGCTTTTACACCTCCCTTACACACTCCTCTAAGTAATTCATCACCTTAAAACCCCTACCTAAGCCAAAACCATTTTTGAGATTTATAATAAATTATTGGCCTAGTTGACCATGTACTTAAGTTATATTATCACATCACGAGTCTCAATTGACCTCATTTGACCCAAACTAGGACCTAATTTTTATCAATTAATGATACATGGTTAAATTGGTCTAAAACTATTAGATAAAATTTTAGAAAGTTTTAGGGTTAGATTAAACTATATATACACATCATTTTTTCCATTTCCTTGGGAGAGATACATATTTAATTACTCATTTGTGTTTCTTTACATTCTAATCTTCCACCATTTTAATTGAGGAGTTATTGCTTAAGGTTTATACTTGGATAATAATATTATCTTGTGGAAAAGTCCTGGATGCTTTGGCTTATCTTAGTGATCCTTACAAACTAAAAGAACCTCTTGCATAACACATTTGGCCAAGGGAGAAATTGAGTCTCAACAAGTTCATCTTCAAGGTAAGTATCTATAACTCTACTCCTCTATTTTAATAGATAGAAGTAACATAAGCAATGGATTTTGAATGTATTTCTCTCTTTATGCATTATGATTATATATACATAGCTTAATTAAAATTATTATATACATGTTTAATTTTCATGTTTATTCCCCCCATTTTATGCCACAAACTTTGGTGAGCACTAGGTTAGATTTTAATTTACTTTGTATTTAATTTGTGAATATGGAAAACATAAGACCTATCTAGGTTTATTGTATGGTGTTTCTTGACTAGAGGAATTGAAACCCTCTTTAGTGATATTATTGTGGTAAGAGACCCCTTGGTTAGGTCTAGTGGATCCATCTTGGTCATGACCTTGATTGTCTAAATGTACCAACAAGTAGAAGTATAAGTTTGATTTATCTTCTCTGAGCTAAGATTGATTTATAGGTTAGTTTAATTTCCCTTATATACATTCTATTGAACCCAATGTGAATCTAACACTGGTAGGATTTCTTTCACACATTTATTTTATTATCATATTATATATTTTTATTTTTTACAATATTGTATAAAACCTGTTGATATAGTCTAACATTCTGTGCAAAGGTTTGACACACAATCTCTCTAAATCAATTTTATTTTCTCTATTGAGGTATTCTTAAAATATAGATGAATGTATCAATCATATTGAAAAATTCCTATTCTTAAATTATAGGTTTACAGACCTAGTCAAAGTAGTAGACTTTATTTAAAGATTATTTTTAGCATATATTTTGCAAACTTTGTTGACCCAGTTGATTCTATTTATAGAATATAAAAATTAGGATTTGAACAAAAAAGCATAAACATTTGAAAAATAAGAATATTAAAAATTATCAAGGTTCATTCTTACCTTATCTATCATTTATATTGTTTATTTACAGTCTTATTTTTCATAGTTTTTAGTCTATAAAACTACAACACTATAGTGAACTTGGTCGACTAGATTGACACAATTATATAACTTCCTTTATATCTAGAAGACTAAGTCAACCTATTTGAATGTGTTCTTCTAGATCTTTCTTTTGTAGATAGTAGTGACCTTATCAAATATTTTCTATATTGTTTATATATAATGTATCTTGAACTAACTCTGTACTCTTCATATTTAAAGGAGTTAACCTATTTTTTTAGTAATTAATTCACTTTTAATTTTTTATTACTTATATGCTTAGAGTAACAAACATAGACTAATTAGGTGGTTTTCAATTTACCAATTTAGTCATACTATTTTTCTCTTTTCCACACATTTCTAAATCAATTAACACTAAAAAAAATTAAACATTTTCTTCCCAAGGTCTACCTACTTGGATTTTATCACCAAGGAGGAAACTGACTTGGTTTTCTATCTAATTATAAATATGTGGTTAACGGTATATACTCACAAAGAACCTAACACCCTTATCACGACAATATTATGAAGTGAGGGGGTAGGCCCCAATACCAATCCAATACCATCAACAATACAAATCTATTTCACCATAAACTACCTAAAACTATCCATAGATTGATTTCTAGTTCCTTCTTATAGCCAACTCTATATCACATTAGTTTTAAAATTTATTATAATCTAACAACATTCAGGAATGATGTATTAGCTTAGAATTTACATTCAAGTTTTACTTCTTTCTATTTGATCATTATATTTTGTATTATAAAAATTATACTAGCCAATGTTAGTACAAGTTTTGTGTTGTGTGCTACAATTAGATAAAACACATTGATCTAATTTCTTGCGTGCTTCATTATATTTGCTTATCTATTATTTTAAAAAAAAATTCTCTATTTTCAAAACATAGTCATCCCTATCAATATAGTTTTTTATATACTGTTAGTTCTACTTACCTTCAATACACATTTGTCTATACAATTTTGTATCTTTTTTAGCATGTTTAGTTTCCCCATTTGTAGTACATATTCAACCTATTTGACTATATATCTATTGGTATAGGTTCTATGCATACCAAAACCATAAAGAGGTAGCCTCTAACATTTTAGGATCTTAATAGAGGTAAAATCCATTTTAGGGCATGAGTTATAGGTATGCAATTTATTTCAACCTATTGATTGAATAATGGGTACGATATATAGGTTATTAACAAGGTTTTTGGATGAGGGTGTAGTTCCTAAAGGATTTTGAAAATCTATGTGAATTAGATGGGTGTTTAGATTCTAATATAAAGTGGGAATAACTCTAAACAAACTCAAAAAAGGAGGGAAGGGCAAGGTAGAAAAGAAAGCTTTTATGGTTTTTAGGAATCACTCCCCTAGATGGTTTTTAAAAGGACAAGTGCTCTCAAAACTTGTGTTTATTTCTAGAAACGATTGCACACACATACTAAAACATGGATAAAAATTATAAGGAGATAAACATGCAATAAATTCATAGGTTATAGACAAAGGTTGTACCTTTTAGAGTAGCTATTGCACACACATAATAAACTACATCCAATAAAGAACTCATGTAAAATAAGAATTATGAATCAAAATGAACTTGAATATCTTAACTAATATGTTAACCAATCTTTTAGTAGTTATTTCACACCTATAAATTAGTATATCAATCAAAATAATTAAGAATCTAATCATAGATTTTTTACACTAAAGATTACTAAAACAGACAACCAAAGAAAGTAACAACCAATAATATAGAAATTGGAAAAAAAATACAAAAACACATTCAATGATGATCAAAATTGATGCTAATCCTATATTAAAAAATTCTCTGACAAAAAATCCATGTTGGATTATAATTGTTTATGTAGACTTAGGGAAGGGGTCGCCTCATCCTCCAAGTTCATACAAGGTTGTTACATGTTATAGTTATAACATGTAGTTATAAATATTCTCTAAAACTGTATAAGATTCTACTTATAGTTATTAGTTTAAAATAGCATTTGTAAAAGTTGTGCAACATGTGCATGTGTAAAAAGGTAAAGGCAATTATTAACAATTATAGCTCGAACTATATGTAAACTTAGAATATGTGTTGTTTACTAAAAATGCACATGCATCTTTCTATAGGTTGTGAGAATAACCTATTGATATTTTAGATTAGCTACCCTAAAATAAAAATCAGACATATGCATGAAGTACCAAAATTTCTTTACCAATGTTTTTAGAACCAATGGTACTATTGTTAGCCATGACTGATATAAACTATGCCTTGCATGCTTTCCTATGTTTTTATAGAATCCAAATCTTCACTTTTATATTTACCATTCAAATTAATACATGTGTGTGCATACTCTAGCTTAACTATGAGACCCAATGTTTATTGATAAATAATGCATAGTCCAAATATCTTCATGTTCTATCTATTGATAGATTTTGAAATGTGACACATGTCAACAAATGATTGAGTTTGGGATCTTTAAAATGATCATTTTGATCTTGCATCATCAATTTTATTGTACTAGTTTAACATGGCTCATTCTATTTTAATACTAGATTCCTATTTTTTATCATGAGTTATTATATCTGTACACTAGGATCCTATAATGGTGACACTTATCACTCTCATGCAGCTTTAACATTTCAACTCACTTTCACATCATTTGATCAAATGGACCTAATCGGATGTATGTTGTAGGATCTTGATTTGAATCCAAATGGATATTTTAAGAGACTAAATTTGATGTTTGTGACACTATCAAATGACATACTTATGACTATCAATGATGT
Source organism: Torreya grandis (assembly GCA_037957365.1). Taxonomy (NCBI): domain Eukaryota; kingdom Viridiplantae; phylum Streptophyta; class Pinopsida; order Cupressales; family Taxaceae; genus Torreya; species Torreya grandis. The sequence continues at coordinate 1,042,309 of JARHVA010005896.1, forward strand.
TTGTGTGACTATCAAATTTAATTCTATAAATTAGTCATTATCAAGGTTAAATTTGATGTTCACATGACCATCAAATAATGTCCTCATGATCATTAATTCACATCTACATGACTGTCAAATTTAATCTCATAATTTTGACACATTACCAAGGTTAAATTTGACATTCATACAACTATCAAATGATATCCTTGTGACCATCAATGACATTCATGTGACTATCAAATTTAATCTCATCAATTTGACATGTGTCATTTATTTAAGATTCCTTGATCTTGAAAGTATAAACAAAAAGAAGACTTAGCACAATACTTTAGGAAACATATATAAATGACACTTCATGAATATTTTAGCCTAAGGTTTTAGTATTTAATAAAATACGATTTGAGTTTGGGTTAAAATATTAGATTAAGCTCAAAACATAATCAAATTCTCTTTACGTAAAGGTGCCACTTGGAAGTCTGGTATTCATTTTGGGGTAATTATTGTAGGAGAATTATCATGGGCTTTCTATGGGGGAATTATTTTAGATAAAATGTTTATAACAATTCTCTCAAAAGATCATTTTCATCAGACAAATTATCTGAAAGAAAGCTTGAAGGGATGGTCTCAAAAAGGGCTAAAGGAAATGATGTTTCAGAGAAAAGTTTTGAAGGAATTGGCCAAAGGGAAAAAGTCTTAGGATAAAAGTCTCGAAGGGTAAGTCTTGGAGGGAAAAAGGTCCCACGATAAAGTCCTAAAGGGTAAGTGGCCACTTCAAAAAGCCTAAAAGGTATTTTTAAAAATGTCCAAAGTGTCAGTTCAAGAAGTTTGAAGGGTATATACCCTTAGGGGAATTATTTTAGGATTTTTGTGTCAAATAAAATGTCCAAGACAAAAAGTTTTAAGGAATTAGCTTGGGATAAAAGTCATGAAGGATAGGCTCATAGGATAAAAAACTCAAGATAAAAGTTCCAATGGGTAAATTCAAAAGGGTCGAAGGGTCTACTTTTTTGTAAAAAATACCTAAAGGATCTACTTCATAGGGTATGTTTTGATGGGAAATGGCCCTTATAAAAGTTTTGAAGGGTAAATACAAAAGTCCCGAAGGGTAATTTCAAAAGGCATAAGGGTATATTCAAAAAGTTTGAAGGAACATGTGTCTTTGAAAAAAATTTCTAAGGCTAATTTGGAGGCAAAGGGTTATTTTAAAAAGTCTTGAAGGAATTCCATCAGGGGAATTATTTCAAAAAAAATGTCTATAACAATTATCCCAAAGATCCAATTCTCTTGGATAAAATGTCCAAAGGAATTCAATTGGCTCGGAGGAAGTGTCTTGAATAAAATTTCTAAAGGAATGGTTGAAAAAGGCAAAGGTGTAGGACAAAAGTCCCAAAAGGTAGGTTGGAAAGGCAAAAGGGGTATTCCAAAAGTCTTGAAGGGTAATTTAAAAATGTCAAAGGGTACTTTGGAAATAATCCAAAGGGTCTCATAGGGAATCTATCCATGACAAAAGTCTCAAAGGATCTACTTCATAAATGTCAAAGGAAATTTTCAAAATGTTGAAGAACAAGTCTATTCCACCGCTAAAAATGCCTACAACAAAAATCCCATAGACCAATTCCATCAGTGGAATTATTTTGGACAAAATGTCTACAATAATTTCTATGATAAAAATAAGTTTGAAGCAATAATTATAAAAATACAAATTTTATAAGCCCCAAAAGAATAAGTTCCAAGAGGATAGCAAAGTTATTCTATGAACACATAAGTCGACAAAAATTAGCTTGAAGTAACATAGTTGATAGAATAAAAGATTTAGTATATGGAAACACAATACCAATGCCATCTTGTCAAAGTATAAGAAACCAAATCATGATATTTTCCCAAAATTTGCATAAACATATAGAAGAGGGAAGTCAAAATCAAGACAATATTCTAAAAAAGTGGGTCTCCATTTCCTTTAGGTAAAAAGGGGGTGTTGGGTACAACAAATGATGACTTACATGGGGAATAATCCTAAGTATTCAAGAACCCATAACTTTAGTTTGCAATCCTAAATAAATAATGAAGTGTGCCATAGAATAATACTAAAATAAAAAACATGAAAGAGACTCCTAAGTTAATTCACACAACATAGTTGCCTTCTAATTACTTAGATCTATGTGTGTCAAAATGTGTAGTGTATTTAACCCCTGATGTGAAGAGTTTTTTAAAGGCTTTGATGGGGCTTTAGGTTTCATTTTAGTATCTATTAAATCTCAAAAATAAGGGAAGCTTAGGCATTACTCTATTTTTAGCTAGGCATCCATATCCCTAACAGAGATACCTTGGGCTCCTTTTCTTCTCATTCCATTATTTTCTCTTGATCATGATACATGGTACATTGACCTTATTTCATCATATGAGCCCTTTGATTTTATTTAGATTTGATTTTTCTCTTTTGAATCCATTGGTTCTTTCTTATTTTGTTCTTTAATGGGAAAGAGAACAACTAGAACCCCAGTGAGTTGGTATAATTATAAAACAAATCATTACTAGAACATCCTTGCTAGCCACATCTATTCCTAGAATTATCATTTCCAATAGGTATTTCATGTGATAAGTGCATTTGATCCAATAAAATAAGAAAAAATTATAAATATGTATGAATTACTATGAGAGCAACTTACACATGCATGGTAAAAGCATTCAATTATGACACCATTTAGAATAATCCATGATTACCTACCTTCATCCTAAAAAACTCAAAAACACAAAAATACACCTAATCTGTAAACTAGTCCCAAAGTGTCAAGATTTTAATTTTCCCCTTTTCTACAAGTTATAAGCTTAGTTGGTTTGGATTTTTAGCTTGGTTATATTCAAAGCAAACACAATTATGATCATCAAACAAAGAAAAGATCAACTATTCTAGAAATTAAAAAATTACACTAAGAAAGCAAGATACTAAAAGCAAGAAAGATTAATCTAGAAAGTAGGAAAGTAGTATATGAAAGTAAGAAATATAATCTAATCCTACTCTAAAGAAAAACCAAACAAGATGGGGGATTGATTTGGAAACTTCTTTTGGTATGATTTTCACTTTTTGGTAATAATAAGGTTTTTCTTATTAAAGTTCTGAGATAGGCAGGGACATCTTTGTATTCGTTAAGTAGAATTTTGAGCCTTTTACTCATATTGTAGAACAAAAAATCAGGTTTAGTCATTGGGACATCCTAGACATAACAAAAAAATAACTCTTCCCTATGATACATACATTATGAAAGCTCATGATTATTACTCATGTATTTAGGAGAATTCAATTCAGATAAAAAATACTCAAAAGTACCTACTAAGATGGATATTAGATCTGATCTACAGTCTTGAAATCAATCATCCTCTATGAACCCATTATGGGAAAGGTCCTCAAAGATAGAGTCATAATCATAAGTATAATCATGAACAACATATTCTTGAAAAACTTCATCTAAAATCTCACTTTGAGTGTGACCTTTAATATTTGAATGAATCAGCTCTTGAATTTCCAAATCATCAATAATTTTTTTTTATTTACATGGGGCTCACTATTTATAATTTTAGGAATGAGAGATTCATTGACTATTAACTCCAAATGGATCATCTCATCCACTGTCTATTATTGATCTTTTTTTTTCTATTATTTTGAACAGTTATGCTCTAAAATATATGCAAATTCATAAGCATCATATGTATAATCAAAGGTCTTTGATTCAATGTTGAGTAATGTTGATGTCCACACACATGGGGGTTCTTGGTCAATCGCATAATTAACCACAATGTTCTACACATTAGATTTAGGCACCAAATTAAATTCAGCATCTATCAAATCAAGGCATGAGCATCTTTGTGAATTAACTCCATTGAAAGAGAACTTAGAAATAGAATCAAAATTATTGAGGGAAGCCAAAATACTCTTTTCACTTACCCCATGATAAAAATACATACCTACCTCAGGCATGACATAATATAAAATCTCAATATTAGAGCCTACATGATCAAAGGATAATAAGTTAGGAATATAATCATCAAATGAATATTTTGATAGAGATTCTAATGAATACTAATAGTCATAAGAGTCATCAACACCATCTTCAAAGATAATATCTTCTTTTACAAGGCAAAGTAATTGATCCTCTGCCTGGGCATATTCTATCTCATAAAGCTGATGTAAAGGTTGGTAATGTTCTTTAAAATTGACACTTTCATCACTGTCATTATTTATTTCTTCAATTATCTCATTAAATATCAAGATGGAATCAACATGATCCAATTATCCTAGCTTGATAGATTGCTCTTTTTGTTGTTGGTATCTTAAATTCTCCTATAACATTGTAATTTACTCATTGATGGATGTAATACATTCTTCTACCTCTTTTATGATCTAATCATCCTCTCTATCTAGGATCTCAACTTCCTTGTGTATAGTGCTTAGATTAAAAAGAAACTTGTCTACTATGTTTTAGTTTGGGTATAGTAACAAGGTTTCTCTTTGGATAAATTCTATGTAATTTGTATCCAACATACCTATAAAAAACCTCATAAAATATTTTAAATTATTTTTTAAAGCATGAGCATTAGTATTTGGACCAAATCATATCAAAAAATATTCCTCAAGATCACTCCAAATAGTACTAGAACTAGGTGCCATCTCTATAAGCCAATCATGGATTTATTCTCCAAAAGTGAAAAGGAATAGACTATAGATTACATCCTCAAATTTTACATCCATAACATGTATATCAAATGCATAAGCAACAAGATGACCTTTAGCAGTTTTTGGGTGATCATAATGGAACCTAAGAGGCTATTTGAATGGGTCATCAAGGAAATCATGTTGAATACCTAGGATATTTATGGGTCCTTTGTCAAGCTAATCCATTCTCAAAAAATTTGGTGCAATCAAAGGTGATGGCCATCCTTCTAGTGCCAGTTAACTATTGGTGTGGGTTTCATACACACCATAGCTGTAATGCGGTAGCCTCTAATATTTTAGGATCTCAGTGGAGGTAAAATCCACTCTAGGTCATGAGTTATAGGTATGAAATTTTTTCAACCTATTGATGGAATAAAGGTAGGGCTTGTAGTTTTTTGACAAGGTTTTTAGATGGGGGTGTGGTTCTTAAAATATTATGAAACTCTATGTGAGTTGGATGACTGGCTAACTTCTAATCTAAAGTGTGCAAGTCTCTAAACAAACTAAAAAAAGGAAGGGTAAGGTAGAAAATAAAGCTTCTATGGTTTTTAGGAATCACTCCCTTGATTGGTTTCTAAAAGGACAAGTGCTCTCAGAACCTATGCTTATTGCTAGCAGTGATTGTACACACATAGTTAGACATGGCTAAGAAGTTCAAGGAGATAAATATGCAAGAAATTCATAGGCCTCAAATAAACGTTTCTCTTTTTAGATTAGTTGTTGCACACCATTAATCAAGAGATTATGGCTCAAGCTAGTGAAGTATCTGAGGTAGTTGTTACACACACACAAAAAACTACATCTAAGAAAACACTCATGCACAATAAAAATTATGAATAAACTTGAACTTGACTATCTTAACCAATATGTTTACCAATATTTTAGTAGCTATTTCACACCTACAAATTAGTATATCAATAAAAATAATCAAGAACCCATTCATATCTTTTGAATACTAAATATTATTGAAACATACAATCAAAGAAAGTAACAACCAATTACATAGAAATTGGAAATAAAATACACAAACACATTCGATAATAATCAAAATTGATGTTGGTCCTATATTCAAAAATTCTCTGACAAAAAATCCAAGTTGGATTACAATTATATAGACTCGGGGAAGGGGTCACCTCATCCTCTAAGTTCATGCAAGGTTGTTACATATGATAGTTAGAACATGTAGTTCTAACTATGGTCTAAAACTATTTAATAGTCTAATTATAGTTATTAGTTTAAAATAACCTTTGCCAAAGTTGTGCAGCATGTGCATGTGTAAAAAGATAGAGGTAATTTTTAACAATTATAGCTCAAATTTTATGAAAACTTAGAATATGCACCATTTACCAAAACTACACATGCCTCTTTTTATAGGTTGTGAGAACAACATGTTGATATTTTAGATTATCCACCCTCAAATAAAACTTAGACATATGCATGAAGTACTAAAATTTCTTTACCAATGTTTTTAGAACTAGTGGTACTACTGTTAGCTATGACTAATTTGAATTGTGCATTACATGCTTGCCTATGATTTTATAGAATCTAAATCTTAACTATTATATTTTTCATTTAGATTAAGACATGTGTGTCCATAACCTAGCTTAACTATGATACCCAATGTTTATTGACAAATAAAGCACAATCCAAAGATTATTGTGTTATATATATTGCTAGCTTTTGAAATGTGACACATGTCAACACTTGATTGAGTCTAGGATCTTTGAAAAGTTTATGTTGATCTTGGATCATCAATCTACTTATAATATTTTAATGAGGTTCATTAGGATTTAGTACTAGGTTCCCTAATTCTTCTTGTGGGTTTTTGAATCTGTGCACTGGGCTCTCACAATTGTGACACTTATCACTCTCACAGATATTTGACATTTCAAATTACTCTCACATCATTTAATCAAATGGGCCTGAATTGATGCACACTATAGGATCTTGATTTGAATCCATATGGATACTTTAAGAGACTAAATTTGACATTCATGTGACCATCAAATGACACCCTTATGACCATTAATGACATCCACACAAATTTCAAATTTTATTCCATAAATTACCTATTTTTGAGGTTAGATTTGACATTCACGTGACCATCAAATGACATCTTCATAATTGTCAACTAACATCCACCTAACTATCAAATTTAATATCATAAGTTTGACATGTTTCCAAGGTTAAATTTGGCATTCACATGACCATTAAATGACATCCTCATGACCATCATTGACATCCATGTGATTGTCAAATTTAATCTTGTCAACTTGACATGTATCATTTCTTCAGGATTCCTTACTCCTAAAAGTACAAAAAAAAAGAAGACTTAGCACAATACTCTAGGAAACATATATAAAGGACCATGCATGAATATTTTAGCCTAAGGTTTTAGTATTTAATAAAATATGATTTGGGTCTAGGATAAAATATTAAATTAATCTCAAAACATAATCAAATGCTCTCTAAGCAAAGGTACCACTTGGCAGTCTTGTATTTGTTTTAGGCAAATTATTGTAGGAGAATTATCTTGGGTTTTCTATGGCGGAATTGTTTCAAACAAGATTTCTATAATAATTATCCTAAAGGATCATTTTCATTAGATAAATTTTCCAAAGGAAATCTTGAAGGGATAGTCTCAAAAAGGGCTAAAGGGCATGATATTTCAGATAAAATGTCTAAAGGAATTGTTTGGAGAGCAAAAGGCCTAGGATAAAAGTCCCAAAGGGTAAGTCTTGGAGGGAAAAGGTCCTAGGACAAAGTCCTGAAGGGTAAGTGGACACTTCAAAAATATTGAAAGGTCTTATTCAAAATGTCTGAAGGGTTGGTTCAATAAGTCCAAAGAGTATATACCCTTGGGGGAATTATTTTGGGACTTTTGCGTTGGACAAAATGTCCAAGACAAAAATTATGAAGGAATTGGCCTAAGACAAAAGTCTTGAAGGATAGGCTCGTAGGAAAAAAATATTGAGATGAAAGTCCCAAAGGGAAAGTTCAAAAGGGCCAAAAGATCTAATTCATGGTAAAAAATGCTCAAAGGATCTACTTTTTAAGGTAAATTTTGATGGGAAAAGACCCTTACAAAAGTCCTGAAGGGTACTTTGAAAATGCTGAAGGGTATGTTAAAAAAGTCTGAAGGAACATGTGTCCTTGAATTTTTTTTTGAAGGGTAAGTTTGAGGAAAAGATTCATTTTAAAAAGTCCTAAAGGAATTTCATCAGGGGAATTATTTTAGACAAAATGTATACAATAATTATCCTAAAGACCCAATTTTGTTGGATAAAATCTCCAAAGGAATTCAATTGGCTCGGAGGAAGTGTCTTGGACAAAATGGTTGAAAGAATGTTTGAAAAAGGTAAAGGTGTAAGATAAAAGTATAGAAAGAAATGTGTGGATGGACTGAAGGGAAAAAGGGCTTGAGATAAAAGTCATGAAGGGTAGGTTAGCAAGGCAAAAGGGGTATTTCAAAAGTCTCGAAGGGAAATTTCAAAATGTCAAAGGGCACATTGGTAGCAATCTAAAGGGTCTAATTTGTAGGGAATCTGTCCATGATAAAATTCTCAAGGGATATACTTCATAAAGGCCAAAGGGAAATCTCAAAAGGCTAAAGGATAAGTCTATTTTGCTAGGAAAAATGCTTGACGCAAAAATATTGTAGACCAATTCCATTAGTAGAATTGTTTCAAATAAAATGTCCATAATAATTTCTCTGATAAAAATAAGTTTGAAGAAATAAGTTTGAAAATAAAAATTGCATAATCCTTGAAAGTATAAGTCCCAAGAGGATAGAAAAGTTAGTTCATGAAAACATAAGTCCATAATAATTAGCTTGAAATAACATACCTGATAGAACAAAAGATTTAGTCTATGGAAACACAATACCAATGCCATCTTGCCAAAGTATTAAAGGCCAAATCATGATCTTTTCCTAGAATTTGCATAAATATATAGAAGAGGGAGGTCAAAATCAAGATAATATTCTAAAAAAGTGGGTCCCCATTTCCTTTAGGGAAAAAGGAGGTGTTATGTACAACACTATCTTATTATCCTACCTTAGTTTTACCATCTATAGAACATAGTTGAGTAGTTTGACTAGGTATTTTGTATCATACTATGTTGACCTTTCCCATAGACTCTATTGATCCTGTCGACTCTATACCTGTCGATTGATACTAATATATGTTTGGCTAACTTTGTCCTTATTTTTCCTCCTTGATTCTTGATTTTAGATTCTACCTTCAAGTATCATGAAATGCCCTCTCAAAATCTTTTTGGACAACCTGAATTCATTTAAACACTATATGGGATGTTCTTTTATTCCTACCTTTTCTACCCAAGAGGATATTCACTCTTGGAGTACCTTTGCTCATCCCTTATCTTTGGAATACAACATGTTCCAAATCACTCCAATAGATGAGATTAATGGATTATATCCATTGTATACTTATCAAGATAATTCTCACTATATTGTGGGGGAAATTGACCAAGCTTAAAAAATAACCTCATAGGAAACCTTCTTAACACAAAAAACCTATCTCTTACCAATCCACCACCTAGAAACTCTCCCCCTAATACCAATTTGGGGAATACCCATCCTACCAATCCTAATAATTATCCTCCAAACACAAACCCACCAATTGATATAACTTAAATTCTTGTATAAATAGTACAATAAATGAACATCATGCAAACATATAATACCTCTAAAATGATGCAATTACAACATCATTTGATAAACATGGATAATCAGCCTCCTATCCTTCTTCCCCAGAATAACCTAAATTTCATCCCTCCACCTCTTAAATATGTTGTAGGAAATATCACTCCCCAATCTATTATGCACAAAAATATACTTAAAAACATTCAAAATGAACCCTTAGACCCCTTCATTATATCCATTGATATTTCTAATACATCTCCAACTATTAAATATGATGGGACTAAAGACCCCACATATTTTCTCAAAACATGTGATGATATTTATAAAGAGTGGATCCAAACTAATACCTTCTCCACTACCATAATTTTAGTTAAAACGTTCATAGGTGACTATTAGAATGGTATTACCAACTTCCCCAACATTATGTATGGAAACTTGAGGATTTAGTCAATCCCCTAGTCAAGGAATTTTAACACAATGATATTCTCAAAAATTGTCTTAGCCATTTCATTAATGATAAGAAATCCCCTTCTAAATAAACTCATGATTTTATCAAATGATGGAAATATTTGGCTCACAAATCCAATCAAAAAATGAATGATGACAACTTATTTAAACTTTTCATAACTACCTTAACACCTTCCCTCCAATACAAAGTTTAAATTTTTTATCTCTAAATGTTAAATGATGTTATCGATCAAGATAAGTGACAAAAATTTATAATGAAATAGTTTGAACCTAACATTTAAACAATCAAGGGATATTTAAAACACTCAACCGATGCAATCATAGGCAATCCTCCTCAACCAAAACTAGGAGTAGCCAAAATGGATAATCTCCAAACTTCCCATATGGTATTAAATGTTCAATAAATGAAACACCTTTTAACTCCTTCTAAACCATTCATGTCTGCTAATAACCTTCCTACATGGTATGAAACTTTAAGTTTTTTTTGGTTTCATGCCAATATAGGTCATTCCCATGAAACATGTCATGGCCTTAAAAAATTTTCCATCTATTTTATGTTAGGAGGTACATTTAATCATGATACTATGATCAAAATCCATCATCATGATTATGTTAATGATTCCAAAAGAAACAAGATTTCAAATCATCTTCCTCTAGCAATTCAAAAAAAAAAAATCTACATCCAACCCTTAATAATCACACAAGGATATGTGGGTGATTGACGTTGAATATGATCAATACTATACCAACTCAAAATATGTGAATGTGGCTAAAGTCAATTATCGATGTAAACCCACCCACAAAGATCCTATCACAAATCCAAAGAAACCATTACTCAAATAACAACATATCAAAGATACTACTACCATTAAACTATCTTTAGAAACCAATGAGGAACCACTTCCTCAATATGAACCTCCAACTTCCTCTCTTCCTACTAAAAATATTTTACCTTCTAAGCCTCATACTAGTTCTTCTTATTCAAATACTCATTGTAATTCCTTAGAGGAATTTAAATATATACCTTTCAAAATATCTCTCATGGAGTTAGTTTGAGCTTCTCCCTATCATCATAAATTACTAATGCAACAAATACAAGAAATTGAAGAACCATCTTCCTTAGAAGTGGAATAACCTTCTCAAGAACCTCCACCGATAGAAGTTCATACCATTGAAACTACTTATCCTTATTAAAAACCTTCTATAGAGTTATTTGAGTAAGACATGGTCAATGATGAAATTATCTTTCACATTGATGACCCACCTCTCTTTATTAAAATACCATTAACACCACCCTTATTCGAAAAGTCTTAGTAAATGAAGGGCCAGGAATTAATGTGACATTTCTTTGGATAATTCAATAACTTGGGTATAACAAAGATCATCTCAAGAAAAACTCATCTAACGTGTCATGTATAGAAAACCAATAAAAAACTTCTTGGTTATATTTAGCTCCCTCTTACTATTAGACCCAAAACTATTGGTACCAAGCTCATGGTTCTCAATTTACCATTATCCTATAATATACTTCTAGGTCACCTATGAACACATCACATGAGGGTTATTATCTCTTTTGGTATCCAATGTATTAAGTTTATTCACAATGTAAAATGGCACAAACATGAGGATGATCCTAATCCATGGATTATTCAACTTACCAAGACCCTATATCATTATCAAATTCCAACTATTCTAAGAATTAATAGTGCACCTTTACCAAAATTCATCAATATGAATCTAGATTTACAGTTCACTCTTATTGATTATAGTGATGATGAGTCAAATGATTTTCAAAACACATGTAATAATACCAAGATACCTCATTACATTTTAGAGTGGCTCCCTCCTTCCTTGTTACCTCATGATCGTATCATCCCTCTCATTGATGAGATCATCAATTTCCCTCCTCTATGTAATGCACATGAAGCATCTTATATAGAAGATGATTTCACTTGTAATGACTATGGGGTGGACAATTTATTTCAAGACCCTTTAACCATATCACCTCATAAATTTAATGATCTAGACATATCACCTTTTGATTCTCCTTTAGAGACACAAGTATGTACTATCTCTCCTACCTATGATGATAACTACATAATGACCCAAGCTCAATCACAAGACTTGGATGTTCAACACTATCAACAAACCTTAGCTAAGATACATGCTTTTAAATAATATGTTCATACCATTTCCATAAATATTGAGTTAGAACTTGAAGGTCATGTTCCTCTATCTAATTCTCCACTTCTCTATACTCCTTACAATGTTGAATAAATCTTACCTCTTATAGATTTAGAACTTACATAACCTTCTATACCTCTTATCACACTAGTTACTATACCAAATCCCCTTTCTACCAATGATTCTAAGAATATTTCCTTTATAAATCCAATTGAATCCAATTAACCTTCCTCCATAGTTCTACCTACTCCAAAGATCACCCTTGATGCCAAGGTAATAGATGCATACCATATACATTCTTAATGCGATTTCCATGGTAAAAAAATCATTGATATTAAAGTAGATTTGGAATACCATGGACCTTTACCTACTCTACCTAGTGATGAAGCCACATGTGATTTGATCCATGCTCAAGAACCTCAACTTCCTTGGCAACATCATAAACTTAGGAATTTCAAATGAAAGGATCCTCATTTTAATAACTTCATTGCTAGAATTGATCCCAAAACTAATCCATTTATTCTCTTCCCAATGCACCATATCATTTTCAATATGGAAATACTATGTTTATTAAATAAACCACTAGAAGAGAATATGGCACACCTTCATGTCCTCAGCCTATAAAAATTTATAGAGAATTCATGTCGATCAAACATGATAACTTTAGTCTATTATTTGATAAAAATGATGAGACTTTCATTTGGTCATATGAAGACATGCTAGGTATTAACCCTAATATCATTGTGAATAACATAATCATATACCCAAATGCCAAACCCATTAAAAATAATAACAGAATTTTCCACCTAAATTTATCACCCTATGGCATAATTTTTTTATCAAACTATTATATGCCAAGTTTTTTAAACCTCTAAATGAGTGTCAAACATTATTCCCATTCAAAAAAATGAATCAAATTATGTAATCTTAACCTTACTTTTATCAAAGTCATTTTTCCATTACTTTTAATAGATGGTATTATATATTACACTAATGGATATGAAATGTTGTCACTCATGGATGGTTTTTTAGGCTATGATCAAATTCACATAGCCCCTAAAGACCAACATAAGAAAACATTAACTAAAGAATGGGGTACCTATTGCTATGTTAAAATTCTTTTCAACCTTAAAAACACCATATCTACCTATGAGTAGGCTATGAACCAAAATTTTCATGATATTATACATAAGAATATGGAAACCTATGTGGATGACCTCATTACTACATTGAAAAGACTGACAGCCCATATATCTAAGCTAGGCAACATCTTTGATCAATTAATCAAGTAAAAAGTTAGACTCAACCCCTAAAAAAGTGTCTTTGGAGTTACATTTGGTAAACTACTAGGGTTCTTAGTCTATCTTTATGGTATTGATGTATATCCTACTAAAATCAATGCTATAATCAACATGTCCATTCCTCACTCCATTACATATATTCACACTTACCTTGGCAATCCTGGGGAAATCAGATGATTCATCTTCAAAATGGCTTACCACATCTACTCTATTAATTCCCTTTTTAAAAAATGTAATCCTTTAAAATGGACTAATCCTTATGAAAAGGCATTTGACAAAATGAAATAATCATTTCTCCATTTGCTTACCCTTAGACTGCCTTCTAATGATGATACTTTGATTTTATACACTTCTACTTCTATATCAGTTGGGGTAATGCTAGACCAACAAGATGATACCATTAGAGAATATTTTATTTACTATATTAGTCAAGCCCTTATTTATTATATAAAAAATTATACTAATAATGAACATGATTTTCTTGATATCTATTTTACAGTTGAAAAGCTACTTCACTACATGCTTTATAGAACAACCTATGTCATTATCCATTTTGATGTACTTCACTTTTTCTCTAAATCATTTCTACCTAGATATTTAATTAGAAAGTGGATGGTTCTCTTAATGGAATTTTACCTTCACCTCATAATGTAAAAGTCTATCAAAGGGTAAGTCATTGTAGACCAAATTTTAGTGGCACCCATACCCACTACAATTCACCTTCAAAATATTCTCCCCAATAATAACATTATTTATATTGAAGGTCTCAATTAGGATATCTCTCTTAAAGATTATTTTCATAATTTCATTAATGATTTGGAGGCAAGTAATTAAAAAAATACTTATATCATTCTTGATACTATTAAATCTAAAGTAGTTATTGAAGAGCTTCCTGAAGTCACCATCAAATTACATGAAGTCACTTGGACCCTATACTTTAATGGTGATAAATGTCTCCACAGAGCTGGGGTAGGTTGTATTCTAACTAAACATCATGGTAAAATAATCACTTTGGTATTCTAGCTAACCTTTTATGTCACTAATAACATGATAGAATATGAAGCATTAATCTTAGGCATGAATGAGGTACTTGACTTAGATATCCCATATCTACATGCTTTGGGTGAATCCTAAATTTTTTCACTAGGTCAATGGTGATTACAAATGTAAAAGTGAAAATATTATCGCTTATCATCAAATGGCTATAACACTCACTAAATAGTTTGACTCTTTTACCATTGAGACCATTCTAAGAGATAATAACTTTATCACTTATTCTCTTACTTATTCAACATCCCTATTTTATCCTCATGAAGTACTTACTAAATCCTAATTTCTTATTCAATAAATAAGGTCCCCATATTCTATCTAGGCATAAGATTCACTCATTTATCACATTGAGGTTGTCACAATTTGACAGAGCCCATGGTACAAAAACATCATCCAATTCCTAGAACATAAAAATTATCCTTCAGACATAGATTATTTTAAAATTACTATAATTCAAACATAATATTTTAAATATGTCTTTTGATACAATACCATTTATTATCCTAATGTATAAGGTACCCTATTCAACTGTGTAATGAAAGAAGAGGTCCCTTATCTCTTTGAACAAAGACATAGGAGTATTTTTGGTGCTCAATGTATAAGACATGATACAACATAAAAATGCCTATGTATGGGATAATTTTAGCATACTTTAGAAAAGGATGGTATAAATTTTTCTAAAAAGTGCAGTCATTTTCAACTTCATGATGATCTAATCCATTCAACACCAAATGAGATTCAAACTTTGGAATTTCCTTTGCCTTTTTCCATGTGGGGATTAGATCTCATCAGAAAATTACCTCGATCATAAGATGGTCATGTTTTTATCACCATTACTACTAAATATTTTACCAAATGGGTGGAAGCCATGCATCTTATCAATGTCATGAGAGCCACTATTTCTAAATTTATCCTTAACCAAATAATTTGTCACTTTAGAGTTCCCTATACTATCATTTTTGATAATGGTGACAATTTTAAGAAAAAGGACGTGAAGTAGTTGTGTTAAATTTAAAATATCCCACAAATTCTCCACACCTTACCATCCATAATGAAATGGACAAGATGAGGCCCATAATAAAATTCTTAGTAAAATTCTCCAAGAGACCATTTGAGAAACCCACACTGATTGACATCTTCATTTATATCCCACACTTTGGGTTATCATACTAGCATACATACTACCACTGGGGTAACACCATTCTCTCTAGTCTATGGTTTTGATACTATCTTACCATTAGAATTTGAGATTCCTTCCTTACGTATATCTATTCATGGTATCTTTCCAATTAATAACTCTATGAAGATTTCCTTCATGCTCTCAATAATCTAGATGAACACCATATGGCCACTCTTTAATATAACTAACAATATAAGGCTTGCATCACCCATAAACATAATAAAAAGGTTAAAGTATGCACTTTCAACATTGGTTATTTAATCCTTAATTTAGAATATACCCATGATAAAGAAGGAAAATACACCCAAAAATGATGGGGCCCTTATTTAGTGAAATACATTCTTGGTCCTATCACCTATCACCTCCAAACTAATGAAGGCCATGTTTTTAAAGAACCCACTAATGCACAATTATTAGATAAATATTTTGCTTAGATATTTCCCTTATCATCTTTATATATGTTGTCTTACTAACACTTATTTTAGGATTTCTACATGGATCTCACCCTCTGTAATAGTTTCTCTTTACACAAACCTTAGTTCCTTTCCTCAGTCCTTTGGTTTATTTCTCTCATGAGTTACATTGTAATACTGTGGATATGACCCAGTTTTCCTCATGAATTAATTTCAATTTCATTGATTTTTCTTATCAAATTTGTTATTTTCCAATGCTTTTTACACCCTCTTGGGTTTTTAATTTGAGATTTGTAGTGTAAGACTAAGGATAAGACTAAGCCCTCCTCACAAATTTCATTTTTACCTTTTCTCCCATACCTTATTCTACCTTTTGGGTTTTTGTTTTATGAATTGTATTTTATGATCATATATATGATGAAGCCCTCCTTAAAAATACCATTTTTTTCCTTTATTTCATCCCCTTGGGTTTCTCTTTTATGAATTACAGTGTAAGACCATGGATAGGACCAAGCTTTCCTCATAAAATTACTATTTTATTTCAAAACACCTTTACCAAACCAAATTCCTTTTTGAGAATGTTAAGAAATGTTTACAAGTTTGTGGTCCCATATTATTAGCTTTGGTTATTATTTTTTTATGGTTAAAACTTTCATAATAAACCATGTTATCATGTTTCCCTATACTTACCTATCATTATATCCCTTTTCACTTTTTCACACTTTTTGTGATTTGAAGTAATTCAAATTGTTTCATGTTTATTCTTTTTAATTTCCTTTCTTTTCATTCCACTTTGGATAAAACAAGGTCAAAGTAAAGATATCACTTTTATTTCATATGAATTAACAAGACTCTTAGACATCATGTTATCTAAGTTTTCTTTCTTATAAATTAAGTCCCATGTTTTCAAATGATAGTCATTTTTTTCACCCATGTTTGGTTCTCTGAATCCATATGGAGTAGCAATGGTAAAATCCATCAAAAGTTAAAAGATAAATCATTTAAAATAAAAGAAAATGACAAAAAAGGGTAACATACAAATTTAAAATTCACAATCATACTAAAAGATGTGATTTACAACACATATCCTATCTCCAATCAAAGCTCAAACTCCACAGTTGGCCTCATGATAGAGCCGAGGCCCATTGGGATGAGATAGGCTAGTAGATTGAAAAACGAGAATTCAAAATAATATATAGTGCTACCTACTATCTCACACAAGTACCGAATTTTTTTAGTAGATCGATAGATCTATAAGGGGTCTTGAGGAATGGGTAACATGTTGTGGGAAGGTAGGTATATTTTAATTTTCATGAAAATATCCTTCATAAAATGTTATTCAAACTTCATTTGATAGACCAAGATTTGTGTGGTTAGGAGAAGTTATTTAGAGTCTTTAATGTTGAAAGTCCTCTTAATTTTCAAAACCTAATTTTAAGTGTTTTTTTTATGTAATGTTTGTTAATGATTTCACATTGATGTTTGATTACCATTTTACTTGTATCCTTATCTTGACTTGTTTTATTTACCTTTATTACTTAAGGTTTAATTATTTGAGTTTTTTGGTCATTTAGTAGCCTTGTATTTTTGATTACTTTATTTAATACTCTAAATTTGACTTTATCATTTGGTCCTAACTTAAAATTTATCACCCTATCTTACCAAATTTATAAGTATGTCATACCTATACAATTCAGTTATCTTGGATTTCTTATGTTTTTATTTTTATTTTTGCTCTTTATTTTTGTATCTTTGGGTTTGTTCAAAGCAGCCTCTACACCCTCCATGATCAAAATTATAAACATAAAAGACAACCATTCAATGATAAATTAAGTCAAGGTATGCATTCATTATTTTTAAGTTTAGTTATTTTATTTTAGTCATTTAATTTCATTTATTTTATACTTTAAAATACTATTATTTATTTAGCTTCAGTGTTGTGTGTTGTTATGTTATTTTATTGAAGCACCATCCACTATTACACCTAAGTACACATGATGAGATTCAAGTGGGTCATATGTATCCACATAATATTTTTAAACTTTACTAATTAATGATGTTTATCTCTTATAAGAACCCATCAAGTCTCAATCTCTCTGAGTGCACAGCTTAAAGGGTACATTGGGAAAGAGGTGGTCAGACCATTAGTGATTTGAAATTTTTTTATCATGTACACCACCACTTAAAATCCACATAAACATTCTTCTATACACTTACCTAAGATTTGACACCTCCATTACACACTCTTCTAAATAATTGATCGCCTTAAGCAAACCCTACCTAAGCCAAAAACCCTTTTTGACATTTACAAAATAATGTCAGCCTAGGCTAAAATTGTAATTAAATTATATTAGCATGTTATGGGTCTAGATTATTCTTAACCAACCTAGACTAGGACCTAACTTGATTTCATAAATTAATGATACAAGGTTGAATTGGGCCGACACTATCAGTTAAACTTTTGAAAAGGTTTAGTGTTAGATTCAACTATATATACACACCATTTTTTTCATTTATGTGTGTCTGTGTGTGTGTGTGTGTGTGAGAGAGAGAGAGAGAGAGAGAGAGAGAGAGAGTGAGGAGAGAGAGAGAGAGAGAGAGAGAGAGAGAGTGAGAGAGAGAGAGAGAGAGAGAGAGAGAGAGAGAGGAGAGAGAGAGAGAGAGAGAGAGTTAATTATTCATTTACACTTCTTTAAAATCTGATGTTCCACTATTTTACTTGAGAAGTTATTACTTAGGGTTTATACTTGGATAAAAATATTATCTTGTGGAAAAGTCTTGGATGCTTTGGTCTTTATTAGTGATCCTTATAAACCAAAACAACCTCTATGAAAAGCACCTTTGGCCAAGGGAGAGATTAAGTCTCGATAGGTTCATCTTCAAAGTATCTCTAATTTTAATCCTCTATTTTAGTAGATAGAAGTATCATAAGTAATGGATTTTAAATATATTTCTCTTTCCATGAATTAGGGTTATATCTATACATCAACTTAATTAAAATTATTTTATACATGTTTTATTTCATGTTTATTACCCCCATTTTATGCCACAAGCTTCAGTGATCACTAGGTTATATTTTACTTTACTTTGTATTTACTTTATGAATATGTAAAATTTAAGATGTATCTAAGGTTATTACATTGTGTTACTTGACTAGAGGAATTGGAACCCTCTCTAGTGATAATATTGTGGTAACAAACCCCCTTAGTTAGGTCTAGTAGATCCATCTTGGTCATGACCCTAATTATTTAAATGTACCAACAAGTGGAAGTATAAGTGTGATTTATCTTCTCTAAGATAGGATTGATTTGTAGGTTCAGATGCATTTTCCCTTGTATACATAAGGAGCCAAAAAAATTAAGATCATGTGTTGAGGGATGCACAAAGAAAAGTGACCAATATAATTGGTTCTATCTTGATCATAATTAGGATCATTAGTCAATATTGGTACACTAACCATGAAACCTAAAAAACATTATTTTAAACACTATGGGATCATCTAAGGTCATACCAAGGAAAAAATAGTTGATATGTATGTTTTAAAAGTAATTTTAAATTTGAAGGGTATTATTATAATTGACCTAAAGTGAGCAAGAATTAAAATTTTAAGGACAATAGAATGAAAAGGAAGGCAATACATAACTAAAAAATATATAAAATGCACCAATAAGATCCTAATATGAACATATCATATATATGAACAAGGAAAACAAAAATACCATAGAAAATAACTAGTCATGTACCAAAATTAGGTGTCTATAAAATGGGAAACTTAGATGTATGCACACGTATACATGTCAAAGTAAAATAAACAAGTGTACTAGGAAGGATCAAAGAAGAAGATGATATGAAAAACTTGTAATTATTTCTCAAACTTAATATTGGATATGCTAGTGAAATGAAAATTCAGAAGGAGAGAGGTTACCTTGTCATATCCCTTCTCCTAAAAAATGAAAAAAAAAACCCCTAACTCATTATAATCAACACAATAATATTGACTACCACTAAGGGTTATGTAATGAACATCCATGATCCTATGTCTAAAATTAAAATATTTATAGTAATTGAAAAAATAAAGGAAACATTTGAAATTAGATCAATTTCCATATAAATTGATAATCAACAAATGATATAAGTCACTAAGTAAAATACAAGAGTGGGAATTAATAAACCTATTGGTATGTGAACTGCACCATCTTTTTAGAATATAAACTATCTCTAGTGTACTCTTTAAAATAGAATTAATTAAGTATAATGTGTCTTATTGACCACATATGAGGAAAAATAAATAATTTATAGTGATCACCTCTAATTAGGAAAGGTAAAATGTTTATAGTGTACTTGGTGTATATCATCATATAGTTAAAGATAAAATAAGTAGATCATATGTTTCCTATCACACACACCCACATCACTCCTCTTTCCCCACCTTGTAAAAAAAATTTAAGGTGTGGGATAACCTATATATCAATCAAAATAAAATAAGTGGATTATGTGTATCATGTGTAAAATATATAAGGTTAGTAAATGGCATAATTGTTTTAAAGCACATTTATCACACATTTTTGTTATAATCAAAGAAAAACATAACAATTAAAACACATACATGAATAAAGAGATTAAGACCACTATGGGTACAAACTATGTAGTACAAAGTAGTAATGGGTTTCCCTTACAATCACAAGGAATAATAAATGAGGGTGAAAATTTCCCAACGTGGATAATATATAAGTAGTGAATGCACACACAACAATATTCCATAATGTGAACAAGATATAAGTAGTGAGGAAACCAAAAATAAGATGCCCCACTATGAGAAACATATAATAAATGTAAGCTTGGGTATATCATGACCCTAATGTTCTATGTATAATTTATGAAGCATAAAAATAATATACCACAATAGACACATGAAAAATACCATGGAAACATAGTCAATAAACATATAGACATGAAAAAGCTAGCATGCATGATATAACATCTAAACACAACCAAAAAAATATGAATCATTCCATACTTAGAATAAACTAATCAAAAACATTATACACAAATTATACAAGTGAAACAATGCCATGTATATTAAACAAGTCAAGAAATGTCACATAAAGTAAACAATAGAAATCAGGGCACATAAAATAAGCATGTGTCATAAATTATATAAATAATCCACTCAAGGGAAGAAATAACTACATAAGAAGAGGGAAAATAAGGGAGATGTGCCCAAACAAAAAGAAATGTAGCAAGCAAGTGAAAAAATATAGAACCAATTCAAAGTTGTCATATCATAAAGTAAAAAGCAACGCTAAAGCAAAGCACACAATATATATGCAAGAAAAAATACACACACAAAATTAGATATAAAAGCTTAATATGATAATAAAAACATGAACCAGCTACTAAGGATGCCCTAATAAACACAATACACACAATTAGATATAAATATTATTATTATAATAAAACCATGAGGCACTACTAAGATGCCCCCATAATAGGCACAAGGATGCCCCTATTGTGAGCATGAGGTTGTTCCTATATGGTTGTCTATCCATAATAATATATATATATGGGGGTTTAAATGAAACTATGTAGCTCAAACTAGGCTCAGTCATAGGATTAAAACTGGATCATTTTTTGGAGAGATCTAATTAGGCACAAATATTCAGACCAACAAATAAGGGGATATCTATAGTCTTAGAAAACTATATATTTTGATTTAGTGAGAATAACTCTTTATTCAAGACTTATAAACCAAATCCATGAATAATAATTAGGTTACAAAATTTATTTTGGAGTTCAAGATATGTAACTGGCATTCACTTTGTTTTCATCAATAAGGACATATATAGTTCTAGCTAAGGCGTGTGAATTGTTTGACAAAATTATTTTAAAGAGATATGGTTTTGTGGATTACACCAGTTATAGAATCACAAAACAAGTTATTTGGGATGTATTTGAATAATTTAAGTAAATGAAATGTGATTAAAAGATATGTTTCATATTTTTAGTATGCATGGTAAGTGTTTGATAATATGATGAAGTTTTGGAATGCATGCAAAGTGTTTGACTAAATGCCTCTAGGAACATGATCTCTTGGACTGAAAGGTATCTTTGAAATATGATCCTATGGATTCATATTTTTATAAGTTAAGTAATTATTTTATTATTTTATTTGTCTAAGGATCCATTATAACCTTATTTTATATATTGGTATAAACTTAAATTCTAAAATTCTAGTAGTCTCCTTGTTCAATGCTTGAGGATAGGTTTGGTAGAATTGAGTATATGAGGAAGATGATTTTATAGATTATTCACAAGATATTTTTGGATAGGTTTATATTTTTTTATTAGGGTAGATTTGATTTAGAGGTGGAATATGGAGAGAGGGTATGGTATCCATGGATGAGGTACATATAAGTAATATTCCTTAGAATCCACTGTTGGAGGACTTGGTGACAAAAAATCCCTTAATTTTAGTTAAAAATGAAAGGAAGTTATGCCTAAATTCATATTTAATCCATGTGAAATTTTATGAGGGGATAAAGAACTAGGTCTTAAACCCATAGAGCTCATACATGACAAATATGAAAGGTTGGGTTTTGTAGTAGTGGAAAGTTTGAGCATGCTTCTTACCAATGTAATACCTCAAGCACCTTTCCAATTTGATGAGGTTGTGTAGGCACCTAATATTTCAAGATCAAGGATTAATTTTAAGTATGACAAGAATCTGCATGCCTATTTTACCCATAACTCTCTAGGAGATGATTTAGATTTCTGGAGATGATATCATGTGAGATGGTGAACTAATTGGATTATTTATGGATACCTAGTGGGTTTTATGAGTGAGTTTTAGGAGGTCATATTGATCTAGGAAAATTGCTTGACATAAAAAATTTGTTAAAAATGGTAGGGAAAATTTCATCATAGAGAAATAATAAATATGCATTAAAAAAAATAAGGCAACATAAATTTTTGTTTTAGGTGAGGCTATTATTGTGAGCCAAGATCTTGAAATGAAATAAAAAACTCTAATAGGATGATTCTTTGAAAGGATTTACTTAGAGAAGCTAGTGGGGAACTAGTTTGAAAACATTTGGGGTAATATCTCAAGCTATAAACCATGATTTTACTAACTAGTGTGTGTATTGTTATAATTTGTATTCAAAACATTAGAGGATATTAGTTTTATTATCCTAAAAAGATGGTTTTGGACTATGCTACTTTATCTTTGAAGAGATGGATCTTTTCATTTGACCCTAGGCATGCATCTAAAGTGACTCAACCTATCTTGGTTAAAATACTTGGTCTACCATTATAGCTATGGTCTATTAGAATTATGAGGGAAGTAGGTAATAATATAGGTTCCTTCTTGGATTGAGATAAGGGTCAAATAAAGGGATCATCTCAATTTGTTGCTAAAATTACAGTGGACATGAACTTAAAGGAGGGTCTTATGAAGTTTATTGAGATAGTGAGTGGAAAATTGAATATTCTTTCAAACCCTTGATTATGTGAAGGTACCTTTTATATGTTTACATTTTCATGCATATGGTCATTTAGTGGGAAAATTCTTTATATAATTTAGAAAAAGGGAATATAGACCTAAGAATTTTGAGCCTTATAACATCAAGGTGATATTGAATGTTATGAAAAACATTATTAGAAAGGTTATTATTTAGGGGGATGTAGAGTACATTGAACCATTGGTATAAAATGTTATTATGGAGGCATGGAAAGTTTTTTCTAGAGAGGAGTGGTCCAATATTTGTTAATCTCAGAGTAGGGATGCCAAAGAGTAGAGGGATGGAAAACATTAAAAATTAAAGGATATGTAATTTCATCAGAGAAGAGACAAATTTATGTACTTAAGGTTCTGTGTGAACCTATCACAACTCCTACTCCTACAGATAAGTCCTTTTTTCCCCCTCTAAAATTACTCAATCCATTGAATCTTCCTATGGATTAGTAGCTAGTGCTAGGCTATTTTTTAATCACCATATGATAATGGATAGGGAAGGGATGATTCATTAAAAAAACTCAAGAATTTAGATGGTTTTGGAAAGGCCTATATTTTAGTGAGGTTCTTATTCCATATTCATCTTCCTTCCTCATCAAATGCCAAATTAATTTTAGGACCACTCTTCCCTATTCCTCTTCTTTGATGGAGTATGAGTGTACTCTAGGGGAAACGATATATTTATTAGGTCCTCAAATAAGGAAGAAAATTTTGAGG